>VXBL01007170.1:424535-443901 GCA_013400195.1 Aramus guarauna
CGCAATGTTTTTCCTTTTATTATTATTATTATTATTATTTTTTTAAAAAGAGAGCACTTCTTATATTTTAATTTTTTTTTTTAATTTTTATCTTTCCTCCAAAAAACCCGAAATCGCTTTTTTTTTTTTTCCCCCCTCCTCTCTCCCCCCGCCAAAAAGAAAAACAAAACAACAACAACAAAAAAAAAAAAACCCAACCTTCCACCGGGCTCTAACAAAACCCCGATGGAACAAACACCGTGTCTGGGAGAATAAATTAATCCCTCTTTAAACAGCCTGACTCAGGGGCCGGGTGACGAGGGAGCTTGTTTTCTTTTAAAATAGGACGCGAGCGGGACGGATTTCTGTAAAAACTGGCGAAATGCTAACGGTAATAGGGAGGAATAGGGACGGTGGAGCGTGCAACCCCTCCCTCTGCCAACTGAGTCACAATTTTCCCCTCTTCTGTCTGAGAAAGACTGACTTAAAAAGACCGCTGTTTATGTAATTCTGAACCAAATCCAGTGTACCAAACAAAAATAATAATAACGATAAGAATAATAAAATCCTCCCCTGGCTTTTGTGAGCCGAGCCCTTTCACGCTGGATTTTCGGATGCCTTCTGCTCTTCTTGAGCTTGAAAAGATAAAATGTGTAATTGCAGCAGCAGAGGAGAAAAAAAAAAAAAAGAAAAAAAAGCCCCCACACATCACCTTTCTCAAGGTAAAATAATCCTCTCTGCACATTCCCAGCGGCGGTCACTCGCTTACTCACTGTCTTCCTCGGAATTAAACCCAAACCCAACCCGTGACACAAGTTTGAAAACCTGAGTTGAATGAATAAATCCGCCAAGAGCGAGCACCATTCCTTTAGAGAGGAAAAATTATTCCCTTGCAAGTACCGAGGGATGAGTCACTCGCTTGGGTGCTCTGCCTCCAAAAACACGCTGGGAATGTACCGGGGAGCCGGTACCGGGAGCCGGGCGCTGGGTTTTCCGCCTTTTTCGTGATGAATGTGGGTGATGCCATCGAGTTTGGCTGAGGTCTTGTGAATTATTTCTCACTCTAGTGGGCAGTTGTGATTCGCACATAGGAAACTTCATGCTAAGAAGTTAATCTCCTTAGTTTAGGGCCATCTCCCTCTGAGTTGGGCTGGTTTATCGCCTTTCTCCCTCCCAGGCTCACAGCTGAGCGTTTCCGAGGGGAAATTATTCGTAGGCTGGCAGTTTGGCATTGCAGCAGCCTCCGTAACAAACGCCAAGTAATGCTTTCAAGTACGTGTCCAGCTTCTTGCTGCTCATCTTTATTTTTTTTTTTTTTGAAGGGTACTGTATTTTGAAATAGTGATGTCACGCTTTGATTTAGGAGTAGGCTTTGCTGCTTTTAATTACGGAGTCAGCAGTTCACTCTCCTAACGTATTTAGCTATGTGCGACTTGGAAGCATCTTCATAGAACTGTGACGTGGAAATTTTCCTCTTGATTTTTTTTTTTTTTTTTTTTTGCCCCGAATAATAAAGCTTAAAGACCTCATAATAAATGCTGAATATTGTTTCTTGAGTCGTTTTGTTAAAACCAACGATTGAGGGTGCGAGCATCCTAAGGCACCCAGCAGAAAGCGCTGTTAAGATACTCCTGATGTGACTTTACTTTTTCTTCTTCCCATTCTCACCGACAGCGTGTCAGCCAAGATCCAACTGCTTAGTTAAAACTAGTAGCAAAAAGTGGATTTAAAAGCCCCTCCTGGCCCCCCCTCCCTGGTATCAGTTAAATAACAGATGCGAGTGACTGAATATACGCGCTCATTCTTCGCAGGGGGGGGTTTTACCAAGTGTGTGTTTCGGCGGTGACAGGATTTCTAAGGGACGGTTTAATACTGCGTGTAAAGTTGTAATTTTCAGCAAAACGTTTTTAGAGGAGGTTTCGATGTCTTCGTTTTAGTCTTGCTAGCAATGGGATATGTGACTGTAAATTGCTCTTTCCAAATAAAGTTGTTTGATTGTGTTTAGGTGGCATTTTGATGAATTGTATCTTTTTAAAGAAACAGTTGCGATACTGAATAAGCAGTTCTTGTTTGGATCTGATTAGTCCCTGAAATGCGTATTTTGAAACCCACTTTTAGTATCTGCTTGGAAAGTGAAAGTTGTATCTGTTAATGTGAGGAGGAATCATCCATCAAACAGAGTGTTCGAGATATGACTCATGCTAATTTGTTGCTCTCACATTAAGGCTGGAGCGCAAAAATATTTTAGCCTCTGGCATTGGAAGTTCACAGTGCCGCATCCTACCACTCCGGGTCATGAGTTACAGTATTTTTTTTTTTGTTTACTGCCCCCCCCAGGAAAGAAAAAATTAGTGGTAGAAGGAGGGTATTTTGCAGGAGAGCCTGTCCCAGGCGATCAAAATATCGCAAAAATGTTGACTTGACATTAATGCTAGGTCAAGTAAAACCGTGGTCTGTGCCTGAATAAAAATGACTCGCGAGAGGCATGCAGCAGGTGCTGTCTTCCCTTCTCGAACAGCGAGTTAAAAAAAAAAAAGACTGCCTGATCCTTTTTTAAAAGGCTTTAATGCAGGCAGCCCTTGGAAACTGAGGAATACCGCTTGTTGCAAAGAGGGGTTGTTAGAAAGACAGCGCTGCTAATAACGCTGGCTATCTGGGAACCAAGATAAGCAGACTTACATAAGCGGCGGCTTCATAGCCTGTAGCCTTATGAATATACATTGTTTTACGTCCACCATCTCCGTTGGTTCTGTAGGAGTAAGTGCATCGTTACCTTGAAGTGCTGACGATTCTTTAAGGCTTAAAAATATCCATAAACTGCATAAGTTTGAACCTTGTCCAAAGGATTTGGGCTCTCTATTATCCGATCTGCTAGCTCTGCCTTTGAAACTGTATCTCTGGAGCTATCCTTAGGTGCTCTTAAGTGTCTTCTGATGCAGTTTAACAACATTGTTTAATGCTGATTTAAAGTTGGCTGTAAAACACTTCAGATTTTTTTTCTTTTTTTCAAATTAAAATTGTATTTAAGTACACAACTTGCTTAATATTGTGCTTTCAATGTGTATTGTACATACTCTATTCTTTTTATGCAATGTAGATGTCTCAATGGCTTTTCAAATACACAGAAAATAAATGGTTGAAAATCCACAGTTGTCACTGAAGTCAGGCAAAAGTTTGGTGGAGACGCTGGAGCTTGTGCCGTGCCCTGATTTAGCAGCGTAGCGTCCAGGAGAGTTCTGCATTCGACTCTTCGGCAATCGCTTCTACAAACCAGCCCCTTAGGCTGTTGTTTGAGGTGGCTGCTGCGGCCAGGCGCCGTGTGGTAACATTCAGCTTACCTGTTGCATCCCGAGCTTCGGCACAGATGGGATGCAAAATGCAGATAAAAAGGGCCGGGCTGGCCCGGCTCCTAACGATTCCCGCAAGTTTTGTCTCCTGTTATCATACCGAATCCGGGCTTTCTCCCGTGAACTGTTTTCCTGTCAGATAGGCTTGCAGTGTTAGGGAGCACGTATTCATACCCACGTGGGTTAGTGTTTGTATCCACTGGTGGCTTTTATCCAAAGATAACCGGCATCGCGCTCCTGAAAAAATGAGCGGCTGAAGTGATGCAGGGCTTGTGCGGTGGCAGGAGGCGGTGGGAGCCGAGGGCGAGTTGCACGGAGATGGCTGTAGTCGCCGCTGCGATCGGGAGAGGCAAAGCGGCTGGAGCTTGGATGCAACTAAGAACGAGTCCCAAAGTGAGCTGCTAGAAATACTGACTTCTCCAGAGGACACGATGAAATGGATTCCTGTAGGAAGAGCGTTAGCCTGAGCGCACTTTGTAATGCTGTTCATCCTCAGCCCATGTAAAAGTAGAGAGGTTGGGGGCTGCGAGCCAGCACGGCGTTTTATTCGGCTCTCACAGCCTCGAGTCGTGTTATTTTGTGAAGGAAACCATAGGGAAGAAGTCCTGGAAGGCTGCAGTACTAATGTAATGGGAATGCAAGTTTCCCCAAAACTCAGCTTCAGACCTGGCGTGCTGCGTTAATAACGAGACTGATTTAAAACTGGTCTGATGAGACCGAGGCACATCTTGAATACAGATGCGCTTAAACTGGCTTAAGGTGCTAGAGTGATTTATTTTAATGCTCCATTAGGCTGAATTGGTCTGTGTGGTTTCAAAACCACTTTAAATTTGTATCTGCTAGGGTTTTGTCCCAGTCTGACTGGATGAGTTTTAATAACAGTGTTTTCTGCCTTAGAATAAACAATGCCTAATACAAGCATGGTGTAGAGCAGCCCGTAGCAGCGCAGGCTGCAGCTCAGCTGAGCGGTGCTCGCTGCAGCACGCTCGTGGGGGGGGGTCCCCCGCTGTCCTTTAGCTTCTCCCACAGATTCTGTAGTTCAGTCGGTCGGTATTGGCTGTTTTGAAACAGCTTTCAGGTCTTCCCCGCCCCATGTTCTCCAGCATCCCTAGGTGTCTACGAGTGCTTATCGATTAGCTTCTCTTCCTATCACAAAGTAGCTGCTGATGAAGAGAAAAAAAGACCACGTTGCTATTCTTATTAGTTTCCAGACGCAAAGAGCACAGTGGTCAGCGCATAAATGCGGCGGGAACCCGCTAAATATAGAAATGTGGCTTTAGACAGCTCTCGATTTAAGTTGCTTCAGTTTCAGTGCTTTCACACTGGTATGAGCATGTTGTTTAAATAAGACGCCTTATCGCATCCTGGCTCTCTCTGGCTGCAGTTTAATGCTCAACGTGCACTAAGCTCGGCTTAAAGGTGGGGTGTTATTTTGCAACTCCCATCAGTACATTTATGTGCTCCAAAGATAGTCCCAAGGTGGCATCTGATATGATCGTTAGCAAAACAAGTTATCTGTTATGTAAAGATCAAACGCTGTGTTAGTAAAAGATCTGACAAGCACCTAGTTGTTTTCCATAAGAAGTGTTGCCCTCCGGAAACTTAATAATTATTTGATTGTTATGATGCGTGCCTTCCTACACTTACCACAGAATCTGCACAGCGAATGCATTTAAAGCGCGAGCGGTTTATCCTGTCCAAAACCAAAATTATGTAACCTTTTCCAGTTGTTACTTCAATGGCTTTTGGTCTAGAATGTGCTTTCCTGTAGTTTGTAAATGTTCTCACCGTGTCAGAGTGAGCACCCATCAATAGAATTTAAGTGTGAATGTTTGGTTTTAGGCACACGAAGCCTCACATCACCAACAGCAGGCAGCACAGAACAGTTTGTTGCCTCTCCTGAGCTCTGCTGTTGAGCCACCTGATCAGAAGCCGATTCTGCCCTTACCAATAACGCAGAAACCTCAACCTGCACCAGAAACATTAAAGGATGCTATTGTTGGGATTAAAAAGGAAAAACCTAAAACCTCCTTTGTGTGCACTTACTGCAGCAAAGCTTTCAGGGACAGCTACCATTTGAGGCGTCACGAGTCCTGCCACACAGGGATAAAGTTAGTGTCACGGCCAAAGAAAACTCCCACCACAATGGTGCCCCTTATCTCGACCATCGCTGGTGACAACAGCCGAAGTTCATTGGTTTCGACTATCGCAGGCATCCTGTCCACAGTCACTACGTCTTCCTCTGCCACCAACCCCAGCAGTAGTGCCGGCGCAACAGCCATGGCAGTGACTCAGACGGTGAAGAAGCCCAGCAAGCCTGTTAAGAAGAACCACGCTTGTGAGATGTGCGGAAAGGCCTTCAGGGATGTCTACCACCTCAACCGGCACAAGCTGTCCCACTCAGATGAAAAACCCTTTGAATGTCCAATTTGCAATCAGCGCTTCAAGAGAAAGGATCGCATGACCTACCACGTGAGGTCTCACGAAGGTGGCATCACGAAACCATACACCTGTGGTGTTTGTGGAAAAGGCTTCTCGAGGTACCATGTAGAAAATCCCAGGCGAGCTCAAGTATTGGCTTTTCATAACCAAGAAGGGTTAAGCTATCGTAGCGAGGGGCTAGGAGAACCAGACATCTTAGAAGATTGGTGAGGGGATAAAGAGCCTTGTTTATCTCTAGGGCGTGGGTCTCGATCTGAGCCAGATTGGCAGGGGCCAAAAGCGGTTGCTCTTCTATGAGAATGTTTTGAAATGATTTCGTGACCTCATCCAGGTCCCATAGGACACGTGAGTGTGTCACCGGTGGTGACCACAGTGCCCCTTTACCAGCCTTTGCAAAGGTCAATGACCGCGTGGGGCACGGCAGACCAACCGTCTCCTTGTCTCGGAGCAAGGTTGAGGCGTACTGACAGAGCATTGTGGGGGAGCTTGCATTGCTGCTGGCTGTATTGATATCTGTGCATGCAACAGAGAAAACTTCAACCTTTAGAGCTGTTGATCTGTCACCTTTACACAAGGTACGACCAAACGTACCGCTTTCAGGTGTGTGAGAAGAACACGGTTAAGTTTTAAACTGCAGGTTGGGTCTCAGCGTAACTATGTGTTACTCTAGCTGAAGGCCACTGCGTAGGTAAGGGGAATGTATTTATTCTTGCCGTGCAGAGGGATGTGGGCTGCAAGGGATCATCAGCGCAGTGTTCAGCACTACTAGCCAAGGTGTCGTCACTATGTATTTGTAACAGTATGCATTTTCTTTTCTGTTCCTCTCTTTTTTGCAGGCCCGATCATTTAAGCTGTCACGTTAAACATGTTCACTCAACAGAGAGACCCTTCAAATGCCAAGTAAGGGCTAAAATGATTTATTAAGAACAATACCTTATTGTATCGTTAGAATCTTAGGTGAATAATCTCTCTGGAGCTGTATTTGCTCCTGGACTTTTCTTTGAAAAGCAAATTTAGGAATAAAGTTGCATCCGCCTTAAATACCAGCAGTACTGTTGTTCTGACCTAAGTCTAGAGGCAGTGTAAAAGGATGCTGTGGCTACTTTTTTGGGAAGATTAGAGGCTTTTCGCTTTCTTGGAGAACAACGCTGGTGCTCTGTTTTATGATATGCTTAACTTAGTAGCAGGATTGTAACAGCATCCTCAGCTCAGTGCTGATTACTGGAGTAATGTGTACAATGTGTTTCTCAGCATATTTAAATGTGTTTCTCAGTATATCCATTTAAAATGGATTGGTATAGTTGATTCTGGATCCGTTATTTTGCTGGAAGGTGAAAGCAAGTTGTTGTAAGTTGATGACTGAGTACAAGAGAAATAACTTGACTGCCCTTGAACAATTAACTGTTTTGCTTGGAATATCCATGCTTGTTCCAACCTGTGTTTTAGTGACTCATCATATTAAGTAAGAGTCTTGTGTAAAAAGAATAGCGTTAGGAAAAGGTTTTGTTTCCTTGTTCTGATTTGGATGGGAACAGAAGTAACGGAGCATTTGAAGATCTCAGGTTCAAGTTCGTACCGTAAAATTGTATCAAACCCCAACTTGTCCTCGGCTTTTTTTATAAACTACCTCTTGCTTTGGTAGGTAAGGCAAGCTGTGATTTTTAGAAAGTGCAAGTAGTATAGAGTGTGATTTTTGTCCTAATTGTCTCAGAAGTCAACTTCCATCTTCAGTCTCTGTTTAGTAGTTTGATTTCTCTGTAAATACAGGTAAAACTTAAGGTTGTCGATATACTTAGGATGCTCTTTGCACCCAGGAGGTAAAATAGACTTACAGTGGGCATGTAATTCATACTGTGATAATGCTGTCTGCACTTCATGTGTAACTGTTGTCCTTCATATAGACGTGCACTGCTGCCTTTGCCACCAAAGACAGACTGCGGACACACATGGTGCGCCATGAAGGAAAGGTATCGTGTAATATCTGTGGTAAACTTCTGAGTGCAGCATATATCACCAGCCACTTAAAGACACACGGGCAGAGCCAAAGTATCAACTGTAATACCTGTAAACAAGGCATCAATAAAAGTAGGTGAACGTTTTAAAAACATTTCTAATAACAATGTGTTTGCAAAGGGAATTGCCTTTGGTTACGTTAAAATGCAAAAACATACCCATCAGTCTGGGTATTCACACCTATTAAAAATAGATACTTGATAACAGAATCTTCTTCAGCTCAAGAATTGGCATATGTGGAATTGGTTTGCTGCTAGACTGTGCACTTATCCCTCAGGAGTACCATGCAATTTGTGAGAGTAACCCACCTCTTGAAGAAAAAAGTTCCCAAGTTTTACTTTTTTTTTTTCATCTTCTAAGTACAATGCTACTACTTGAACTGTACAGGCCTAGAAGTCCCAACAGATAATTCTGGAGATTTTAGAATATCTAGGAACTGCTAAGAGTTGCCAAGTTTCAGGTTTGATGCATCATCTAAAGCTCGTCAAAATTAGGAGGAAGATTTATCTGTTTTCTCTGAGCTTTGACCCTGGGGCTCAATGATTCCTCCCTCCGGCAGTAGCTGACAAGAAAAGCATTTCAGTCCGGCCCTGATATGTTTGGGGCATTAATGGCATTTGACTGGTGGTGTGCAGGAGTTCAGATGAGATGTTTGTAATAGTTCCTTCTAGTCTTAAACTCTGTGGAAGTGCTGAAGCCTGAACCTGGGAGTTCCTAGTAAGCAAACAAAGACTTGACTTTCAAATCTTCCCTATTAAAATACCTGTCACTTAAGTTAACCTACATGGTTAGTGATATAAAATGAGTTTTCAGAGGAATCAAGAGCGAGAAGTAAGGAATGTCTTTGGAAACTTTGTCCTTAAAGTCTTTTAAACAGTGTTAATTTACAGCATCTTTGCAGTTCTTGTTACTCCTGGATAATTTGAAGGTACCAGGAATGTCCAAAATGCCTGATTGTTGAGCTTAATACGAAATTTGGATGAGAAGTATTTTTCAAGGTATAGGGTTACAGCTCTGGCTTCCCAAGCCAGTTTGGTGGTGCTAAGCCAGTTCACAGGAGGCATTTACAGCAGTTATTAGAGGTGGAAATGATGAGCTCTATTGAGGCCAGAGAGTAGTAACACGCTGTTCTGTGATGTAAACTGAAAATTTTGAGTCATACTTGCAATAAAAAGTAAAAAGCCCCCCCCCCCCTTTTTTTTTTAACTTGAGCTGAGGTTTAGAAAAAGTGGAATCAGCTAAGCAGCTTGAATTCTAGAGACGCATTGTAGTCTTCTATTTCGAAGAAAATACGAAGAAAATAATCAGAAAGGAAGTTCATTTTTGGCAGTGAAAGCAGATGTTCCTGACTTACACTTTGGTTTCTAGATTTTAGAAAAGTCATTTTATAAACCACTTAATTATATGGTTTTAAACACCTCTGTGATTCTTGCTCTTGGAATCCTGCGAGATTCCACGTACTCTTTATGGAAGAAGCCTTTGTCAATCTCAGCAGAAAACAGTAACTTTTCAAGGTGAATTTGTGTTCTTACTTAATTGGCGTAGCATGCATGAGTGAGGAGACCAGCAATCAGAAGCAACAGCAGCAGCAGCAACAACAGCAGCAGCAGCAGCAGCAGCAGCAACAACAACAACAGCAACAACAGCAGCAACAGCAGCAGCAGCAGCAGCAACACGTAACAAGTTGGCCTGGAAAGCAGGTAGAGACCCTGAGGTTATGGGAAGAGGCCGTCAAAGCAAGGAAGAAAGGTAAAACAATACTTACGGTCTTGGTTTTATATGATACTGGGGTTTACAGTTATAGAGGGAGTTTTAGATGTCAGAAAAGGAAGTCTTGCACGAAAATTTCGTTCTCGATGTTAGAAGTAATAGCTAGAAACTAGCAGGAGGATAACATGACCAAAATTACGCTGTTGTGAATGAACTCCTCATTACTTGCTTCCCTTTGGTCTCTGTGCTTGAATGTGTACGTAGCAGTCATCAATTATAAAGGGATGTTTGTGTCTGCTCCAAGGCAAGAGTGTGTTTTTTGACTTGCATGTGGTTTTTAGCTGTGTTTATGCATGTTTACCTGTTGTTAACTTGTGTGCATATATATATGTATGTATATATACACACACACTACCCTCTGTTGTTGCATCATCATTGGTTTGCATGTGGGTGCTTTCCGTGTCCCTTTCATCTTTTCTCTCCCAATTTGTTCCGTTCACTTTATCATTATGTGTCTTTGCATAAAGTTTTCTAGAACTCACAGAACTTACTCTTCTATCCTTTTGTTCGTTTTTTTAATTACAAAATTAACTAATAATTGATTGTGTTTTCCATTCTTGCTAGCTCATGGCTTACCTGTACCTATGCTACTGTAATTGCAGTTGAATAGCTTCCTATTGTTAGACGGTGTGTCAGTTTTGTAAAGATTAGATTGCTTCAGTTTAGTGTGCTAGGAGTATAGTAAATATAGTAAGTCTCCCCTTGCTGCTAGCTTATTCTTTTCACAACAGTTTGATTTCTAATACCTATCATGTGACTCTGATGGATTACATGTTTGAGCAGAAATTCTTACTGTTTTTCACTAGCTGTTTTTAGTAATAAATGTTTTTGACTCACCTTATTTTTTTTTCTTTTCTCCTAAACTTCCTTTCAGTTTCTTCACTCTTTTTTTTCTTTTCTAGGTCTTGTTTGTGTATTAGGCTGCTAGCTCCTTTCGCCTTGATTGTTATTCCAATTGAATTGAATTCTGAGATCAGATGGTATAGAAACAGCTTATTCGTGTTAAAATGTAGTGATAACAGAAACATTAATCAAGCTGCTAAATTTATAAAGCACATAGGTGTTAGATTTAGAAAATCTCCGAGAATCTTTTTTTCCTGCTTGTTCCTTCCTATGTCTCATTCCCTCTTCCCTCCCTTTCTTACTGAGATTATTGAATATGCTTTCACAGAAACAGTGATTTTGGACAGAATGGTGGGCGAGGGAGGTGGGTGGGGAGAAGTGTTGTCAGACTGATGATATTAGTTTAACTGAATTGGGGAAGGGGCACGGGGTGGGATGTGTCGGTATATTACTGTGCTTGGAAGGTGAAGCTAGACCAGTCAGTGCCATGCCTGTGTGCGACTCTTTCCATGCTGGTTCTCCTGTGCTAGTGCCACCTGTTGTGTTGGCTTTACAGCACTATATGGGTTTTTTTTTTAGTCTAATACTGTTTATTTTCACCTTTTTTTTTTTTTTTTTTTTTTTTTTTTTTTTTTTTTTCCTTCTCTTCTCCNTTTTTTTTTTTTTTTACTCTTTCCCTGCCTTTCCACCCCTCCTAGATATGGACTTTGAAGAACCAACAGTAACCCTTGACTGGGGCTAATGTTGCTTTCAAAGTTAACTCTGTCTTGGTACATTTGTATTGCCCGAGTGGCAAGAGTGGACTCTTTGCTCCTGGCTTACCTCCTGAAACGTGGGTGTAGACTGAGCTTGGTGTCCTACCCTACAAATGTGGAATAAGACACAACTTAGAAGTGCCGTAACGTTGATCTAGACTATATTTTTGTCGGTTTCTCTAGCAGTCATCCCTTCCCTTTCCCCGCGTCCACCAACCCACTTCTGTTTTTGGAGCCTCCTAGTCTGGGTAGCCGGCAGGTGGTGCTGATGGATGTCTAGTGATCCCTCCGCCGTCCCGGACCGCCGGTGCCCGCTCCCCCGGTGCCCAGCCCTGCTAGAGCCCACCGGCAGCAGGGCCGGGCACTGGTCTCCTGGGTCTTCCTTGTTCGGCACTTAATTCCTGCTTACTGCAAAACAAAGTTAAAAAACCCCAACAGACAACCCACAAACCCACAAAACAAACCAACTTGGTGTGGAGCTGTAGTTTATGTGAACGCTGAGGAGATGATGGGGGTTGAAAGATGTACTGACTGGGTAGCCTTGGAAATTGCTAAGTAGAAGTACTGTGATCAGTGGAACAATTTAGTAGCAATAATTAAGACTGAAATAAGCAGGTAAATATTGAAACGAGCTTTGCTTATCAGTCCCTAATAATGACTTTTTAAAACCTTCACAGAATGTCAGTTCACCTTTGAGAAGGCTATAGAGTACGTACCATTCGGTATGTACACTCTCTCCTCTATTTATAATGTTCCTCTTGGGAGGATTTTTTTGATTGTACAATACTGTTTTTATGAACATCGAAACCCTCTTTATAAGACAACCTCGCTTGACTTCTCAGGAAAAAAATTATTGAATTGAAATGAACTGCATGAGAGTTTGTATTTCTTGTAGGCTATAGAATGTTAACAGTTTTAACTTACTAATAATTCCTAAAGAAAATTATTCCAGAATTTGTACATGTTCTTGTTTGGGTTTTGTTTTTGGTTTGGTTTTTTTTTTTTTTAAATCTCGTCCATGGTTTTTTATGTGTTAAAAACTTTTTGTCTTTTTATGTCTCATTTTTAGAAGCTGCTAACTTGTGCCAAACCTCCACTGCTGCTACTACGCCTGTGACTCTTACTACTCCATTCAATATAACGTCCTCTGTGGCTTCTGGGACTATCACAAACCCAGTCACAGTGGCAGCTGCAATGAGCATGAGAAGTCCAGTAAATGTATCAAGTGCAGTTAATATATCCAGTCCGATGAACCTAGGGCATCCTGTAACTATAACAAGTCCATTATCCATGACATCTCCATTAACGCTCACCACACCAGTCAATTTACCTACCCCAGTAACCGCTCCAGTGAATATAGCGCATCCAGTCACTATAACATCTCCCATGAACCTCCCCACACCAATGACGTTAGCTGGTCCGTTAAATATAGCAATGAGACCAGTAGAGAGCATGCCTTTCCTGCCCCAGGCCTTGCCCACGTCTCCTCCCTGGTAAAGAATTTCTAAACAGTATTAAAAAGGATTAAAATGGAATCCTTACCAGCAGTTCTTTTTTTGGGTTTTGTTTGGTTGGGTTTTTTTTTTTTTTTGGTTGGGTTTTTTTTGTTTTGTTTTGTTTTGTTTTTTGTTTTTTGTTTTGTTTTAGTTAATAATAAATTCAGACTAAGACACTGGGGCAACATGCACCATCAGAGACCGTAGTAGCATCTTCCCCTGTTGATTTGGCTCGTATGGTTCAAACTTGAGTTTCACTGGAGCACTTCGTTTAAAGTAAGTTTTACCTTTTAGCTGACTGATGCTGAATTAGAGCAGATACTTATTTGCCAGAGTTTTTTTTTTTTAAAAAAAAAAAAAGGTCATTAAAAAAACAGTTTTATGTTTTATCCCCCAAATTATAACTTAGAAAATTATTTTAATCTAAACACTAGCAAAGACCCCTCTGTATCTTTAACAGGGTGGATGGCTAATTTTAACTTGCCAGTCGTTAAGTCCACTGTTTCTGAGCTAGTGTAGAATCTTTGTCTGTGTTGATGTTTTTATTTTTTTTTTTTAATGAGTAAATGCATTACAATGTTGTCATTTAAAAAAAAATGCATTTTGGAGAAAATATGCATTTTACCTTTGGGAATATGATAATTTCAGGCAGCATTCCCTATGGGAAAGGTGATACCAGCTCTGATATGCAAAGCATATGATAACTTATCATTCTAACTTCAACATATAATAGGGATTGTGACCTGATATTTGGAGATGTAAATATTACCCAACATATTACCCTAAGGGAATATAGCATTGTAGTCAACATTTTTTTTAAAAAAACTGTTATTGTTTGGTGAGAAACAGCCATGGCTGACAGAAGAGGAGTCGAAATGTGTGTAAACATGGTCTCTGAACAGTCAGACCCCTATGGGACTCTTATCTAGGAGCAAAAGGAGTGCTTTGAAACTTAAGAAATATTGCTTTAAGCTGGAAGATTCTGGAGGCACTGGGTATGATTTTTATGCCCTCTGCCTCCCAATCAGAGCCTGCTGGTGTTACAGCAGGGGACAGACGTGTTAGTTGTTCACTAGAAGTTTTGTCTTATATTAAATTGTATACAGTTTTTATTCTAACCACTAACTAGGTAGGATGCCCCTCCAGGACAAGCAGAGAGCGTCTTTTAATTTCTCCCCTATTTCTTAATCAAGTGTTGTGCAAATCTGTTCAACTTTGTAAATATTTGCAAACATCATCATTTTTACGTTATTCTTCTATTGTGTTAACACATTTCTATCAATTTGTGGGAGTTCAGGGGTGATGGTTTGAGCTATCCAGTCCAGAACTTCTCCACAAATGGTCACACATGTTTAAGCTACATGTGCTTTTTATTTCTTAACCTGTTTATCTGTACATAAAGTAGAAAGCAAAATCTAGGGAAACAGATATACTTTTTAGACTATCATGTCACATATTCACGTTTTTAAAACTTTGTTTAAAAAAAACAAAAACACCCTAAACCCAAGACTCTACATTTAAAAAAAAAAAAAAAAAGAGAGAAATAAAATTACAGTTGAGATGTTTTTATCTTAATGAAGTTGAAAGCTATGGAGATTAGCGTGTGCGCATTTTCACAGAGCGCTAGCAGGACTGACTAGTCAAAATGGACTGCTTCCGTTTGTACCCTGCCGTGTCAGTACAAGCAGTGATTGCCAGGCTGCTGGCTCAGGTGACAGGTATCTGTATCATTACGTGAAACTGTTCTAGGGGCTTGGACTACATAGTAAAACAAAAAAAAAAAAACAGAAAAAAAAAATAGAGCTTAGTGTAAAATAATTTTATAAATGATCTTTTGTACTTTAGGACATCAAATTGTACAACTTTTGTATATATAAAAGCTTAGGAACTTTCTGTTTAGCAGAAAGGAAACACATTCCTACACTTTTAATGTATATGTTTGTTATAATGTCCATGTAAACATATGCCCTATGTTTGTGCCTTTTAATTAGTTTGTCTCAATAAACAAAAATGTAGAGAAGAATATGTAGCTATGACTTTGTTACCACTGTTCTTACTCCAGATGTGTAGAGGTCTTCATTTTTGCACTGTGTAGAGCATTGCGTGCAGACAGCTGCATGACTTCGGCCGATACGGCCGAAACAAGGCATGTGAGGCGAATGCACCCCAGCAAAACTCCTTCCTCCCGTAGCATAGAGCAGCCCGCGCCGGCGGGGCGTTGCATGTTGGGATGTGTAGTTTCCGAGCCATCTCTGTTCCCTGTGGCAATGATACCAACTTGCAGCAGTTTTACATCGTAGGTGTAGCGTTCTGGATCTGGGTAAATTGCAGAGATGACCCTTAGATGAAGTTTGGGTATCCCTGAGCTTAAAAAAAAACAACCCCAAAGCATTAAAAGCCAATATGAAAATGTGTACTAGAAGTGGTTATCTATGAATGACTTGCAATAAACAGGTGTGAGACTTAATTGTATGTTGTCAATTACTGTAGTATTGACAGTGAGTCCTCCGTACAGCTAGCGTGCCCTGCTGATGTTATTTTTATCTCAGCAGAGTAGCGGTAGAATAAACACATTAAACACCGGCAAGGAAATTTTTCAACGTGACAGAGGCTTCCCAAACCACTAACCGTGATGCTCTTAGCATGACATAGGAAAAGGGCTGTTTCCTTTTTATTTTATGTTGGTTCTGCTCAAATGTACCTGGTTTATGTCCACAAAGCTACATTAGCTAATTGTCAACCTGTTTCATTTGTACTTGGGTAAACATTTGCTTTGTACTGTGTATAAATGGTTCCGAGGTGTGCTCCTCGGCTGTCTCAATACAGATATTAATTTCGCTTTGTAATGCCATCATATGAAATACATTAAGCTGGTTTTTGACAAACGAAAGCTACCTGGTCAAGTAGTTTCTGCGGCATGCATGCTATCTTCTAACCCATGGTTATGCCCAGCGTTAAGGAGGCAGTAGGGCCAGCTGCTGTCAGGAGACGACGTATAGTTGCACGACAGCGATGAGGGATCTGTACGGCGACTCGTGTCGCTGCAGCACGGGGGAGTTCAGACTATAAGAAAATGGTGGATGTGAAGAACAGATGCTCCTGTTACACCGAGTTAGTTTCTGCGCAGCTGATGCGCTTAGCCTAGTTTATTTCATGGAAACTTTTAAGCTGGATCTAGTCCAACATCCAGGGAAGCCTATTGCTGCCGTTGATTTGAGCGGGTTTTATATCGAGCCCATTCAGGTCTCCAATTGCAAGTGGTTCAATAGGGGGGTTATTTTTTTTTTCTTCTTAAGTTTCCATAAGCATTCAGCGTGAGGGTAACGGCTCAGCACCGACTGAAACTGTTTTAAAGTTGAATTTTGCCTCGGAAGGATTTGTGCTGTGGAAAGTCAGAACAGTCAGATCAATGGCATGAAAACATCCTCGGGGCAAGGAGAGCCTGCGGGTGCCTGGCTGTGTGCTGGCGAGGCGCTGCGGGGAAGTAAGTATTACGGCACAGCCACCCACGCTGCCAGGAAATTGTATAAATGCTTTACCTTGGGCACGGGTTTTTTCTTTATTTGGAACACCCCACCACTTCCAGAGGGTGTTTGGGGTGAGGAGAAATCTGGGATCTGACCTTTCATGTCTTGCCATTGGAGAGTTATACCCGAGTGCTGGAAATTGGGAAGATTTCTGTTCAGTCAAGATCACGGATGAGAGAGAAAAACAGGTGTTCTTCTCAACGTACGGGTTAAATTCTATTCGCCATTGTTCACAAATAAAATAATTTTTTTTCCCCTCTTACAATAACTTTTTCTTTAGAGTGGCAGAAGAAAAAAAAAAAAGTAATGTGTTTGCATTTGTCCACGAGAGCTTTAAAGAAAACCACCAAAACCCCAGTAAGCTGTTTGAGCTGTGGCAATCCCAGGTTACATAAAGGGGCCGGGGCTGCCGAGGGATTAGTCGGCGGCATTACTGGTGGCGATAAGCCCTCCAAGTTCTGCTCGCTCCTCGCTCACTTTTATTTTAGAAACAGTCGCTCTGAGCCCTATGTTGAAAACTGCCCGGGGTTAGTTTTTGAGGCTGTCGGGGTTAGATTCCCACCAAAAAAAGAAAGGAAGGAAAATTCGGATTTAAGGAACGCTCCGGTTTTTAAAAGTATGCAGTACCCGGGTATTATTTTATCTCACCACTTAGGGTCCCAGTATGGGAGCTGAGTTGTTGAGAAGCAGACTGCAGTTTTTCCAAAAACTCCTGCCTCGCTTTATTGGTGGCTTAGTTTATCCATCTCAAAAATAGATTTAGCAGTATTTTCAAAAGGCAGCTATTAAAAGCACTTCTAGTTTTTAAATGCCTTTGAGGTCTGTCTCAGTGCTTAAGTGGACCTTTTAACTGCTGCTTTTTAGGATAAATAGTAAGTGTAAAAATAAATCTCTTCCTCTCCTAATTGTCAGGCGGAATGAAACTTTAAAACTCGATCCCCTTCTACCTATTTGTTTAATTCAGCATGTTTATACTTCTTATCTTTGGATCATTCGCTCACAGCTTCCAGAGCAGCAACTGAAGGATGACAGAGGAACTACGTGCTAATTTTTATGTCAAAAATAGCTTTCACCTTTAAACGCACAAGGCTCAGTGACTGTTTTCTACTTAGAAAAAGAATGCCTGAGCTTCTGTCGTGAATCCATTTTACAGCTGTGTTCAGATTTGACTGTCAGCCCCTGGTTAAAATTTAGTTCTGAGGTCCTGACCTAGAAACAAACCTTTTTTGGTATTGCTTTGGAAAAAGTATTTCAGTGCTAAGAGAAACTGAGCCAGGCTGTCCAGCTAGCTCCCTCATCGCTGGCTGGCGAGACGCTCAATGTTAAATTAATTCTGTTGTACACTGCATCTCCCTGAAGCCCAACTAAAGACTGCTGGGAAAGCTGGGCTTATGATTTTTAAAAAGAATAGATTTTTGTTGTTGTTGTTATTGTTCTTCAGGTTTCTGGGCTAATTTCAGCCATTTTTAAAAGCCCTGGGTTTTTCTTTAAGGAAGCATAAACGCTTTTTGAAAACCAGACATTTATTGTAAAACATTTCAACACGCACATCTGAAATTACTGGTTGCGTCAGACTATAGACATTTGCTTTCCTTGCAAACATTTCCAATAGGTACCTCCAAAATCAACCCATATAGTAAAAAAACACGGGGCATTTTCAGAATGTATGGCAGTTTTTGTTTTTCAGAGAAGGCAGAAATACTCCATTCACCTTTTCACTTAGTTGTTCTCGCCAGCTGTCAAGACAAAAACATTTGTGTTCTGTGTTTTCTGTGCAAGGTTTGTTTTTCAGGGAATTATCAATTTCGTTGGAACTGGCCGAATTAAATTCACTATTTTAATTCTTCATAGTTGTGTATTTCTATTCCCATTGCTCTTTACTTCTAGCGTCATTAGCAGCTAAGACCCATATCAAAGGACAGTAAAGAAATTTGATCAAATCGCCTGTTTCCCCTGAAACAAGCCTGGCTTAGGAAAAGAGATTGCAGTCAACAGAGCTTGCTGCAAGGCGCTGTGTCACAGAAAAGATGCGGATCTGCGTTTAACTTTGGGAAAGCAAATGTTGTGGCACGCGTACGCACCGAAAGCCGAAGGTTTGCCTCTAATGTTTTCACTCTTACTGATGTCTGTGTTCCTTGTCAAAGCCTTACAGATTTTTATCCAGGCTAAGGATCGCTTAGCTGCCAGACACGGATGAAACGATTGAGCGGGGGAAAAAAAAAAATCTCTGCACGGAAAGCCATCCGGTGAGAGCGCTGGACCATCCCGAACACGTGCTCGGGGTCTGGCACCCACAGACCTGCTTCCGAGCCGGTCTTGCTGGCTGCGGCAGGGTGCTGCCGGAGGCCGGCTGCGGGTGCCCGGAGGTGTGGTGTTCCTCCTGCAGCGTGTCCAGAAGGGTTTGGAGAGCTACGAGGGAAGCGGAGGCCCTGACCTGCTGCCATTCGCGGTCTCACCCTGGTCTCTGCAAAACGGGAAGCGTTTGCCCTGTGTAAATCGGCTCCTGTAATTTGTAAGAGGAGATCACTTCCCGTCCTGAGCTGTTATGTGGTGTGGCTGCAAGCTGTCAGACGCTGTAGCGCTGTATACCGGAGACGGCTGCTTTCTATCTGTGGTCGAAGTGATGCTTTGTTATAATCTGTCTCTCGTGTTCAGCCCCTGGGGCAGGAGCGGTGTGTCCTCTTCCTTACCCCACGTGTGCGCGGGGCTGGGGTTCCGAAATCCAGGAGCTTGGGATGCTCAAAAGCTGCGGAGCAGACAGACCAGCCCCAGAAAGCAGCTTCTCCGCGGGATGCTGCTCCGCACTCAGCACCCGGGCTGACCAGGGCCAGAGGTGCCCGACCCCACAGCCGGGGCGCTGGGGAAGCCTGGGGGCAGCGCGGGGGGTCCTGAGCCGCCCCCCCCCACCCCAGACCGCCGTCAGGGGCCGTCTCACCCCCAGGGCCGGGCAGGCCCGGGGTGGCGGCGGGTCAGGCCCCCGCGGGGACAGAGGGGACGGGCGGTACCGGCCCCTCGACGCCCTCCGGCCGGGCAGAAATGGGGCGCCGCGCTCCTCCAAGGGGGGACGCCCCGTCCCGGGGTGGGGGGCCCGTCCAGAGCCGGGGGTGGTCACCCAGGCCCCGAGGGGGACCCCAAGCGACCCCCGTCCCCGCTGCATTTCGGCCCGGCCGCCGCTAGGCCCCGCTCCCAGCAGC
>VXBL01007170.1:450526-465409 GCA_013400195.1 Aramus guarauna
CCGTCCCTGCCCCATCCCTCCCCGTCCCTGGCTTCGCAGGATGCCCAGGGCTGGATCCTGCAGAGACGCTCTGCACCATCAGGCTGGGGCAGGGTAAGCCCAGTCTAATCCCAGTTCATTCCGGTCCATTCCCAGTATGTTCCTGCAATGCAAAGAGCTGGAGGGGAAGGGGCTGCCTCTGCCCAAGCTCTTTTTCCCTTTTTTTCCCCCCTCCTGTCCTTTAATTTCTTTGACCCTTGACCTAAAATGGCAAATTAGCATTTGTGAATCAGCCGTGCTAATTAGCCAGGGAGCAGGGCCGGCCCTGCGCCCAGCCTGAGTTCTCTCTCGCCTGCTCCTCGGTAGGTGCTCGCTGACCAAATCTAACCCCAAAACTGCCCAAACGTGCCTCCTCCACGCACCCCGCCCTGAGTCGGGCCCCGGGGAGAGCCGCGCACCTTTGTGTCCGCAGGAATTTTTATTCTCTTTCACTCCCTGCGGCTTCCCGGTGCTTTTGTGCCGAGGCGGGGGCACAAAGGGAGAAGGGATAAGCGCTTAAAGACGGGTTTGTGTGACATATGGCGCGAGGGCTTTGCGTGATGGCTGCGGCCAGCGCCGGGGGAGACGCGAGCGGGCGCCGGGGTGCCTGGGCTTCCCTCCTGCGAGGCTTGAGATGGATGGGTAAACTGAGGCAGGGAGATTGGGGACGGGCTTTCCCGCGGGACGGAGGCAGCGCTGGCACCCGGACCTTGCTGCTGTCGCGTGTGCCTTTGCACCGGGCAGCACTTGCTCCTCGTAGCTGTTTCAGACGAGCTCTAAGCTGATTTTTCCCTGGGACGTGTGTGTTTTGATGTCGGCGGTGAGAGCCGGAGGAGGAAAGGTCGCTGATGTTCAGCCACCTCGTGGAATAATCTTATATCAGCCTGTCTGCTTTGGGCAACCTCTTGCATCTAATTTATTACACGTTGATACAAGACAGAGTTGAGCAGAGATGCAGTTAAACCGTACAAAGGGATGCTGGGTTACTTTTAATCGCTCACACTTGCTTGACCTATTTTTTTTTAATCCCTTCCTGGAAACCTTATTTCATGTTTGAATTCCCTCAACTATTTTAGGAATGTCGTCCTACCAAGATCAAATTACCTTCAATGAAACCAGTGCAAGGCAGCCTCACAAGGCAGGCGACTTTTTGATTAAGATCTAGTGCTACCTCATTAATACAGGCTTAGTTTGGGGCGGCGGGGGGCGGGGGGCTGTAATTCTGGCATGGCGAATGTGTGAAAGCCGGGGATTAGCGCGGCGTGATGCCGAAGGGCAGGGGGTGGCTCTGCCCTCGCTTGGCAGAGGGGGCCGGGGTGCATGGCCGCAGTGCGGGACCCCCGGGGCTGGGCAGCCCCCTTGCAGCCCTGCGCATCCCGCTGCATCCCGGCACTCCATCCGGGAGGATGGCATCGCCGGCCGCAGCTGGGCGAGCAACGGGTTGCTCCGAGGCAGCAGCAGACGCTGCTTCTTCTCTTAAAATTGGTCATGGTGCATTTCGGAGGGAGCGCAGGTCTGGCCGCAGGCTCCCCAGTAAAACCGTCCGGTGGGAACGCTCCGGCAGTAACGCTGGCGATGCCCGGCGGCGGGACCGGCATCGCCCCACGGCTCTCCCTGCTCCCCTCTCGGCAGCTCCGCTGGCTTTGAACGCTGCTCTCTGAGCCAGGAGGGGAATTTTGTTTTGCAGAGAGGTACGCGCTGCGCAGGTTCTCCGAAGGGCTTACTTCTGCTCTCCTCCCTGATCGCTTTTTACTTTGAAAAGGGCTTAAACCCAGCCATTTTAATATGTGGTAGGACAAGTATTAAAGGGGATCCTCAGGTGCTTATTTGTTTCTGTGAAAAGGGATTTGCTGTTTTCCCAGGCTGCTGGCCCGGGAGGCGTGCACGCGCATCCCCGGAGGCGGGCAGAAAGGCGATGGAGGGGATTTTGGAGAGACGGATAAAGCCCCATCCTGCGCATCCCCAGGGTGTGCTCTGCCTTTCGGTTCGCTGGTGGACACTACTGTAATTTTTGTTCCCGGTTGTAACTTTTCATCCCAGTTTCAGTCCTATTATAGTCACACCTGCAGCCACCACGCAGTCAGGTTCCCGGACTTCCCGTTGCTGTATCGAGCGATCCCTTCGCAGGGGCCTGGCTGCAAATCTGCGCCGGCCAAAGCCGTTATTTCTGGTTGAACATCCCTAGTTTTGAGACTTCCTCCAAGAGTCTTCCCTCCAGAAGCCGGGGCACTGGCAGCCCTTGTCTCTGGATAATCCCGTGCATGGAAACGCCTTCTGCATTTCTGCTCTGATCTACAAATGCAGCGTGGCAATAGAAGGGGAAAAAGGGCTGGGCTGGTTTAGCAGTGTTTGAGCAATCCCATCTGTTGTCTGAGGCGTAGCAGACACTGGGGAAGGGAAGATTCGCGTTCGCACTTGGTGCCAAGGCTCTTCCCTGAGCTGCGAGGGCTGCGAGCGATCAGTTCCAGCGCTTTTACAGCTGTTCGCTCCTCCGTTCGGGCTGCGCTGCTCTCGGAGCCAAGCGACTGTTGTTTCCAGCATGACATTACCGGTTCGACCAACCCGCGGGATTATCCAGCTGCTCGCCTGCACCGTTCCCGCTGGCAGCCTCCTCCGCGCCTTGCACCGTGCTTGCTCCTGGCTGGAGCCGATCCGAAGCGCCCGCAGCCTCTTGGGCTGTCCCTTGATGTGAAAAGTCCATTTCTGCGAGGTATCGGGTGCCCCGCACCCAGGGTTGGGTGAAAACCAGGTTCGTAGAGGCGGGATGCTGGCCGACACAGCAGGATGTGCTCCCCCAGGCTGTGATTGCCTTATCTGCTCCCTGATGAAAGTAATTAAGGGTTTCTCCGCGGCTGTGAGGTCTCGTTCTTGGCTCTGGCTCAGGCGAGGGCAGATCTGAGTTGTGCAAGTCGTTAGCGGCTCTGGCAGGAGAAGAGGCAGGGTGCACCCATGGGCTTGCGGGGCTGAGCCTCCTCCCCGAAGGTCAGCTTTTGTTTGGTCTTACTCTGTGTTTTTTAAGGGATGAGCTAATGGCAGGAGCCGGACCCAAAGGTGTGCCGGTGCCTGAGCACAGCGTGCAGTGAGAAAGCAACCGTGGACGTGTGCGGGAGAGCACCCCGTGCCACCCTGGCTGGGCGGTGATGGCAAAACCTGCGTGGGTGTTCTCTGTGCCAGCCCCCGGAGCGCAGAGCTGCAACGGGGAAACCTTTCCTGCGGGCCTGGTGGGACCGCGACACGGCAGAAGGGCCGGTGCCGGCTCTGCGCCTGGTCCCCATCCTGGCGGTGGGATGTCACCTGTCCCAGCGCCGGGACAGCCACGGGTGCCGGGTGCGGAGGCGGCTCAGCAGGGAGCTGCCGCCGTGTCCCCAGGGCAGGCCGGGACGGGCGCTGCCTGTGCCCTGCGGCAGGGATGGGAGGTTTTACCCCGTGCTGGTGGGGGCTGCGGGGGCAATGCCGGCCCCACCAGGGTCCCTGCTGCCGCCTCGCTGCTCCCCGCGACCCAGGGGACGGGGACGTGCGCACCCAGAGCTCGCAGAGACTTTAAGCTCCTCCTGTGATGGGTGCAACAGGAGGGCAAAGGATTACGCCTGTGCCTGGGTTGGGATGAATGAAAGCAGCATTCAGGGTCCTTTTTGCGTGATGCCAGGGAGGAACTATTTTAAGGCAGGAGGAAAGTCGATCAGGAAACAGCTAAACGAGTAATCACAGCCTAATTTTGCAAACGAGGGGGCACAAGGCAAAGAGAAGCCCAGCCCGTGCGTGTGCTCGCACCTGAGCTGGCGGTCAGACACCACCTTTCTTCTGTCCTTTCTGGGAAATGCGAATGATTTTGCTTTTCCTGGCGTCTTCCCGTCCCCTCACTGACATCTCAGAAATCGGGGCCCGCGGCGTGCTGAGCCCCTTCCCCGCACCAGCGGCTGGGGGTCCCAACGTGCCCTTTGCGGCTGCATCCCACCAGCCCCGCAGCCTCCGGGCGTATCTCAGGGGCTGGGAAGGTCCCGGCAGCGCGATCCCTCGGCGTTGTTTGAAGCCAGATGTGCAGCAGAGCCTTTTTGGCGTATAAATATCTTGTCCCCATCCCTAATTTAGTTCATCTTCTGACCAGAAGCGTTCAGTCGCTCGGCACAGTTGCCGTGCTCAGTCACGCTATCCACCACGGGCTGCGATTTCAGCGACTTGACGGTGACGGAAGCGTTTGCATCAGGAGGAGCCGGTCCCTCCCCGACGGGGCAGGGGGATGGCCGGGGGATTGCCGACGCCGGGCACGTGGTGGGCTGGGGGCTTTCGCTCTGGTAAATGGGATTTCCCAGCCTTTGTGGTTACAGAGCAGACCTTAAAAATACACTCAGAGGTCAAGTGCTGGGAGACAAAGACCCCCAGCCACAGGCTGTTCTTGTTACTTTATAGATCTTAGGATTTTAAATAGATCTGGGAATTTCCAAGCCCATTTCCTGATTTTCTGGGGGGCCGATTTTACTATTTGAGGTTTATGGGCTAGCATGGCGTTGCTGAGCTAATGGTTCTCTGCAGAAGCTCTCATCTTTGTACTTGGATTGCGTGTGTGTTTGCAGTGTACCCTGTGTAACCAGTTTGCCCCTCGATGTCCAGGCTCTTTCCCCATCCTCCTGAGCAGCCAAATCTTTTAAGCAGCGCGTGTGCCCCGTGAATGTGTTATACCTCAATTTAATATGTGACTAAACCAGCCATGCAATATTGCAATTAAAGCATAATACCAGAGGTGCGAACAATGCCGGCTTTTTGCTATGAGTGAGTCATGATAGCAGAGGAGGAACCGAGAAGCTGTATTTATTAATTGACTCCAGCAGATTTATTTGTCCTCGGTGAATAGAGCCGGGCAGGGCTGTCGGAATTGTTCCCGCTCCACTGGCACAACGCTGCTCCGCGCCTGGCTCCTGACGAGCAGGACCCGATCCTGGGGACAGAGGACGACTGCGGGGATGGAGACGGTTCTGGGCTGAGTGATCTGTTAAATGCTTTTTGTTAGTGAGCGTGGAGCGAGCTGGGGGTTCCTCGAAATGGCCCCTCGAGCCGGCAGTGAGCCGCCTGCTGCTCTGCCGCCCGTCCCGTCCTGCCGGACGAGGGAATAGTTCGGGGGAGGCGGGATCCCTGCGGGGCCATCGGTGCGTCCTGGGGTCCCCAGCTGCCTTTCCCGCCTGGAAGGGTCTGTTTGCAGCACAGCCCCCCCGTGTCCCCGGGAGCTCCGTGGCACCGTACTCAGCCCAGGGACCACCGCCCGGAGCCGGGGTGCAGGCTCTGGCCGGGTGCCGCTGTTTGTGGGGGGCTGATGTTTGGGCTCACTCACGGGGCTCGGCAGCATGCTCGGTACATCAGATGGTGACGGCATCCAGGATTGAAAAACAGCCAGGGAGGGAAGGTGGAGTGGGAATCATCCCCCCGTCCTCTGGGAGTGTCAGCAGTTCCCCGGTACTGAGCCAGAGCAGGGCTGTCCCTGGGCACAAAACCGGGGTTAACCGCCGTTGCAAACCTAAACCTTCTCCCAGAGTTCCTGCCGAGTTTCCCAGGTTTTGCGAGCGCGTTTTGCTCTTGGCAGCCTCTGGAAGCCCTTTGGAGCAGCTCAGGGCTGCGAGCCGGCGCGGTGGCCGAGGCCGGGCGATGCTGGGGACGTGGCTGTCAGACACAGCCTGGCTGCGGGCAGCCGAGAGCCCGGGTGACCTTCAGAGGTGACTGCTCCACTTAATGGCTTTGAATCTGATTATACCCTGTTTCGTTAAGAAATGTGCTTGGCACGTTCTTCTGAATTAAATACCATTTTAGGGACAGTTATCTTGAACTCTGCCTGCCGCTTAGGAAAAAGCCTTTGAAAATGATATTACGGATCAAAAGTGTTCATGGGGTAATTCTGTTTCAATAGCGGAGTTAATCCAGAACTGAATTTGGCCCTGCATTTCCAAATGAGAAGCAGTAGCTGTATAATCTGTTTATGGTTTTAAAGTGAATGTTAATCTTGGATTTGGTGGCTTTTCCCAAGGGTCGATTTGCCGTGCTGCAGAGTATTTTAGCCCCCTGCTCTGAAACTCTCTGAGCCGACTCCATTTTTTATTTTAAAGAGAGAATTTACTGTGTTTATAAATACACGTTAAACCTGGGGAGCCCTCAGTGGTGGAAATGACGCCGTTTTTCTTACCTGGCGTTTTGTTTGCACGGCACCTGGCACAGCACATCCGAGCTCCGGCGTGCCGCCTCGCTGCAGGGATGGGACGGTCCCACGAGGACGCGGTTGGATGGGTCGAATTGAACCGAATTTCCCCTGCTGAGACAGGGATCTCGTGGTACCCCTGGGCGCCCTGTCCCGCGGGTGACTTTCTCTCCTCTCCCCTCCGCAGGNGCCCATGCTCCCCGCCGGCTGCCGGGGCAGCGCCCCGTGACGAGCGGCGGTGGGCGCCCACCTTGCCGCGGCCGGGACCACAGCCGCCTCGTCCCCGTGCCAGCCGCCCCACCATGACGAGCCTCTTCCGTCGGAGCAGCAGCAACGGCAGCTCGCGCGGCGGCTCCTCCGCCCAGGAGCTCAACAACAGCCGCCCCGCCAGGCAGGTCCGCCGGCTGGAGTTCAACCAGGCCATGGAGGACTTCAAGACCATGTTCCCCAACATGGACTACGACATCATCGAGTGTGTCTTGAGGGCTAACAACGGCGCCGTGGATGCCACCATTGACCAGCTCCTGCAGATGAACCTGGACAGCAGCGGCTGCGATGACAGCTCGGACTCGGAGGACAGCATCCCGCCCGAGGTAACCCCCGCCGGTGCTCCCTGGCACGCGGCTATGGGTGGGGGTCCCCTGCCTGCACTCCTGGCCGCCACGGTGGGCTCATCACAAGCTGGCAGCTCGGTCTCATCCTGCCTCCTTTCTGCCCGGGCACAGTTCTACTCGGCTGCTGCAGGCAGGCAGAGATTTGAGTGCTGGATTTGGCTGACGTGGAGCGTGCAGCCTGGCTGGTTTGTCTTGGACAGTGCTTGATGCTCAAGCCAAAGCGCTCTCCTCCTTCCCTCCCACCCCAAAACCCAAGAGAGCCCCTTCTGCTGCTGTCAGAGGGCCCCCAAAGGCTGTGTGCGCCAAGGGACAGGCTCACCCACTTGAAATGCGGTGCCTTGTCCCCTTGTCCCTTGAGAGTGGCACCTCCAAACCCTGCCAAAAGCCCCCTGGTGCAGGGTGACCGGTGCTGGGAGGTTGCCCCCCTCATCTCTGAAGCGGCGTTCAGCCGGTCCCATCCCCGCTTTGCTGCCGCGCGTGGGGGCCCAGCCTGGTGGGGACCATTTCCCTGGCTCAGCCTCACCCCATCCTCTCACCCTGCAGATCTTGGAGCGGACCCTGGAGCCGGACAGCTCGGATGAGGAGCCCCCTCCCGTCTACTCCCCTCCCGCCTACGAGAGCCAGGCATTCGGCAGCCGCTACCCCCGCGTGCCGCCCACCCCGCCGCCCCGGTGAGCCCCCAGCCCCGCGCTACGGCAGCACCAGGCCTTCTGCTCGTGGTGGCCAGCAAAGCACCCCGTGCCCGGTGGGTCTTGCTGTGCGTTCGCTGGCCCCGGCAAGGGGCATCTGGCATCCGTGTGCTAGGGCTGGCTGAGCCGCAGCCAAGGGAGATGAATGAAGCTCACAGCTGGCTAAAAAATCCCTGCGAGGCCTTAAAAAGTGAACAGCTGAAGGGCCCGGAAAGCCGCTCCGGCAGCGTGTGGAATGGCAAAAATCAGCTACCGGAGGCGGGGAGCGCTTGCCCACGCTCGAAAAACACCAGGTGCTGGGCAGCCGCGGCCCTGCGCCTCATGGCGCTCGGCACCCGCGGCCTCGGGGCGGTTTGACTTGCTGCTGCCGGGTTGCTGAATCTTGGGGGTCTCTGGCTCTGCAGGGTGCGGGCTGTCCCCTGGCAGCACCGCCTCAGCTGTAGGCTTGGGGTTTGCGGGAAAGCAAGCGCCGATGCCCCGGCTGCCTCCGTGCCAGCCAGCTCGGACGAAGGTGCTGCCGGCTGTGCAGGCTGGGTGTGACATCTGGTGAGAGACGTTCACCAGCTTTGTAAGCAACATCCTGCAGTGCTGGGGCTGTTTTCTGGGCAAAATGGGGAGGAGAAGGGAAATCCAGCCTGTGCAGTTGTGCGGCAAGGCTTGAAAAGCAGCTCCCCAAAATATCAAAGTGGCTAGGAAAGCCTTTGGCTCTCCAGAGCTGATGCTCACGCTGCGGGTCTGGGAGGCGTGCTGTGGTTCCTTGGCTCCCCGGGCCGCGGGCAGAGCTGGGCAGGGGGGTCGCTGGCCCGGCCCTGTGTCCCGCTGCTGCGGCAGACGTCGGTGGGTTTCTCCCTTGCCAAAGACGCTGCCTGTGCTTGCCTGCAGGACGGATGTGCCGGGGCCCGGCAGCACCCCGGTACCCGGGCGCTACAGGAACTGGAACCCACCGCTCCTGGGCAACCTCCCCGAGGACTTCCTCCGCATCCTGCCCCAGCAGACCTCTGGCACACAGGTGAGGCTCGCCGCCCCTTCCAGGGCTCCACGGTGTGGCATGGAGCACCAAACCTGGTCCTCGGCCACCCTGAGCTTGCAGCGTCAACGCTTCGAAAGCTCACAGAGTCCCAAGGGGTTGCGGGTGCCTTTCTGCCCACGCAGGGCAAGCAGCGCCCCGTGGGGAACGCGCAGCCCCAGCACAGACCGTGCTGTGCAGCCAGCTCAGCTCCGGGCACGCTGCATCCCCGGGGTATCCCCCCGCCCCTTTGCTCCCAGAGGAGCCGGAGCCCTCCTGGCATGGTGAGGGGCTGGGGGGTGCTGCAGGCACCCTGCCTTCCCCGTGCATCGGCTCCTACCTCCCTTTTTGGCTCCAAAGGCAGCCTGCCACGTTTTCGTAAATGATTGCCCTGGAAGTTGAGCTTCGCGGGTTATATTACCTTTCTGGGAATAGGAACGTGCCAATTCATTTGGGCTCAGGGGGAGGAGAGGAGCAGCTGCCCTTTTCTTTCCCCGGTAATTGTGTGCTTTTTCTTTTTATGGCTCTCTGAGAGCAGCTACAAATCAGATAAATATTGTAGGCGAGGATGAGGTTGTGGCTGTATGGCATGGCTCTGCTGCTCCCCAGGTGCGACTGCACCGGGAGCCGGGGGAAAGCGTGAGGTACCTTGCACGGGGATGGCTGTCAGCAGGAATTTGCAGTCTCTGCTTTTTAGATAGGGGGAAATAAGAGCACTGACGCTGACCATGATCCTTCTCCCTCACCTCTACACCAGGTTTTAAGTTAAAAATCTTTGCAAGTCTGTGCTCTGCCAAGGAGCTGAGGCATCGGTTCCTCCCCGTGCCGTGCTGACACCCAGAGCTCCCCGTCCCCACGGTGGATGTGGGTCCCTTCCTGCCTCTGCCCGTCCCGCGGGGCGGAGGTGACGGTGCCCTGTCCCCGTGTCCCCTCTGCAGCAGCACCGTCCCAAGCACAGCCTGGCCGGGGGGGACGCAGCTCCGGGCTGTCGGGCACGGGGTGTAGGATGGAGGGACCCCGCTGGGGAGCAGCAGGTGATGGCTGCTGGGGCTGGGGGTGCAGCGGCGTAACGGAGGAGCAAAAGGCTGAGCTCAGCCCGAGGCGCTGCCGCAAGGAGCCTCCTGCACGCGCCGGCGCAGGCACCGAGACCACCGACCGACCTCTGCCATGTTTGCCTCCTGCCCAGGGCTCCCACGGCTGCCGGCAGCCCACGGTGCGGGGGCTCGCCCCGCGGGGCCAGGGCTCCCTGGAGCAGGAGCGGCGGTGGAAGCAGTACCTGGAGGACGAGCGGATCGCACTCTTCCTGCAGAACGAAGAGTTCATGAAGGAGCTCCAGAGGAACCGGGATTTCCTCCTCGCCCTGGAGAGAGGTGAGAAGCACCTTCAGAAACATCTGCCTCCGCTTTTTGGGTGCGTGCCTCCCCCTGTGACACTGGCTCCCAGCAGTGCTGCCCTGCCTGTGGCATTGTGGCTCGTGCCAAAGCAGAGCCAGTGCAGGATGCGGCCAAGCTGGCGGTGGGTGGTCCAACCCGCTAACACCGGGCGGTGGGCTGCTCCCCAGGCTCCTGCTCCTGGTGCTCAGCCGCCTGCCACGAGGCTCTCCTCCCCCTGCCCGCCTCTCCGCGGTGTCTCTGGCAGAGCCCAGCAAAATCCCTAGCAGG
Source organism: Aramus guarauna (assembly GCA_013400195.1). Classification (NCBI taxonomy): domain Eukaryota; kingdom Metazoa; phylum Chordata; class Aves; order Gruiformes; family Aramidae; genus Aramus; species Aramus guarauna. The sequence goes on from VXBL01007170.1 coordinate 460,693, forward strand.
GACCCGCGGAAACGTCCCCGGCCGGTGCACCCTCCCCGGCTGCGTGCCCTCCCCAGGTGCTGGCAGGACCTGAACTGGAGAGCAGTTCTGCCATGATTGCTCCTTCCCTGTCACCACGCTCCTTCCTGGTGAGCCGGCAGCTCACCTGGCGCCGTGGGGAGAGCTCAGGGGTGTTCGTGTTTCTGCTGCCGCTGAGCAAAGAGCCGCCCTTCCCCTCCCTCACGCTGCCCGCTGGCCCAGGGGCCGTCTCCCCCAGAGGTCTTGCTGCCAGGACCCTGCAAACCACCAGCGCCCTCGCTGCAGGGCTCGGCCCCAGCCGCCGCGGCTGGAAAACCACCAGCGCGCTTGTGGCGTGCTCGCAGTTCCTCTGCGGTGGTGAGAGGAGCTCTCCCACCTGCTGCTGCGGCCTCCCACTGAAGCGCTTGTGGTCGCCGTGCTGAAGCGAAGGGCTCTCAGCGCTGGAGCAGTGAAGGTGCTGGGCGAGAGGCCGCCTTCCTCCTGCGCTCGGCCCTGGCCCTGCTCCTGCCGTGCCGAGCCCACCCGGGTGCAGAGGACAGGGTCCTCGATCCCGAGGTGTCGCGGGAGAGAGGTTTGTTGTCCCTGGAGCCCGGCAGAGGCCAGAAGCACGTCCCTGAGGAGGAGCACATCTCTGGAGAGCTTTTATAGCCTTTTGGTAGATCGTTTGGTAGATCCCCCCGGAGCACGGCACATCTTGTCCCGCTGCAGGATGTACTTTGGCAGGGGGTGCTTCCGTGTTTCCTCGGGGCTGCAGCCCGGCTGTGCAGAAACTCCCTTGCTGGGCTGGGTCAGGCCATTCCTGCGGCAGCTGAGCTGCTGTGGGATGCCGGGAAGCCGGAGCTCCTTCCCTTGCTGTCAGTCTGTCCCTCCGCCGCCGTGGGGGCCGTGAGGGGAGCTGCGTGCGCTGCCTCGGGGGTCTGATTGAGCGGGGCGCCGGGCTTTTTGTTTTTCAGATCGATTGAAATACGAGTCAAAAAAATCCAAGGCGACCAGTGTTGCTGTCAGCAACGACTTTGGTTTCTCCTCCGTAATACCAGGTAACTTTGAAGATGCAGGTGAGCAGCTCCTGTGTTCCCAGCCCTCTGCCGCTGCTGGCTGCCCGGCTGCCTCCCCGGGGGAGGAAAGGGGCTGATCCCTCCCTGCTGCCCCCCGCCCACACACACCGGAGAGGAGCTGGTGGGTGATGGGGATGGGTGCTGCTGCCCTCCCCACGCGGAGGTGCTCCTGCGTCCTGCCTCCGTCCATCCCTGCAGGTGGGAGCTGGGATCCAGTTCCCAGGGGAGACAAAGTGGGGGCAGAGGATTGTGCCTGGGAGGCATAATGACCCTTCCCGGGTAATCCTGATTAACCTCGGGGAGTGGAGCAGCTGCCTGGGTTCAGAATTAGAGCTGGTGTCTGCCCATGTCCCCGTGGGCGAGAGGCAGTGGCTGGGCAGCGTGGCGGAGCTCCGGCTGGGCACGTGCTGCTTCGAGGGCACCCAGACCTGGGGAAGGGGCACGGGCCGAGGGGAGGGGCACAAGGACGTGGCTGTTGGGGTCTCTGGTCCACCTGACCCGGTCGCTGGGATGCCTGAACTTCTGCTCCTGATCTAGTCCCGGGTACTGAGCACAGGCACGATCTAACACCCGGAGTGCAATTAGTGCCCGGGGTAATTTGGGGGGCTGTCCCCAGAGCAGCACAGGGGGAGGCCGCCTGCCCTGCAGCAGCGCTGGGGGACACTGAGCTGCCACTCGCCCCATGTCCGCTCGCAGGCAGCTCAAGGTGAGCAGCCCCGCGGGGCTCAGGCTGTGCTGCAAACCCAAATCTCTGCCCCCGCGGTCTCGGGCTATTTCTGCAGAGGGTCCTAGTCCGGAGCCAGCCCCCGTGTGCCAGTGCCCTCATCCTGCCTACTCTTGCTCGGCTCTGCTCGTGATGGGGCTGCGCTTCGCTAGCGCAGAAATTGGGTCATGGAAATGATTTGTCTCGAGCCTCTCCTCGCTGCGCGCGCGCTCCCGGTGACCAGATGTTTGCCTTCCAGGTGACGTAGCCCCCTCTGTAACCAGCGAGGCCGGCGGTGCTGTGTCTGACGATGCCTTATTCAGAGACAAATTGAAACACATGGGAAAATGTGAGTCGGCGTGCAGGCTCCGCGGTGGCAGCGGGACGCCTGCGAGGGCTGGAGGGGCGGTGGGAGCAGGGCGGGCAGCAGAAGAGCCGGCAGCATTGCTTGGTGCTCCTCGCTCACGCAGCGTGTCCGCTCTGTGTGCGTGTGCCTGTGCGTGCACCTCAGCCGGCACACGCGTCTCTGCTAGCACGTGTGCCAGGGGGTTTCTTGTCACCTCTCTCGGCAGCTGGGCACACGCGTTCCCGTTACCCCAGGAGTCACGCAGAGGGCTGGCACGCTGGCAGACCAGGCACGGGCCGCTGCACGCTGCGGTGGCACCTTGTGCTCTGACAGTGCTCAGCCCCGGCAGCGGTGCTTTGGGGCTGAGCTTCTGTCTGCACTTCACAGCCCTGGGCTGGCGCGTCCCTGCCCTGCGGTGCTGTCCTCGCCAGCGGCAGGGAGCTCCTGTGCCGCATGCCGGGGCTGGGGACCAGCAGGACGGACAGGAGATGGAGACCTGGGTCCCGGTGTCCCAGCTCTGCACTGTCCCTGTGCCCCTGGTGCACGTGTGGGTTGTGGTGTGAGTCGAGGATGCAGGCAATGTTGGGGAATAGAGGAATTTCTGAGCAGGGTTTGTGTGAATCCTAGAAAAGCAAGCAGAGGGTTTGCTCTAACTCTCCCTTTTCCGATCCCTTCCTCTCAGCAAGTCGCAGCCCGCTTCTCCTGTCGCAAAACACACCGAGGAATTTGGGCAGTTTGAGTCGGGGTGCAGCCAGCTGAGGCCCTGGGGCGGTGTGGGTCAGTCGTGGGTAGGGAAGGTCATGAAAATCCCAGTGAAAGGGTAAAAACATCAGCCCCCCGCCAGGGACCAACGTGTCCCTGTTGCTTGCAGGACCCGGCTCTCCGAGCCTGGCAGCCCTGCGCAGCCCCGGTGTTTCCAGGCAAACCCGGGGTGTTGCCGTGGGGCGTCGGGGCGCGGGTGGCTCTCGCACCGCTGGCTCTGGCCGTCTCCTCCCCACCGCCCGTGGCAGCTTTGGGAAGGGTTCTGGGGTGAGACCCTCTCTCGGCTGCTTCCTTCCAGCCACACGCAAGAAGCTGTTTGAACTCGCCAGAGCCTTCTCCGAGAAGACAAAGATGAGGAAATCAAAAAGAAAACACTTGTTGAAGCACCAGGTGTATCCTAGAAGGGGCTGGGGGCTGTGGAGGGGTGCGGGGCTGTCGGAGCTGCCTTGCTTGAGTGCTCCTGGGGACTTCCCAGGGCTGTGGTCTGGCTGGAGCCTCCCGGCTGCCTCTCGCGGCTGGGCCGTGGGCTGGGAAGGGCGATTGTGGTACCGTGGCCATGTCCCAGCCCCACAACTGGTTTTCCTTAGCGGAGGGCACAGGATGGGGACAGCAGCTTCCACAGCAAATCTTCTCGACGACGTCGAAGGACACTCGTGCGGTAAGAAACACCGTGCCGTGCCATGCGCGCTGTGCTCAGCAGGGTTACCTGGGGTCCCACGGTGCCTGGCCCCATCCTGCCCTGCACCATCGTCCTGCTGGAGTGGGTTCCCGTGGGGCTGTGCTGGGACATGGTCACCCAGGGAACGGGCTCGCCCCTGGTCCCACGTGGCTCTCCTGTGAGCGTGCGCTTTGCCAGGGTGACTGGTGACGGGGATCTCTTTTGGGGAGTCGTGGGGGCTTGCAGCTGGGATGGGCAGCCCTGTGGGATGTGTAGCTCAGGGTCGGAGCATGGTCCTGGTAAATCTGTCATCAGCCAGCTTTGCACAGAGGTGGGTCTTGGCAGGGGGTTTTGTGCCAGCCCCAGCCACCCCCGTGCTGGCTCAGGTGCAGAAATGTCCCTGTGGGCCAAAACCTCCTTTCAGTGTTCTCAGGCGTGTTTTGGTGGAGTCCCCGTGTCCCAGTCCCTGGGTATTGTCTGTCTGGGTGAGGACATCCCTGTCCCAGGGCAGGGGCCGGGCGTTCTCCACGCTGGGGCAGGGACCACGGTGCGGTGGCCGATGCCCCCGACAGCCCCCACCTGCCTCTGCCTTTCAGATGAAGACTTCCAAGCACGGAGGCATCAGCTCCGGGAGGAGGAGGAGACGCCGAAGGAAGGGCAGTAAATGGTGAGAGGCACCTGGGGACGTACGCTTCCCGGTGAGCCCACAAATGGCCCCGTCCGTGCACCCATCCTGGCTGGAGGGGGGAGCTGGGTGCTCTGGGTCAGGTCCAGAGCGAGTGGGGGGGGGACACGAACCCCATCAGTGGCCGTGGGGGCTGTGGCTGGTAACGGCCCGGGTGCCACAATGGGCTGGTGCTGGTGCTGGTACTGGCCACGGTGTGGCTGAGGCTGAGCATGTGCTGTTCTCCCTTCCCCTTTCCCTTCCCCTCCCCTCCAGGTCCCTGCGCTGGGGTTTATTGCTGGCACAGAACGTGCACAAAGCTTCATAAGAAGATGGCTGAAAAAGGAAAAAAACCACCCAACAAATAACCCAGTTTTTTGGCTGTTCCCCCTCTGCTGTTGTACTCCTCTGAAGTACAAGTGTTGAAGTGAGGCACAATGTTTTCTTACCAGCGGTTTGAAAACAACTTCTCCTATCTAGCAAATCAGCCAAAAAGGAAAAAAAAAAAAAA
>VXBL01007170.1:465455-478413 GCA_013400195.1 Aramus guarauna
GAAAAAAAAAGTTGGCAGCTGATGTGAGCTGCTGTGGAGCCAGTGGAGCTCAGCCTTGGGAGGAGCAGCGTCCTGCCCGCTCTCTCGGTCTGAGCAGCGTCGCAGGAGGAATGAAAATCAGTTGTACTAACGAGGATGCGTTCACACGTGGGATCTGCTTGGCCAGAGCACTCCTGAACATATCTCTGTAGCAATCGGATGTAACTTTACTCTGCGCACACAGGAAAAAAAGAACCCACGTGAGAAAGAGAACCTAACAGCCGTTGTCTACTATTGCTAGGAGTAATGAGCAGAGATTCAGATCAGGTAATAGTCAAATAATATAAATTGTTTATAAAAGGAAAGGCCTTCTTTTCCTAGGCGTTTCACTTTGAATTAAACCTTTGCCTTCGGCATTGCTAAAACTGCCTTGAAGTCCGGACGCTTTGTGGGCCGTGGTGTGGCTCACGTCCCGGCCGGGCCGGTGCTGCAGCGGGGCAGGACGGCAGGGCAGCACCAAGGGCTGGATTTCGCATCGGTGTAACCCTCGCTGCCGCAGCAGGACACGTCCCGCCGGGTGTGCTGTGCCGCTGGTGGTGCTGGCTGCCGGGCAGGGTGCTCAGCAGCGCTGGGGGGGGCCCCTGCGAGACGCAAAGCCGGGGCTGGGGGTTTTGCAGCTGAGGCTGACAGAGGGGTTTTCGGCACGGGGTGTTTGCACAAGGGCTCGCGAGCACCGCTGGGTTTGGTGCGGGGCCGGGGCTGGCCCGGTGGCAGGAGTACAGCACCTTTCCTCCTGCCCATCCCGGGGGCTCGTTTCACTGGGGAGCATGGTGGAGGGCTGGGGGTCCGCAGGCACCGCTTGAATCGTTGCGGCTTTCGGAGATGCTGTCAGGCTAAAAATAATTACGTAAACAAATTCCTTCCCTGTGTAAGTAATGAGTGACGAGCGTAAAGTCAGAAATCGTTCCCGCCAGCACATTTTCTTCTCCTTTATCGGCATGATCTGTTTACTGCTAAATGCAGGAGGTGGCTATAGACGTGCCTCTTTCAATTTCTGGCTCCTGCGAACCAGCACAAATGTTGCAAGATCGGAGCTGCGAAGGCGGCAGACGCAGGAACCCCAGCCATCAAACACACACGCAACTGTTTTCCCTGCCTCTCCGCAGGGTTTGGTAACAAAAGCCCACATTGCAGGCGCTGGCTCCCGACAGGCTCCTTTTCAAACCCTCCCGGAGCCCACATGCCTTTGAAGTGGACGCCAAGATTTGCGTCCCCGGGAGCGCCGCAGCCGGTGCACCTGTTGAGCGCCACTGCCGTCACCCCCGCAGCCGCGGCGGGGACCGGTGGGGACCGGTGGGGACACGTGTGCTTCGCCCCCTCCCTGGTCCCTGGCCAGGACCGGGGGCTGCTTCGAGGTGTCTGGGGCGGCAGGGTCTGGGTAGCGAACCGCTGGCACAAACGAAGCGCTCCCGGCAGCACCGGGGCTCGGCCAGGGCCGGGGTGCCGAGGGCGAGGGCAGGATTGCGCTGGGCTGGAAGTGCCCCGGAGCCCAGTGAGCTTCGCATTCCTAAAATTAAAGCAGCAGAAGACCCACCCCACCGAGCTGATCCTGGCTGTGGCGTCTGCTCCTTTTCTTTGGAAGGAAGGAGAGAGGAGCATCCCTTGAGCCCAGCTGATGGGTCAGAGCCGTCCGGAGCCGTGCTGGCCTTCCCTCGGGGGGTGCAGGCTCCAAACCTGCCCTGCTCCCGGCTGTCAGGTGGAGGGAGGTGCCGGAGGCCACGGCACGCTTCGCACCGGGCTGCTCTGCACCGTGTTGGTGACGGGCATCTGGAGTGGCACGTGTCCCCGCCTGGCTCGGGGTGCAAGCGTGGCTGTGGGTGCAAGGGGCTAAGTGTGAGGCTGGGTCTGGGAACAGAAGCTCCTTTAGTCCCCGGGTGGGACTTTTGTCCCCAGCCTGAGACTGGTGGAGAGAGAGGAGGGGCTCCTGTCCCACCCTCCGCTGGCTCTGGGGTCTGTAGCAGCCTGCCATCACTCCCTCCCGGTCCAGAGCAGCTCTCTGCATATTTGGAAGAAAATCAAGCTTGGAACCTGGTCAGCTTGTCAATGTTCCAGCGCCTCTTAGCTACCAAGGGCTTAACTTTCAGCAAAGTTTCCATGAACGCAGGAAGCACCCACAGGCAGTTGGGCAGGAGCTGAGGCTTTTGTGGGAAGGAAATTCTGCTGCTCCCAGCTGAGGAGGTTGTTAGTGGAGGGCTGGTGTGGCGCGCGGGGAGGAGAGGCAGCGAAGCGCTTGTGCCTGGGCGGTTGCAGCTTGCCTTCCCTGCTGCCGAAGCCTTGGAGGGTTTGCTGTGCTGCTCGTCCTCGCCGGAGGATGGGCTGCGGCGTGCCGCGGCTGCGGAGGATCGCGTTGAGCTCTCTTTGGCAGGCTGTAGCGCTGGGCAAGCCACGTTTCGCATCACGTCACAGGTCAGTCCTGCTGGAACCGCTGTCTTTACCAGCAGTAAGCGGCGCAGTGGTAAATGCCGCTGTTTCCGCTCTCCGCTGTCTGCTCGGTCTGCACATGAGCTAGCACGTTGCCTCCGGGTTGTCTCTGTCGGTGAGCCGTAGTTTGCTGGGGGAGAGGAGCCGGGAGGCAGCGGGCTGCCTCTGCTTCCGCCACGGGCTGGTCTGGCGTCGGACCCGAGGCGTCGGGCTTCCTCTGCTCCCTGCGATGCTACCGGGACCTGGCGGAGCCTGCGTAAGGCTGCCTGCCAGGACCCCCGCGGCGGTCCCGTGAGAAACCCGGGCGGGGAAGGGCAGTTTGGGGGCTGCGAGCTGGGGCGTGGGGCCACGGGGAGGGGATGGGTGTCACTGTGCACGCGGTGGGTGCCAACCCCCTGGCCTCGCTGGCTCTGCCTGCCCTGCCAGCAAAGGTCTCGTGTTAGGGGGGCCGGCCACACGTGCTAACCACGAAGGGTCCTGCGCCAAAAGCGGGCACCGCAGCCGCGAGCACCGGGGTGGCAGCGGGCTGGCAGCGTGCGCTCCGCGAGGGCTTGGGGATGTCTTTGCTAACGCGGTCTAACAACTTGCCCTTAAATATCCTGGGCTAGGCAAAGCCTCTCTGAATGATGTCACTCTGTAGCCATTTCAAAATGTCTTGGAGGCACAAAGCGTCATTTTAATGCAGGATGAAGAGTGATTATTTTTATGTCCTTTAAAGAAAAAAAAAATCGGGTCTAATGAGTAGAAAGGTCACTAAAACCGGCTTGGAAGCCAAAATGCATTTCTTACATAAAAATGTACAATTCTCAGTGACGTTTGTATCACTTCTATACAAACTGGTTTAAAAGGAACAAAACAAAAGATCTGTGATGTTTGTGAGTGTTGCTATTTTAGAATTTATTTCCATAAGTGATTTTTTTTTCTTAAAGATGTTTAATAGTAATTCATATAATAAAGTCCTGTTGTACTCTTAACACTGGTGTATTTCTGGTATATTTTGCTTTTTGCTCCCATTTCTTTACAGAGGGAAAAAGAAAGAAAGGGGGTTGGGGAGGGAAATGCCAGCTCTAGCCCAGCTCTAGCTGTGCCCCTTGTTGGCTGCAGATGCCCAAAAGCCGCCCTGGCTCGTTGCCTCGCTGCTTGTGTCAGTGCAGAATTTGCATCCTGTGATTTTCTCGAGAAAGCGAGCGCTGCAGGAGACCCATCACCAGTGAGCTCCTGTCTCGGTCCCGGAGCAATTCCTGCTTCCCTCCAGCAGGCCGTGGGGTTCGGGAGCAGGTCCCCTCCGGTGCCTGTTGTGGGAGAGCGTGAGAAGAGCACCAGGAGCTCATGGCAAGCGAGCGGTAGCGAGAGCCCGGGGCTTGGGGAAAGCCCTGGCACAGCCGAGGATGCTTTGGGGACACCCGTCCCGCCCTGCTTCACCTGGGCTGGCAAAGCAACGGCCACCCCGAAGCACGGTGGGTGTGTGGGGCACCCACCGCTCCCCTCTGCCCTCCCCACGCTGGGGTTTCGGCCAGGCTCCAGCGTGAACGGCTCCGCTGGGGTCAGAGGGTGGGCTCCGCACCAGGGAAATGTCCCAGCACCGAGCGGGATGAGGGGCAGAACCCCCGACCCATGCTGGTGAGGGGGGGGGCTGTGCCCGCGGGTCCCTGCGGAAGGTCCCAGCACGCCCGTGGCCAGCTCCGCGTGTGGGAACCTGCCTTTCAGGAAAGAGCGGAAAAGGAAAAATGCTGTGGCTTACCCGCTCCATTCTGAAAATAACAAGCCTCTTGGGGACGGGGCGTGTGAGTTTTCTGTAAAATGTTTCATTAGCTATCGCACAGCAACTCCTCCGCATCTGTCAAACAGGCAGTCTGGCTCCTTTGCGGTGTCTCCTGGCGGAATGGAAATACGTTATTATAATGAATTATTTCTGAAATACGTGTTATTCATCTCCAGCCCTGCACGTTTCTGCATCGTGCTGAGCTGGTGGGATCGCCAGCTCTGCGAAGTTGGAGAGCGTGGAGCTGGATGGCGTTGGTGGAATCGCTCCCGTAGGGGCTGGTCCCAGCATCACTCCCGTAGGGAATTGCCTGCTCGGTGCTGGGCTTGGCTTCCCCTTCCTTTCGTGTTCCCTGCAACAGCCTGGAGGAAAACTTTTGGTGAGAAACTCCTTGGAGGCTCAAAAAGCAGCACATGGACCCAAAAGTGAGGGAGGGTCTCTGCCAGGGAAGGGCAGGTGCCCGTCAAGCCCCACTTACAGGAGCTGGGCCCACGTCCCCAGCCAGCACCCAAAACCTCGATTTCCCACCCTTCCTTTTGGGGAGGGGTAGGACTTTTGGCCTGTGCTGTCCGCGAGGAAACACCCCCGGGCAGCCTTAGCGAGGCAACGTCTCACCAGAGGGGCTGCGAACCACGGGGACCGCTCCATGCCCCCAGCCCCCCTTCAGCCCACGGCTCGCAGGAGGAGGGTTATTTCCCGGTGGCGGGGAGCCGCGGAGCCTGCGGGGCACGGCGCTTCGTGGGCAGACCCGGGCGGCAGCGGCAGGGCTGGGGGCACGTGGAGCATCCCCCTCGGTTGTGAGGATGGGACCGTGCGCCTGCGAGGGATGGGACCGGAGCCTGCTTGCCCTGCGCCAGCTGTCCAGGAGCGGCTTTTGGTTGCTGGCGGGATTATAGCTCCCCAGCCTCATGTGTGGCTTGGAAACCTTCCCTGTGAAAGAAGATGCTGGAAAAAGTCAAGGCATTCTTGCCTTAAATGTCAAAAGCATCGAAATGTTGGAGAAACCCTGGCTGTTGCCTTCCTGCCGTGGCCAAGCAAACTGTCGCGAGCCTGTGGGGGAGCCAGGGCTTTTTCAGATTGCTGAACAGACCAGTGCCTGCCCCCTCCTTTGAGCAGCTCAGATGCAGCTCTGGAGCGGTCCCAGCAACTCCTTTTGGAATTCTTCCGCTGTATGGGGGCAAGGGTGGGAGTTTTTAAGAAAACCAGCAGCTGAGAAAAGCCCAGGACTGAAAACTGGGGTCAGATGACGATGAATGTTAGAGGTGGTGTAGACTGGCATGGAGTACCTGCTGGCTGTCAGTCTGCGGTGGAAATTTACTGCCCCCTTCCTTCCCGAGGCTGGAAGATGAAAAGAGAGAGAGATATTTTGTTCCCCATCAGCTCGTTCCCAAGCTAAGGGCTGCACCTAGTGACCAGGCACCGCTCGCTGCCACGCACTTCTACAAAGTCAGGAGGGAGGGAAGGCTGACTGGGGGGAGGCTGTTTACACAGGGCAAATAGCCTGGGTGTAGCTGCTGGATTTTATAAACCAAGGTAAAAAATACAGACTGGGGTTCTGTGCTGGTCAGGCACCATCTGCTGCCATCTCCTGGGCCCAGCAAGCAGTGCTGGCGCTGGCAGGGCAGGATCCGGCCATGGTGCAATCCCTGCACAGGGCTCCTGCACACCAAATCCCACCGTTTGCACCTAAAAGCGACTGGGGTGAGCCTGACCCTCCCCGCATCCCACTGCTGGTGACGGTTTGCAGCCCAATGTCACCACGGGTCCCCAAGCTCCTTGGCTGCCATGGGGACACAGCGGTGCTCAGCTCAGGGGACGGCAGGCAGGGCAGATGTAAAGCGCCATGGGTGGAGGAGACGAGCCCCAGCCTCTGGGGACGCCATTCCTCTCGTACGGAGAGAAATGACTTTGCCGAGGAGGCCCAGCACGCAACAGCTCTCTCTGACGTGTCCCCCTCGCCGTGGGACCGGCCAGCGTGGGCGACAGCAGCTCCTCCTTTCCTTGGGACCGCGTCCCTCGCCCGGGACAGCTGTCCCTCCCCGTCCCCCGCAGCAGTCGGCCGAGGCCGGCAGCAGGGCAGCCCCGACGGCTCGGTCGGGAACCAGAGGCAGCAGCCAGGCCGCCCTGCCAGGGCCCGCACGTGTTCAGCCACTGCCGCGGGGCCACAACCGCTGCCTGCGCCGGGGGGCTGCATCCGCCATCTGGCTTCGCCGGTGCCCACAGCCCCGAGGCCGGGGCAGGGGGGGCTTTAGGGAAGCACAGCTGGTGTCATTGCAGGGCGGGTGCTGAGGGGGACCCCGGTGTTTCTGGACACGGCCCTGCCTTTTTGCCTGTCCCCAGCAGCCCCCCGAGCCCTGCTGCTGCCGGGTGCCGCCGCCTTCGTCCCCTCAGGTGCAGGACGTGGCGGCAGAGGCCTCTCGAGGAGCCGCGGCTGTCCGCAGGCCTCCGGACTGCTGGTCCTGCCCGTGCTGGGGCTGAGGCGGGAGAGGTTGGGCCGTCCCGCGCGGACAGCCCCGGGCTGGGGCCCGGCACCGCCATCTCCTGAGGGGAGACCAGCCCCACGGAAGGGGCTGCCGTCGCTGTGTCCCCCAGCCTCCCCGGGAGCCACGGCCGGGCTGCGAGCGGGGCGGGAGGGCCACGCTGCTCAGCCGAGTGGCGAGGCCCGGCCCCGCGTGTCCGTGTCCGTGTCCGGGCAGGGGGTGGCCGTGGGGCCGGCGGCGCTGGCCCTTTAAAGGGGGGGGGGGAGACACACGATCGGGCTGAGCCCTTGCTCGGCCATCGGCTGGCGCTGCCTGGGTGCCGCCTTCCACCGCCGTCCTTCGGCCGTTGGCTTGTGTGCCCTGGCAGCGGCNCGGTGCGGGTGTCCGCTGAGCTCCCCCCGCCGCTCCTTTCCCCGGCAGGACCCGGAACCTGCTCCGCATCGGGGTGATCGAGAAGCCGCTGTGGTTCGACGTCTACGCTGCCTTTCCCCCGCTGAGGGAGCCCGTCTACCGGGTGCCGCGGCCGCGCTACGGCAAGGTGAAGGACGTCATCCCTCCCATCTTCTACCAGGAGGACGAAGTGCGAGCGTGAGTCACCGCTTTCCCTGCCGGCACGGCCGCCGCGGGGTGCCCGAGCTCCGCCGTTCACCAGGGAGGTTCCTCTGGCCCCTGTCACCGGCCCCGCGGGGGAACCCCGCCGCCCCTGCTGTCACCGTCCTTCGAACGGTGTTTTCTCGCCTTGTTTCTGTCGCAGGGAAACTGCGCTTCGCGTTTCTCCCGTGTTCCCTGCCTCCCGCGTACCTGTAATCCCTGGCAGAGGTGTTTAGTCCCGAGAGAAAAGGCAGAGGCCTGTACAACCCTTTCTTCACAGAAAGGGAACTTCTTCACAGAAAGGGTTGTTTCTTCACAGAAAGGGTTGTCAGACACTGGAACGGGCTGCCCAGGGAGGTGGTTGAGTCCCCGTCCCTGGAGGTATTTAAAAGAAGGATAGATGAGGTACTTGAGGACATGGTTTAGTGGTGGGATGGCAAGGTTAGGTTAGCGGTTGGACTTGATGATCTTAAAGGTCTTTTCCAACCGAGATGATTCTATGATTCTATTCTGCCTAAGCTGTGGTGGGTGGCCAGGTTGGGCTGACTTAACCCCTCCGTGGAGAAGTTACAGTGCTCCTCTGGCTCACCAGTGGTCGTGAAGATTAACTAGAATTTATTTAAACAATTAGAAAATTCTGGAAGGACTAGCTCTGTGTAACATAATAGCTAATGGAAAAAGGAGAAATAGTTATGTGAATGCTTTTTGTTGTAGCTCAGATTAGCTGACTGATGTTGTTTATTGACTCCAAGATATAGCTGGTGTTGATGGTTTGAAAAATGAAACTCTTGTTTTTTGAATAGGAGATTTTACAGAATTTATGGCAGTGGTCCAAGACCATTCGACCTGTCGCAATTAAACTACAAATCTGTTTGCCAGAGGTAAGATTTGTTGGTAATTAAACTAGAAATATTTCAAAACTCATCCGTTTCTTCTCTTAAGTCAGTGAACTAAGATGTTATTTGTGAGAGTAAAAACGTGATCTTGAAATCTAGGTTTGTTGAAAAATTCAATGAACTGAAAGAAGAAGGAAAAATTGAAGAAGAAAAATTGTTTGAAGAAACAGGAAAAGCCCTTTTAGCCAGCGGGGTAATTTTACAGAGGAAAGGAACAGATAAAGTAAGTATTAAATATCCACAGAGCGGATTCAGAAAACTTCACTCCCGGGCCCTTAACGTGGAATTAGTCTGAAGTAAATTCTCAGCAAGGCAGTCATGTGCTGGATGGTCGTAATAAAATGTCTTTGCTGTGAAGAGTAACCATTCCTCTTAGTCGTGAACGTGACTGGCCAAGGTTGAGGTACTTCTTGTGGGACAGAACGGAGAAGTACTTGTGCACGTGAAGGTGCATTAGGCTACTCTTGTTCTTTAATCTTCATCCCGAACTGGAATGTTTTGCTTTAAGTCTTGCAGTTTGGCATTTGGTTTTGTTTGTTTGTTTTTTTAAAGGTATTGAAACAGAGAATTGAGGTCTGGGGTTTGTTTATTTATATTTTTGGCAAGAAAGTAACTGTCCAAAGTGTTCTGCCACTGCTTTTTGTTTTCTCATGTACAAGAGGGGAAACAGCTCCTGGGCACGTGGAGTCTAGTTCCTCGTTACTTCAGGCAATTATCATGTAACTCTGATCGAAAACTGGGGTAAAACACCAAACTGAAACACGCGTTGGGTAGAGTAGAACCTGGCTGCCCTATGATGGTTGGAAATCTTGTACCTTGTTCATGACTAACTGATTATCATTTCTTCTGAGAATGCTGTCCTTCTAGTTGAATGCCCTTAAAAAGAAGGGAGAAGAGTTGTTTATAAAAGCTGCAGTTTTAAACTCTGCTAGCTGAATTAATGTATTATTGTCTTTTGTAGTACACCCTCCATTCTCCTTGTTATCCCACGATCCCTGGGCCGAGTGTCCCTAGTGCTTTCCCCAATAAAAGAGGCTGAAGAGGAACAGAAATTGGTTCTACTTAAAGTGCGCTGTCCAATGAGGCTGTGAAAAGATGAAATCAGTAACTTTCTTTCATCTTTCAGCTTGAGGTCAGCAGGCTCTTTTTAAGCGTCTTGCCCTGGTGATACCTTGATGCTGTATTGTACCTTCACAATAATCTAAGCCTGAATTAGAACTTTTTCATCAGCTTTTTTGGACATACAAACTGGGGCTTTCGCATTCTGTTGCTCTCTTCAGTCACGCTTCGACAGAAACTTTCCGACCCTGTTCCTTGGTAATCTTTGTCTTTAACTGTAGGTAGCACGACAGGATCATCAGGAGGTTGAAACCAGGGATTCCGTGTTGCTCCTGCAGCTTCAGACTGCATTGGAAGAGAAGAAAGATCAGGAGGAGCAGACGCCGGAGTTGGCAGAAACTCAGAAGGAAAATCCCTCACACTCCTAACAGCCATGCTGTTGTCTTGTAACGCTCCGTCGCAGCGTGTGCCCTGGCTGCGGCAGCCGCCTGCTCGGGAGCCAGCATTTCTGCTGCCGCATCCTGGGGGCTGTCAGATGTTTTCTTACGGACAATATGCCTTGGTTATCCGGCTGGTGCCTTCCACGATCGCGTATGTGGCACGCATTCTTCTTCTTCCATCTCCCCAGTTCTAACACTGGAGATAATCCCCTTTATTTGAAGTCCAGGAATGTTATCTCAAATTGTGAGTTGGAAAATAAGAGTGGAAAATTAAACATTTTCTTTAGAAATTGTAAGTCCTGTCTCTTCAGGTGTCTTATTTACAGTAGTAGAGATGTTTATTAACATCTTGTGCTTGACAGTACAGGCCTTGTGACAGTCCTGTGGAAATAACAGATACCGCTTGCCTGATGCGCTGTAACAGCCACTGAAGCATCATCTTTTTATAGCTAATTGAGGAGAGTTGCTATTTATGTAAACCTAACGATGCGCTCTTCCTATTCCATCACTTGCTTAAATTCGGACGAGGGTAAAGTGTAACAATACCAGATCTTTTGGACCTTTGCAGGTTTTTAGTGACCGTTTAATGAAATTGGTCACCGCAGAAGTGCGGAAGATGTGATGTTACAGCCATTCACCGGAGAGCTGAGTGCTGCTGCAGAAAGTCGCGGAAACTTTGACATAGAACAACATAAGAAAATAATGATCAATCTTAGTTGGATTCAGAGCCGACTGGAATGGCGTTCTTCCCATGCCTGCAAACTCCAGTGCCTAGCTTACTTTTTACTGAAGATTTTGGCTTTGAGCTATACAAAGAACAATTACCATTTTGTTTGTGTGGGGTTTTAAAAACCCAAACTCCCACCGCCACCAAAGCCAAACAGGTGTAAATCACATCAATCTCCTCTCTCCTTCCTTGTCTGCGTCTCTCCTACCAGGCAAAGGGCAGATTTCCTTTTGGTTTCGTGCCTGCCTCCCAGACGCGTTCTCCGCAACGCAATTTTGTGACACTGCTGCATGTGATGCAAAAACCCTCTTTTAGGAATCCGTATTGTGTGGCAGTGAAAGGGAGGATTTAAAAACGCCCGTGGTTTGGTTTTGTGTGGCTTGGTTCACTTCCTGGTAGCAGTGTAATTACAGTAGAATTACTCAGATATCCTTGGAAGGTCAAACTTTTTTCCTAATTCTGCTCTGTAATTCTAGAGGAGAGCGAAGTTTTACTACAAAGAGCAAAACCCCTCTGTCTTAGCTGTCAGCTCTGGGGGATCGGTTTCCAGAGCTGCCCTTGGTGGCACGTTCACCTGCCTGAGCGCGGTTCTTCCACGCGGAGCAGGAATTATCGCCTGACTCACTAAATCCCTCCGCAGCAGCCCCTCAGAGGGAATGTAGTGGATACACCCACCCCCACTTCCCACGTTTGGAACCACCCTGCTGGGAGAACGGTGGGGGAAACGTTAATGTAAACAGGACAAAAATGCAAAAAAATGGGGTTCAGTCTGAAGCGGCACAGGAGAGGAGACGTACTGAGAGTGAATCCTTAGCAAGCCCTTTGCTCCTCGGCAGGCAGCCTTTGGATGGGGGATCCCTTGGTCGCAGCAGTCTCTGGTTTGGCTGCGGACCGGGCAAGCTGCCTTCCTCAGGAAACGGCTGGCAGCTGGGATGTGAATTTCCTGCCTTCTGCCCGGTTTTCTTGCCTGGCCCAAGCGACTACCGCCAGCCCAAGGGCAGAGTGACCAGCAGCTCTGTGTCTCCTACGCCGCAAGTTTTGTGTCTTTGCCTTTTGTGGATTTCTGCAGAGGTAAAAATTTTGAGCATCCTGTTTTGCCTTTTTAACTGTTGACGATGCTCTTAGCTTGGCAAAATTTGCAAAGGGAAGTACTTTAAAAGGAGAACTAGGGCTACGAAGTCGAATGCAGTAACATATGAGAGATTTCTCACTCGCTTCATTCACAGCTCGGTGGTCTCTTGTTTGTTGTCACTTCTCTAAAAAATTGCCAACAGTACTTAAAGAGCCTTTTCTGCTAGCATCTGCTGTAACTAGCTTCATCCTTGCATCTTTACTGAGCCTGGCTGTGTCTTCCTTTAGATATCTGAAGCAAATTGAGCAATAACCTATGAAATTTAGAATACAGACTAGAGCAGCAGCCTTGCAGTGTGCCCTGAGTGAGTTCCTGTGCAGAGCAGACAGGAAGAAAGTTGGAACTCATTTTCTCTTTCATTCTGTGTTGGAAAAAGTCGCTGGGGCGGCTCCCCGGGGCAGAGCACTCCCAGCTGGACCAGCAGCTCTGCGACAGGGGAGCGGTCAGATCTACCCCAGGTGCAGCTCTGGCCCGAGGGATGGGAGGAAGAGACCAAGAGCCCTCGTGGTTGTTCCTTCCCCTTGTTCTCCTGAATGGGATGGTGGCTGTCTGGCTTTTTAATTGTTAGTTTTCATGACCACACGTGAGAGGTTTGTTGCCACTTGCCCTTCTGCTTGGAGCCCAAACCTGGCGTGCCCGGTAAGCCAAACTCTGACTTAGAAGGTGCGAAGAAACTTGGATTCGTGCAGCAGCGGTGTGACCTGGCTGTTGGACGGGAGGGTGTAGCTGTACTCCACGCTTTGCCAAACTCCTGTATAAAGCAGTCCTGGACTTCACTACGTGCACATTGTTATTCTGAAGCAGGTACGTGGCCAAATCAGCTGGGAAACCTGGGCATATATAAGGGAGGATACACTTTTGGTGGGGGGGCAGGAGTGGTGAGGGAGGCTGGAAGCCCTCACGTGGTGTAAATCAGGAAATTACTTCTGGAAGCTCGCAGGGCAGAGCCAGCCCGTGGGGCTCAGGCGGGTTGTTGGCTGGGCACGGTGGTGGAGACGCTTCCAGGCGAGCGGCTCTGGATGGAGAAGCAGTTTGAGATGTTCTTCCGCGCTGCGGGTTTGTTACGGCTGGGGGGTTACGGGGAACCTGTTGGGTAAAGGATGTGAACTGGAGTATTTGGTGCAGTTAGGAGAAAAGACACTCAGGACCAGAGTTCTGTGGGTGTCTGCCGGATGCGTTCGCTGGGCCGGGATTGAGATGCCAATCACCGTGACCTTCGAGTAACTCAACTACTTTTTAATTAAAAGGTTTGAGCGAGAGCCTGGGGTGAGCGATTTATTATTTATCAAGCGTTTACCCTCCAGCCGCCAGCAAAAGGTCAGGGGCTCCGCGGGAGCGGGCTTTGCCGGGGGGGGCTCGGCTCCCGCCGCACCGGCCGGGGGGCCCCGCTAGGGGGGGGCAGCGCTCCGCC
>VXBL01007170.1:478440-503748 GCA_013400195.1 Aramus guarauna
GGGCGGGGGGGGGGGGGCTCCCGGGGCCGGTCCTGAGCCCGTCCTGAGCCCGTCCTGAGCCCCCCCGCCCCGGGAAGGAGGGAGAGCCGGCCGGTCTGCGGGCTGAGCTGGGGAGAAGGTGGAGTTTTCACCAAAAGTGTTTTGAAAAGAGACGCCGGGGTCCCCCGGGGGCGAGCGGGATGCGCAGCCGGAGGGGTGCGGGAGGGGTCCCCGAGGGATGGGGATACAGGATTCACCAGGGTACGGTGAAACCCGGTGCTGCCCGTGCCGAGGAAGGCGAAGGCTGCTCCTGGGGTTTGCAGGGGAGGGACACCGATGTGACCTTGTCGCTTGGCCTTTGCGGGGCAGCTCGCGCAGGCGGGTGATTTCCTTATGCCTGGGCAAACCTGTCCTCTGCTATTGCAACGCTCGTTCGTGATGGGAGCAAGGCTTTCGCCGCCTCGCGATCCTACGCCCCGTTATGGAGCAGCAGTATGACCTTTTCTGGGCTAAATTGCTGACCTTCCTCCTGCAAGATGAGTGGTGTGCGTGGCGGTTCCTCTCTCTGATTGCCAGGCTATTTTTAAGTGACGACAAATGCCAAAGTATCAGTTACAAGGTTCCTTACTCCTTGAGGCATCAAAAAGACGAGACAATCGCGGGATGTCGGTAACCCCTTGTACAGCTCTGAAAGCCAGCCCGAAGGTTTCTCTAAGGTCAGTTCCTGAAACTGTGGGCCTCACCTGAAAATTTGAGGATGAAGAACTCTGCCCGCTCTCTAGCAGGTCCCACCGTAGCGTCTGGAAGTCTCGATTGCAAAGTCCGCTGCTTTTGTGAGTAGCCCGCTTGTGCGGCGATGCCCAGGTCAGCTGGCCCCAGCGGCGTTGGCAATAAAAGCCGCCGAGCAGCTGTGCTGCAGCCGCAGAGTTTGTGCCTGGCGCTGCGAGGGGAACCCCCTGCCTGTTTGGAAATTGGGGGGGGGGTGTGTCACTTGGGGCTGCTTCTGACCCTGGGCAATGGCATCTCGCATAGTGGTGTGCTGCAAACAGGTCCTGCGCCGGTGGTAAACCGCTAAAGAGGCAGCAAATGACACAGGAATATTGGTGCAATGAATGATCGGAAAGAAGGTTCCGAGGGATGCCATAGCATTCCTCAGACTGCTGCTTGACTGAACGGCATCAGTGCCTGTGTGCAGGATGTGTCCCACTGGAGCGAACGCCGCTGGTCCCACCGTGCAGGGCTGTCGGACTGGGCACGGCTTTCATCCGCGGGCAGCTGCCCCCCACGGCGATGCACAACCCCTTCAGCAGGGTGCTGAGCCGGGCACGTGTTACTGTGCCGTAACACATCTCTGCGCTGTTGGTCACGCGCAGGCAGATTATCCGCTGCTACGTGTTGAGGGCAGGGGAGCTAAGGATTTAATAGGATCAGGTCTTATGTCTGGAGCAGCCAAAATAAGTCATCAGCTTTGCTGGAAAACCAGGTGATCTGACCTTGCCAATGCCAAGCTTCATGGAGGCAGGTAATAAAGCGTTTAATGTTTTAAGAATGTGGCTCCAAGAAAGATATAAAAATGTTGGCATTGCCACACTGTAGTATTCTTCTGTGATTTACCTCTGCCCGCCCTTGTCTGCACACAGACTTGGTCTTCAAATCAGCCCCATTTTGAGCTTTGGAATATTCCAGAAATCTGTATCTGTTAGGATCTTAGCTTGAATTTATTGTGTTTTTATACTTGCCTTAATATACAACCCCTGACAAAAGATATGCGGAGATCTCTCAAGGAGTACGACGGCCTTTGTAACCCGGGGACGTGGCAGCGTTGCTGCTCGGCACTTGGTTCAAGGCAATGGCCCCTTTGCATCGCCTGAACCTGCAAAGCTGTTATTTGGGTAAATCGCCGGCTCTCCTAAAGGAGCAGGGCTGGGGCTGCTTTCCGGGGCACCCCCCCGGGATGGGGTCTGCAGCGGCTGTTCCCCAGGGCTGGGGGTGGCCGGGCGGACGAACCGGGGGTTTTACACTCATTTATCGGAGCAAGGCACTGTCTGCCGGGGAGTGCCGCAGGTTGCAGCGTGTTGAATTGTCACACCGGGAGAGGGGACGGCTCACAGGTGGCTTCTGCGTTCGGGGGTGTGTGTGTGTGTGTGTGTTTGCAAAGCCTTGGCAGCATCAGTTCCTGCCATCTGCCTAGTTTTGTTTTTAAATTAATGGTTTTTTAACAAACTGGGATCGGTGCTCTTTCCTGCAGCACCAGAAATGCCCATGCAATAGTAACTCCCAGCCCAGCAGTTCTGGGATGGATAAGATGCAGGACGATAACCCAGCGGGAGGGTCGGAGCATCCCCACGAGAACAGCAGGTTGAGCTCAGCGGGGGCTTGGGGTGAAGAAGCAGGCTGCTGTTTCACCAGTAAATTTTAAATACTTGCAGGACCTGACCCGCTCCTTGTTCAGCTTTTTGATCTGTTGATGCAAGCCACCGACAGCTTGTGGCCGGGTCAGCTGGAGGGGCTGAGCCCCAGAGGGACCCCGGCTGCGGGGCAAGCGCACGGTTTGGCACTGCAGTGCATTTTCTTTTAATGAACATTATAATAATAATCCAAGGAAGGGCAGGCTGTATCGTGTCCCATGGCTCGCTCTGGGCTGCGAGGGGACCGCTCAGCAGCGCGAGGGTTTTGCTGGTGGAGAGCGATGCGCAGGGTGGGCGCAGCGCTGAGGGACCCCTGCGGCCCCGTCCCGGCGAGCTCTCGCCCCGGTGCCGGCAGTGGGGCTGGTCCCTCGGGGCCACTCGGTCCCCTGCCCGCTCCCCGGGCGGGAGATTTGAAATCTTCCCGGGACGTGGCAGCGATTTGGGGGTGTCCCCTGCTGCTTTGAAAGGGGGAGCATCGGCGATGCTGGGGCGGGTCCCCAGGAGCGCCGGCGGCTCAGCTGTCCTTGCTCTGTCTGTCTCCCCGTGCTGCTGCTGCCTGTATGCATATTGCAAGCTCATTCTGATGTGCGCTAATGCTATTATCCTCCAGAAATTGAAATCAAGTCTAAACCTATAATGTTTCACTGGGAGGGAATTGGGGTTATATATTCCTGTGTACAGCAGCATTCTATTTCAGTCATAGCATTTAATTATGATTGGTGTGTTAGTGCCCACCAGAGCATAACAAATTGTCATTATGTTATTCTGCTGAGTCTAATTTAATTGGCAAGTTGTCACAAAAGCAATTATCCATCATTTATTTTGTTGCCATAACCACATCTTGGAGAGCACCTGCTGTCTGAAGTGGAAAGGCTCTGCAGTCTCTTGGTCCTGGATTTCTTCCACTTGCCTGACACAAAGACACCATTTCCTCCTCTTATTTAAAAATACGTTCCTCGGTTCCCAGCGCGGGCTCGCGCGCGAGGCTTGGGAATGCCGGCGGAAATGCGCCGTGCAGGTAGAGACCTGTTTGAGCATCCCGGGGCTGGTGCGAGTTACGGAGGCTTGTCCCCTCCGGAGCCCTCGGAGCCCTCCCGGCGCGGTGGCGGTGGGCAGGTGGATAATTCGTGGAACCTGTCTGTCTGCTCGCTTCCGGGGAGTCGGGATGAGAGGAGGAGAGAAAGGGAAGTTTGGAGATGAGACATTCTCTGCCTGCAGTGAATAAAACACTTGGCTTCTTGCAAATTATTGTTGGGCAATAAGGGGGGGAAAAAAAAAAGCCCCCAAATTGCTGATGGGGTTATTTTGGTGTCTAAATATATGCGGGTGGGTGGGAGCGTGCACAGAGACGTTCAGAGGTGCCTGACCCTCTGCCCCGGGACCCTGAGCCCAGCCAGACCCGCGTTCCGGAGCTGCTCACCCCGAGATAAATGATGCAGCCGAGATAAAGAACAAACATCTGACGTTTGACATCTGTGTCACCAAACTGCTCCCACGCCGGCGCATTCGCTCCCGTGGCAGCACCGCGGGCTGGCACAGCACGGGGCAGCCTGGGCCGGTTGCGGCACGGCGGCCAGCCGGGTGCCAAATGCCACCTCCGCTCCCCGCCTGCCGTTCCCCGGGTCCGAGAGCTGCTGCAAGCCGTCAGCCAGGCCGCTGCCACGCGAGCTGGGGTGCTGTGCAATGAGCAACGTTCAGATAAGGTATCTGGGTTCCCATAAAGATTAGGAGGCTGGCGAGGGAAGATTAGTGGTTTCTTATAATCTAGCAGGCAAAGCAATATCAGACTTCCCGAGACCAACCCAAAACTGCAGATTTTCTCCTTCCTGAGATGGTGGGTGGCTGGGACCTATTAACTTCTTAGATTTCGGAGGCGGCATCCCGAAATCCTGCAAGGCTGGTGCAGACTCGAATGAACTCGAAGCCTGTGACTCACTGTGATAAATGAGTAAATAAATGAAAATCTGTTTTGATGTCTGTATTTCTTTCAGTTACTCCCCTCTCCGCCCTGTCTGTAATCTCTTCCCCTCTGGTAGTTCTGATTAGCTGCTAATGAGGAAAGATGATTTTGTAGTTAAAGCACAGAGCGAGGGTTTTGTTCCTCGCTCTGCTTTTTTTTTTTTCCCCTTCCATGCCTTGATTTCCCCATCTGTAAGCCAAGATACTGTTTATTTAAGATGGATGTTGTAAAGTTAAATTAATCAGTATTTGCAAAGCAATTTGCTTCAAAGGTAGGGTACAGCGACTTGAAAAGGAAGGTTAAACCTGAGGAATCCACTTTTCCCTCCCCGTGTCCCGGCTGGGTCTGAAGCCGAGCACCAGCCGTCTCATTTCCCAGCGACGAAACCGTTTGCCAAGCCCTTCCCCTCGCCTGCACCACGGAGACGGAGGTCTGGAGGTTCGTAAGGTGTCCGGCTGTCACTCGTGTGCACCAGGTTTCCCTCCGGTGATGCAAGTTATCATCAAAAGCCGAGGCTTGCGGGGGGATGCGCGTCCCACCAGCCGGATCCCTGCTCGGGGGGTGTTGGTGCAGCCCCCCGCGTGCCAGGGGCTCGCTCGCGTTTGGGGCTGCGGCCAGCCAAGGGGATAATCCGCAGCAATGCCGCGTGAGCATCGCGGGTGGCAAAACGGTGTGAGAATGTAGGATTTCAGATCAAACCCCGGGTTCTTCTTTCTTTCTCTTTTCTGGGTTGTGGGGAGACAAGAGCAGCTTTTGTCCGATAAAGATCCCTGCGCTGCTGCGGGACGCCCCGGTGCCGAGGGGACGGCCGCGTGTTTCTCCGGGGGTTGGTTGTGAGAGGTCGGGGGGCGAAGGCGGGTGCTCTGCGGCAGCGGTTCCAAACAGTTTGGGTCCGAGTCGGGACCCTTCAGCTGCAGAGGGGGCTGGGGGTGCGGTGGGGGCAGAGCCCGGCTGCTGCAGAGGGTAATGTGTCCTGACAGGCCAGTTCCACTGCTGCTGAGCTGGAAAAATTTGATTATAGAAGATGCACTCTTGCCATCCCCAAATTAAATTTCCTTTTTATATCAGAAGAGCTCGTAATAATAATGGCTCAAGAATTGCCAGGCGCTGACTAGACAGCGCTCGGTGCAGCAGGGCTGAGCTCTGCGCCGGGGCCCGTACCAGAATGTAAATGGTGTTTTGACGACACCTCCTGCCCCGCTGCCCGAACAGTGCTGCTGTCGCCCAAGAGCACCCGGAGATCTCGGGAAATAAGTGGAGCCCGTGAGAGTTTTCCCCTTTTGTTCAGTTGCGGGGGGGCAGAAGGAGCGTCCGTCTGCTCGCGTCTCTCCCTGCTCTGGGCACCACGTGTGCGGGCACTCGCTCCTCCTCTGCTCGGTCCCGAGGGCGCCCGGGCATCGCTTTGCCAGGCGGAGGGAGAAAGAGTCGTCGTCCTCTTGCACAAGTTTGGGGCAGGGAGTAACGCTGATTTGAATAAACGGATTTCTTTTTCCTGCTGCGTGACTCAGGCTGGAATTCCCCAGCCACCCACTCTGGAAAACTACCAGCTCCCTGCGCGCACTGGATCCCTCTGCACCCCTGACGCAGCCTGCCGCAGGAGCCGAGCGCCAAAAAGCTGCCAAGGCGCCGTCCTCGCCCGCGTCCTGCGTTACTGCGACAGTCGCTCGGTGATGCGTGCGCGCAGGAGGGCGGGTGGCAGCACCTGGCTCTGTCAACGGCCACGTTTGCTGGCCCGGCGTGGCTCTTGGGGCAGCACCACAGCGATGCTGCAACCGCTTTCTGGTCAGCCGGTGTGTTTGCAAACACTTCGGTTCTCTGGCGTCGGCTCAGCCTCAGCGCCAGGTTCCCGTTCCCGGTATTACTTTTCTCTCTTGCTGGCTCTCCGTCGGGTCTGCATCCCTTCATGTCACGCCTGCCACCGTGCCAGCCCTCTCCTGGACCCCGGTTGCCTCTCCCACGGGTGGGCAAACCCGCTCGTGCACCGACTTGGGCGCTGGCACAGCCCTCGTGCCCGCTGGATCCACCACCGCCTGCTCAAATCCTGCATCCTGGGTTCCCTTCGCTTGCTCCTGGGACTCCTGCAGCCGATGGTGCGGGCTCGAAGAGGGATGCTCCTGGAATGAGTGGATGAGATGAGGGTCATGGGAACGCCTGGCTGGGAGCTGCCGGAGCGCTGCCCGGCTGCAGGAATGCTGCGGTCCCGCACCAGCAGAATTCTTCCTCTGGATGCGGTGTCCTGGGAATACAACTCCTCTTCCTCACGCACGGCACCAGCAGACACCAGGTTCAGCTGGCGAAGCAGCGCCGGCCCCGCTCGGCGGGCAGCGGGGCTGGGAGGGCCGTGCCAGCGGGAGCCTGGAGCGCAGCCCGAAGCTCCGGGTTATTTTTCCCTTGTGGCTTCTCCACGCTGTGAAGCGGGAGCTTCCAAGGTGCTCGGGCTGGGGCTCCTGCAGCTTGAAAATCAAAAAAAGAAGAGCAAACCGGCAGCCCCTGTGCTCCTCCTATTTTAGGAGCATTTAAAGTATTTACATATTTACAGGGATTTTTCTCCGTCGGTACGTGCCTGGCAGATGAGTGCCAGCGCCTGTGAGCTTTGCAGCACTACAGCAAACCGATCGGGTCTCAGCCCATTGATCGGCTACCTGGCACGACCAGGAACAATTAGGCTTGTGTCCTTCTCACAGCGCTGGCCTCTCCCTTCCCACGGCTGCCATCTGCAAAACGGAGCAAAGCCGGGCACGAGGACGGGTGCGCGTCAGGTCTGATGGCACGTGGGGTGAGAAGGTCTCTGGCGGGACCTTTCTCTCTGGGTCACCGATTCGGATGAGCGGTGCCTGGAGGTCAGCAGAAGTTTTGGCTTGTGCGGAGATGTGCTCGGTGGCCGCCGTGCAGTCCTGCGGGGCAGAGCCCCCGGCGCGGGCTGCCCGTCGGGGTAGCGCAGGGACGGAGGAGCAGCCCGATGGCTGATCCCAGAGATCCCAGGGACGGACGGTGTTTTTCAGGTCGTGCTCCAAATGTGAGGCTGATAGAGGTGTTGCAGCCTTGAGCCCTTCCCCGGTTACATGGGATGAGCAGGTAACTGTGCCGTGTTCACCGAGGGCTCAGCTCGGGTGGTGGCCCCCAGCCATCGATGCTGCGGGGCAGCTCCGGTGGAAAGCTGCGTCCTCTGAGTCCCTGCGCGTGCTGTGCTCGAGGGACAGAAAGACCCAGATTTCCCTCCCAGGGTCCCTTTATTTCCTCAGAGCGCTTATTTCAATGAATTTTATCTTGTTTGCTTCTTGGTGCCACTTCTGCTTCTCCCACCAATATGATCCCACCAACAGGAGCGGGAGAGACGGAGCTCCCAGCAAAGCTTCCTCCTCCGCGTGCTCTGTCTGCTGGGTTTCTGACTTTTATTATTTCTCTTTGCCCCTTGGCGGGTGCCCAGAGGAGGACCACAAGGAGAGGAGCACCCAGAGAGACACACGGCCGTCCTGGGGCACGGACCTGCCGCCCGATCCCGGCGATGGCTCTCGGCAGAGCCCGGGAGCTGCCTGGGGCGGGTGCTGGGCGTGCGGCCGGAGGGAAAGGCGCTGGGTGCTGCGGCAATGCCAGCAGACGTTTGTGCAACTGATTTATGGGTGAAATTCCTCCGGATGGAGGGGGGATCACGAAGCTGCCGAGTGTGATAAATAACTCATTGTAATGTATTATTTAGCAAATTATAATGAAAAGCAGAAAATATATGGAGGGGAGCAGACAAATACATTCCCCAGTTGGCAAGTTATTGACTGTTTAGAGCCAGGAAGTGGATATTTAAGAGGCTTTGGGAATTTCCATGTCTTCCCCAGCAGATAAATCACCCCTCTGCAGACATATTTATTGGGTGCCCTGCTGCTGCGTTTGATCCCAGGGGACAAAATCCTTCCAAGAGCTGGAAAGAGGCAAGCGAGCACCTCGCTTCCAGGCTGCTGGTTTGAGCGTAGCCTGCCTAGAAGTCGCGTTTGGCTGCTGGCTGGTGCGCAAGGAGTGTTTGGTCCTGGTCCTGTATTCCCAAGAGCCCGCGAGGACTCCCTCAAAGCTCGGGCTGGCGGACAGCCTGGGCAGAAGGTGCCTTTTGAGAGACAAGAGCATCGGGAAAAGTCAAGAGCAGGAGCTGGGATGCAGACCTCCTCTCTTTCTCTGAGCCTCTCTGTTCTTGTAGCAAAGGTTGTGCGCCGTATTGCCTGCGAGATCACAGGGTTATTCTTCAAAAACCCTTTTTCTTAGCAGAAGTGGGTATCGGGAAGCACTTGTGGTTCCTCGGGTGAGCGAGGCAGGAGCCCTTTCGTCAGCCTTCTCCCGGGGTGGCTCTGGCACGCTGCAGCCCCAGCTGGCCGGAGACCACACACTGCGTCGGGAGTCCCAAGGCAGAGACTAGCAAGTCAGAGTGACAGGAGTTTGGGGATTACAGCTCCCCACGCGGAGGCAGGGCAGGGTTCTTCCCTTATTAAATACCCGTTAGCATCAGTTGACGAGGATGAGGTCGGTTTTTCTCTCCGCATTTCTGCCAGGTTGGGGCTGGGAAGGCACTGGCAGACCGAAAGCGCGGTCCCCTTGCCTCTCCCCGCTGCGACAAACTTCTCCCTGAAGTGTGTAAAAGCCCCGTACGACACACGCAGCAGCAGTTTCTTTCTCCATCACCACAGCTGCGTTCCAGCAGGCTCTTTGCACACTCACCCCGTGCAGCTCTGTGATGCTGTAAGACCATGTGTGAGCATCCCTTTTTTTTTCAGTCCGGATAAAAGACCCAGTGCTATCGCAGGGGTTGCCGATGACCACGGCGAGGACGGGATCCCGGCTCCTTGTCTTGCTGTAACCAGCAAGGTGGGAGCTGGCATCACTGGAGCCGTAACCTCTTTCTTCCCCGGGAAAGAAACCGCCTCGATCTCCTGGATCCTGGCAGTCGGGATGGGAACGGTCCCAGAGCAGCGTGTTTTGTGCTCCGAGCTGGGCACGCAGATTCGCCTCGTCGCACTCATCAGTTTGCGCCTCTCCGAAGCATTCGTCTGGGCGTACGCTTCCGCGCAAGAAAACGGAAGATTTAATTCCTGTTTCGGCTGGCTGAGGTTTTGCCAGGCCGTGTGCCGGTTTGCTGCCACCCACCCAGCCTGGTCCAGCTCCGGTCCCCACGCGTGGGGTGCCCCACGGGCAGAGCCCC
The DNA here is from genome assembly GCA_013400195.1 of Aramus guarauna. Taxonomy (NCBI): domain Eukaryota; kingdom Metazoa; phylum Chordata; class Aves; order Gruiformes; family Aramidae; genus Aramus; species Aramus guarauna. Next base: position 487,967 of record VXBL01007170.1, read on the forward strand.
AGCGCAGCCAGCCCCGGTGGCACCAGGGGGTGCTGCCTGATCGCAGCTCGGTGCTGCCGGTGCCGAGGTGGGAATAGTGAGAAGGTGACTTTATTTTACCCGTTTGTTGTTTATTTTAAAAGTTATTATTACTGTGATTGCTCCCAACTCCTGTCCCGGGGATGATGATGATGATGATGATGATGATGATGATGCTATCAGGAGGGACTTTCCCACGGCGACGCGGGATGCTCCCTCTGCTCCTTGCTGCCCAGATATTTAAACTTTGGTGGTCTAGTGGGGGAAAATACATCCCAGTGCTCGTGACCTCTGCCTGCCAGTCGGGGCCCAGTGGGAGCCGCTCCATCGAGGCCATCCCGGACGGCCCCAGCTTGGCTTTTCCTTGCAGCTGCTGTCCCGTGGGGCTGCGGGGCCGGAGGCGATGCTGAACCCCGCTGGGCATCAGCAGGGAGGGGAAGGCTCAGCGTGGAGTCCCCGGCACTGCGATCTCCTTGTTCGGTCCCTTTGCGCGGAGCTGCCCCTGGGACCTTCCAGGTCAGGGGAGGGAGGCGAGGGCTGGGCAGAGGGAGCACGAAGGAGCCGCGTGTCTCGGGATTTTTATATCCTCTCAAATGTCATCTGTGACGTGGAGGCTCCTGCCGTGGAGGCAGCTGTCCGTGCCGTAAGGGGCTCCGTGCTGGCGGGGCTGCCACCCGGCACAGCCTGTGCCGAAGGAGAAGCTGCCTTCACCCTTCTGGCCGTGCGGGCAGCCCCGGTGCTGCGGTGCTGCTCTTCCAGGGTGTCCCCGCGTTCAGAGCCCTGTGCTGGGACGCCCCTGAGCACGCCGAAACCGGACCCTCTCGTCAGCCCCCGCTCTGGTTACTGCAGCTGGTGGCTGGGGTCTCCCAGCCCTCCCAGGGCCACATCCAGCTCTCCCAAGCCCAAGGGAAGCTCTGGCGTTGTTTCCGGTCGTGCAAATAGACAGTAAAATCAGGAGGGGGTTGTGTAGGTTAACGATATGCTTAAAAACTGAGGCCAGTATTTGCTTTCAGAATAATTGGGACGAGGAATGAGGCGTTGCAGCCGTTCCCAAGCAGAGGCTGGGGAGATGGCAGGTGCTGGTGAGCAGGAGGAGGAGGAGGAGGAGGAGGAGGATGTAGCTCGGCCCCTTCAGCCGTGCCTGGGATGGCAACCAGCATCCCCCAGACTGCAGTCCCAGGGAGCAGCTGCCCCCCCCTCCCCATCCCTGGGGTCCGCAGGCAGCCCCGGGCACTTCTCCTGCGGCTGCGTGGGAGATGCCTTTCACCTTGGCGGGGGCCGGTGCCGGGTTTGAGCATTGAACTTGCAGCTGGTGACAAGCACGGGGCTCCCAAGGTCTCCTCCGGGCCGGGGCACTGCCCGATCGGCGCGATCTCTGGATTGCCACAGCCGCTTTATCGGCGGCACAGATAGTGTAGGTGCTTTCAGTCGTACAGAGGAGGAAAAGATAAGGGGCTTGGAGAGAACTTGACTGGGTGACTAAGATAAATTTACTGTACTACAGGAAATCGAAATGTGAAATAAAGATCTCAACTGAAATATTTAAAAAGATACAGAAGTTGGGCGCGCGTGAGAGCCATTCTGAGCGAGCTGGCTCCCGCCGGGACCGTCCCTTATCAATCCATCACCTGGCCTGGCTGAATTTTATAAAAGATAATAGGGTGGAGGGAGGATTGAAATAGAAACTATCCATTACAGGAGGCTGAATGACAGGTTCTCTGTGCAAAATAAGATCATAATTAACGGGAGAGAGAGACCGAAAGTTTTCCGCTCTCTGCCGCTGTTTGTTTTCCTTTCCGGCTCTGTGGGGCAGGGTGGGTGCACCAGGGGGTCCTGGGGGACTCGAGGCGCAGGCAGGGGCAGACCCCCAGCATCCACCAGCACCCCCCAGTTCGCAGGTGTTGGCAAGCGGTGTCAGAAGGAAACCAAACCTACCCAACATGAATACCTTCATCAACCAGCTGAAATATCTAAGAGATGGCCAAGAAAGAGGCACCTTCGCACGTGTATGAATTCCCCCGGATGAGCTGGAGAAGGCGGAGGTGTTCTTGCCGCTGCGTGCCGCAGTCTGGATTCCGTGCTGGGCTGCCCGTCGGGCGTTTGCAAAGTCTTTTATTCAGCATCTCCTTTTTTATTTTGCTGCCTGCCAGTCCCACTCGGTTCGGGTGGCCTCACAGCCTGGGAGACCCCTGAAGTTTGCTGAAAGGGAATCCACTCTCCTGCGTCACCCCCTGGGAGGGAAGAAAGGTTTGGTGTCCGGGCTGAGACCCGGTTTGCCTTCCTGTGCCCGCGGTGTCCTTCCCACCATGGTCCACTGCCATTTTTGTTCCTTATTTTGGGAACGTCTCCTTAGTGCCGCAGCCGCTTCTGGAGGTACTCCTTGTGTGGCTTGATGGGGGGGCCTTCCAAAACAGCAGCTTTTAAAAAATGTGTGTGCTTTTGCAATTTATTGGTATTAGCAAGGTTACTTGGTCTCCATCTGCTGCTGCTAATGGCTCTTTGCTTTCTCAGCACAGGACCTCCGAAAGTACAGCTGAGACCACCAGCCCGTCCTGCTCCGTGGGACATCTGGGGCGACGGGAAGAGTGAGTTACATCTTCTTAATGTCATATCAAACGTCACCCCCTTTCCTTGCTGTGCTCTAACACCCGCTTGTCATTCCTCCTTCAAATAACTGATGAAATCCTCAGGAACATCAGCGGAGCCAGGTTACGTTCTCCGCCTTTAAAATGTCCTTCAGAATACGAATGCCCAAGTGAAAACGTTTCAGAGTGTTTTTTCTTCTGGCTCATTTAATTTTGAAGCAGCGTTAGGAGCACTGCTACTACTATTAAACCCGGTATTTAGGAATGTGAAATTGCAATACAAGTAAAGGAGTTTGTGAAGCGCTTTGAGTTGCAATGAGAATAGATTGAGTAAATGTAAATGCTGGGAGCTGGGAAACGGTGGCTCATACACGGGAAGCTTGACAGGGAAATCGTCTAGAAAGGCTAATGAAACTCCGGAGTGAAAGGGAATAGCAAACCACAGGCTTGCAATGCTGGGAAGAAAATCATCCTAATTTGCCTGTGTTTAGTAACCTGAGGCATATAATTAATAACATGAGAAGGGACATTTAAAAAAAAAATATATTATGCCTATTTTGAAAGCATCCATCTCTGCATGTGCTGCACATCATGTTAATCCCACAGCCAGAGACTGCGGTCGGGCTCCTGAACCTGCTGCTGATTTATTCCGTAACCAGAGCAAACTCGATGCTCCCCCTTCCCGCGGCTCTGCCTCCCCTGTTGAAAGGCAGGAGTCTGGAGGGCTTCGGGCAGGTTTCCAGGAGAAGGCTGGGTCAATCCATGGATTTAAACCAGGGCAGCCATTGGGGTACCCGCCTGTCTAATGCTATAAACGGTATCGTGGGAATACAGACCTGACCATCTGCCTGTCACCGCGGCAGCGCCCAACACGTCGTCGTGCAAAACGCTCAAATTGGTTCATTCCTGAGATGAGACAACCTAAAAATGCCCCAGGTAGAGGAAATGGATTCGTCATTATTTCCTGTTATCTTCATCACCGCAGTCGCCCCGGGTGTTGGAAGGCGAGTTAGGGCTGACGTATCGGTACAAAAGCGCGGGGGGAACTGGAGCCTTTGGAGCCGTGCTGTGGAGCTGCCCGGTAGAATTCAGACTTCAGGAATTAGGCAAACAGAGCTGGCACGCTGATCCAACACATTAATCGTGTGGGAACCTTTGCATAACCTTTAGAAAATCTTTGGACGTGTGAATCCAAAGCCCAGAGCACGTGTGCTCCCAAGCAGCGCTTGGGGTTAAGGTCCTTGGACTGGGGGAGATGTGGGGGTCAGTCCCAGCCTGGGCTTTGAGTTACGCCTAAATGGGTGCTTTCCTGTAACGGCGCGGGTCACTTCTGCTTCCCCCGCAGAGCCAGGGGCTGGGCAGGGTGGTCCCTGGCTCTCCCGCAGCACCCATCTTGGGTCTGAGCTTTCTGGTTTGTGGAGAAGTAAGGGGAGTCGGCAAAACCGGGGCTGCCAGCGGTCACACGTCCCCGAAATGTCAGTGTGGGGGGAGCCTTGTGCCCACACATCCCCCCTGGGGTTGGTGGCACCCTGTGCCGGTCCAGCAGCAGCGGCTCCATCCCACCTCGCAGCAGGCAGCCCTGGGGAGGGATGCAGCCCGCAGCCCGCGCCCCTCCGTCGCGCTGGAAGCAATCAAAGCTCCGCGCTGCTGCCAGATTGCCTTGTCCGTTCCAATGATCTTTAACTCCGTTTTTCCCCGGGCAATCAGAAGCACTTTCTCTTCGTCCAGGTGGTCTTTTCCCATTTTGCTCTTTCCAGTCCCAGGACCCAGGGCAGTCACATCTCATCACGCCTTTTCTCAAGCCATTTGTACGTCCTGCTTTTTCTGTTGCCATCAATTTAGTCGCAGCCTCCCCTCCCTGCTCCGCTCCCTCCCGTGCTAACCACAGCTTACTTGGGAATGAAACTCTGCCTTCGGAGTCCCAGCAGATGCAAAAAAAAGCTGGAGCTGCAGAGGTTGACAAGGGTGTGTAGTGATGGGACAAGGGGAATGGCCTGAAGCTGCAGGAGGGGAGATGGAGATGGGCTGTGAGGCAGCAATCCTTCCCTGAGAGGGTGCTGAGGCCCTGGCCCAGGGTGCCCAGAGAAGCTGTGGCTGCCCCTGGCTCCCTGGCAGTGTTCAAGGCCAGGTTGGATGGGGCTTTGGGCAACCTGGGCTAGTGGAGGGTGTCCCTGCCCATGGCAGGGGTGGCACTGGGTGGGCTGGGAGGTCCCTTCCACCCAAACCAGTCCGGGGTTCTCTGGTGATTCTGTGATAAATGCAAATCCCTTTCCCTGCAGCCGGGATTTCCGAGCCTGTGCCCATCAGCTTTGCACGCAGACAAGAGGGTGGGTCTCCCCATTTTTGGGGGGGAAGGTCAATCCCTTTGAAAACTTTCCCCTCGAGAGACTTAGAAAGCTGATACAAATGTGAATTTTTAGGAGTGATGTATTGGCTGCTGAGGAAGCGAAGACCGAAAACATGCAGTAACACTGCTTTCCCGAAGGCTGAATTATTACCGTTCTTTATTAACAACAGGCGGCATCCTTTGGCCATCCTGGCTTTGACCTCCCCGATGCACCGTGGTCTGTGCCTGCGTGCTCCCTCTTCCCTCTGAAGAAGGTGCCCCCCTGGTCACCCCCACGTGCTGACGGTCCTCCCTGCCCTGGAGGGTCCATCCGGGTGGTCCCCAGAGGCAGCCCCGAGCCCTCTGTCCCATTCTGAAGCGCTGAGGTCCACGGTAATTAAAGCAACAGCCTTTTTTCTTTTTGTCCTTAGCTTGCCCAGGCTTCAACCCGGACTAGAACTCGTTCAGCAGCAGATTGCAAAACACAGGATCATCTGCACTGTGTATCAATAAAAAAGAAAAATATAAGGAGATGGAAATAAAAGATCAGTTAATAGGAAGCCCATCCTGCCTCCAGTGCACCAAGCATCAACTCAGCAAAACCCTTTAACTGTGTGATTAAATATAAACTTGCTCTCACGTCCATCGCTGTTCAGCAAAGCAGTTTAACGAGCGCTGAAGCACTTTGCTGGATGAGGGTTTTGCTATCTTACTGTTTTTCCTTGGGCAGAGGAATTAAACTCGCGTTGGTATCACCTATTAATAAGGCGGCGAGTAGCCGAGGCAGTACTCGTGCAGTGCAACAGAGCTCATCATTTTTCTATATATGAGCAATTAAGCTGCACCAGGAGGCCTATGTCTTTATATCATCACCTAATGACAGGGCAAAAGTATTCAGGGGAAAGAGAGGGGAAAAAAAATCACATCCATATTTAATTGGCAAAGTTATCGCCTCCACTTCAGGGCCCTAACTTACAGCCCTTCTGGCTGATTTCCAAGTCAGATCTATTTCCCCAGACTGGAAAGCCAGTAAAGTGTCCGTATATTATACTTCTGCAACAAAATACCGTTCGAAAGCTCGTGAACATGCTCCCAACCGCAGTAAGTAACAGATAGTCTCTTTTCTTTGCAGCAAATGAAGATATCTTTGAGCTGGTTAGATTCCTTTTGGTTTTTTTAAGGAAATTATTTGTGGTGTTATTATTATCCAGCCCCACACTTGCCTGTCAGATTAATTTTTTTATTGCACTAAACCAAAAAGCCATCTGGAGCTCCTTGCATCCTGCTCTCGATACCGGAGAGTGGCAGCGTGGCCCTTCTCGATGCAGTGTTTTGATTCCTCCCAAGGCTTTTTTTTTTTTTTTGTAAATTCTCCAGTCTGTTGTTTGCATCCGTGTGTCCCCTAAGTCTCTCTAATTGTTGACTGTGTTCCTTGGGGCTCAGCATCTTTACGCCCTGTCCCTCAGCCGTGCATTTCGCGGGACGGCGTCGTAGCTAGAAAGCGAGGAGCAATAGGGGCTGTCCGCTTTCATTACGCGTGGGAGGAAATCCACCGCTGTTCCAGGGGACCGTATCTGTTCAGCCAAATACCTCATTTACCAGCTTCTTCGTTCTGCTTTGCAAGCCCCCAGGTCCTGCTGTTGGTTTGCAATGTTTTGCTCAGGCCCAAGGGCTGAACTATTTATCTTGTTCTCCCCTTCTCTCCTCCTTCCTCAGACAGAGCTGAGCCCCGGCTGGAGATGGAGGTGGCTGGACCCTCGGGTTTCATAACACGCCTCGGGACTCTCCAGCTGCCCTGAAGTATCTGTGTCAGCGGTGTCTGACGGCTCCTTCCGAGGGCTGTCCCTGCAGCTGCGGCAGCGGAAAGCTCTGGCACCCGCCAGCAATGACAGTGAGGGACCCAAAACCGCGGTGGGAGAGCAGGTCTGGCCCCCGTTGGCTGACGTTGGGAATGACTGCAGAAAAATCTCACCAGGAAAGAGTGGCCCTGACCACCCGGCCCTTCTTGGCTTGACTGCCCGACCCTCCTTGGCTTGACTACCTGACCCTTCTTGGCTTGACTGCCCAACCCTTCTTGGCTTGACCGCCCAACCCTTTTTGGATTGACTACCCAGCCCTTTTTGGGTTGACCACCCGACCCTTCTTGGCTTGACCGCCTCACCCTTCTTGGCTTGACCGCCCGACCCTTCTTGGCTTGACTGCCCAGCCCTCCTTGGCTTTGCAGTGCCCCGTTGCAGGGGATATTGCCTTACCGTGTTCTGAAGAGACAGGGAAAGAAGAAAAGAGAGAAAAAGGAAAGGAGAAATATCGATAACTTCCATCTCCTCGAGCCCAGTAACTAGCCTTTGACACTTCTCTGCCACTTCAGCTTCACAAAGCCCCGGCTCTCTGAAGATTAATTGATGTAGGCCACTCAACCTATTTTCAAATCCCTTTCAGTTACCATTTAAAACCTTCTGATTTATTTTTTTTGATAAAGTCACCGAGGCTTTTTATGGATTCTCAAATGATTGTCCAGCTTGACAAATTGGATTCTTAAAGCTGGTTCTTTAAAGAAAAGGATGTGGTTTGACAAGACAAGAAACAGCTCATCTTTGAGACAGGGGGATAAATAAAAAAAAAAAAAATCCCATTCTTCGAGTCGGGTGTTACTCAATGGGTGTCTCGCTCGTCACTGATAATCTTATCTGTCTGTGATGGGAAGGGACCTGCACAAAGGGGCCCCGACCGGGCTGGAGGGCTGATACGCCTCTGATTAATAGGACTGTCCGGCGCGTGCAGAGCCTCAGGAAAGGTGATTAATGCCATGTGATATGAACTCCAGCCCCCTCCCCTCGCCGACACCGTGCCGGGGCACCTTCTGCCGCCGGTGATGGATTGACTCTTGCCTCCCAGTCCACGCGCGCAATGCAGCTGGCAGGGTGGTGGCTGGGTTGTTACCCCTGACTTGTGCTGAGGTTTGTAAGGTCATGTCATTCCCCAGCGCTGCAGTTGATATTTCTGATGGAGTTTTGATTGCCTGTGCTCAAACCCTGCTTTCCACTGAAGTCCAGGTACCCATCGTGTCACCCCAGGCTTTGCCAACAGCACAACTGCATTCATGTCTAGTGTAGGGATGGGGCAGAGTAGCTATGGAGCCTGAGCGGTGCATTTCTGATGTTGACGAACCCAAACTGGAATGCTCTGTAAGATCTCTCCCATACCTGTTGGCAATCTCTACATCCTTATGGATGCGAATGTCCTTTTGGATGTGCCTGAATAAAACCCGCCTGTGGAAATGTCGCCAAGCAGCTCCGAGAGCAGTGGTGCCAGGGTGAGGACCGCTGGGAGAGGAGCTGTCTCTGAAGGTCGGGCCCTCCACGGCGTGCTCGGGCAGAGCCCAGGTGAGGCACCTCGGAAGGTCAGCATTGCTGGGAGCTCTGGGATGACCTGGGTGATGGGGCTGCTCTGATGTGCTTTGTCAGAGCCCCCGGGGGCTGGCATCGCTGCTCCTCTGCCTGAAGGTCAAGCTTGGAGCAACCTGAGCTGCCAGCTCAGACCGATGCCAAGGAGATGCTCAGCTCTGGCCGTGCAGAACGGTCACGCAGACGGGTCCTGCAGGGCCACCGTGGGCTTTGGCCGCAGGGCTGCATGGCACCGCTCCGGCGGCTCGCCTTGGGCTGCGGGGGGAGGAGAGAGGCGAGGAGAAGGGACCTGTGCGCGTTGTGGCCTCAGGGCTGCCGTCCGGCCAGCAGCCGGAGCATCCCGTCTTCCCGGGCAAGAGGAGGTAGAATCTCTTTCTGTTGAAGTAATATTTTAATTGCAGGCTTTTGCTTTTTGTTTTTTAATTGGCTACTTGCGCTTTGAAAATTTCACACCTAGCAGTTACTCTGAATAATGGAAATGCATCATAACTTCATAACTCCTACCTCTTCTCTGTATTGAATGACTCCAGGTGATACTTTATATCTTATTATGATTATTTATTATGATGTCCAGTTTAGTTCTGTACCAGAGGGAGATCATTAACCTCTCCTGCAGTAAAGAGAACTCTTAGTCTTGTTTTCAAAGCTATTAAAGCTTTGAAAACTCCTCTTTTTTTTTTTTTTTTTTTAAACTAAAAAACCTACAGGGCTGCAGAATAAAATGCTGACACAAGTCAGCTAATGCAGGAGGAGCTCAAACCCTCCCGCTGCGTCTCACTGAATTGCAAACGGAGCTCCGGAGTAACGAAGAAGTTATTTGCTTGTTAGAACACACGTGCGTGGTGCTGGGAACCCGGAGGCAGATTTTGACGGTGCTGAGCGAAGAGGAGGTGACTTGGTCTCAGGAGGGGTGGGAGATGCCACCCGGGGTCTCCAGGGACAAGTGTCTGTGCCTGCCTTGGTGAAAGCTAGGAGTGTCTCGTACGGATTGCCGCCTTCAGCAGCTGCACGTGGTCCCCTAACATCGCTTTGCGGCCACCTAAAGCCTTCTGTAGATGCTGGCCGTGGTCGCTGGGTCTGCACGTTGTGGGAGCGGGGAGAACCTCTCGGTTTTCCGTGGCTGGCTGAGGTTTCAGCTCAGGTCTGGCGCATTGTTGGACACACAGCTCAGCCCGCTGAGAGGTTTAATTAGTCATAGGGGGAATTTGTCTGGAGAGAGCTGGAAGCAGATGCTGTGTCTCCCACCTGGGCAGGTAGCTCCTGGAGATGTGCATCCACTCTGGAGACTGCATTTTGCTCAGGACCGGGAGGTGATCCTGATTAAAATCCTGTCTGCAGGAAGAGGGACGCGCGTGTCCTACAAGGTCACCTTGCCTCCCAGTCCATGTCATGTTCCTTCACACCCAAAAGATCCTGAAATAAGATGTTCTCCATCTCCACATAACCACAGGCTACTTCAGCGTGACGGCTGGTGGTAATAAAGCCTTTGTAGATGTCCCCGTTTTTTGGAAGCATATCGTGCTGACCATATGGCTGGGGAATACGGAGGCTACATTCGTGATGGGATGCTAATGAATCGGTAACTTTATCTGGCCTGTCTGTGCCTCTCAAAACCAAGAAAATGCTGTTCATTAAGCTCTTGTTAAAGTGCCATCATAAAGAGAAACGCATCTCTATATAAAAAAATCACTGCAATTCCTTGTTGTTCTCTTCCTGGGTCGTCCAGATGAAATTTGCTCTGTTTGAAAGCCAGGAGACGGTTTTCCTAACGGCTGTGACTACATTGCCCATGTTCTGGCTGCACAAACTTGCTCCAATGGCTGCGGTGCGTCTCAGGGGAGGGGAGTATTTGCTTTTCTCCTAAGCAAATACCATGACTTGGGGGAATATTGAGAATTAGGTGCTGTTTTCACAAGGCCACCTCCCCCAAACAGCTCCACATACCTGCTTGCAGCATCTCCATCCCCGTGTCCCGAGGAGCTCTCTCCCATGTTGGATGCTGCCTGAGAATGAGTCTTCATCGCGCATGGAAACCTTATTAATGTCATTTAAAAGATTGCGGTGTTGAGGCCCGAAAGAAGTTGAAGGCTGTGCCTACCTGGGAACAGAGCCCCAGTCTCCGCAGACCCACCTGGGGCTGTAGCCACCAGAGCAGAGCATCCATCACCCCAAGGTTAAGCGGGCAGGGGCCTCTCGGCAGTCTGAGCCTGGCGTAAACAGATGAACAATAATTACGGAATATTAATATTATCCCTGTAACTCTTCCAGCAGATCGCGTGGTGTAACCTTGCTGCCTGAGCAGAAATCCCGGCGGGTTCCTGACTCATCGCAGGAGCTTTCAGCATCCCACGTCCCCCAGGTGAGCCGGACGGAGATGCCGGGAGCTGCACGACACGAATTGCCGCAAGCGGTGATCCGCTGAGCTGCCAGCCGAGCCACCCGGGGCAGGGGCCGTGCCTGGGCTGAAGGCCAGTGTGCAGTCCGTGTCTTCTCCTGGGCTGGGAGGAGGTTTCACCCTGTGTTACCCACCGTAACGCCAAGGCAGGGCGCAGAGCTGGGCTGCTCAGACCCCTTCTTTTCCACTCGGTCAAACTGCTGCTTTCTCCGCTGCCGCAGAGGAGGCGGAAGCTCACAGGCAGTGTTCCTCACGCCAACCTCCAGCACCGGTGGACTTTTGCTTGTAGAAGTTGTGCTTGATGTATGGAGAGCAGAGTGCATCCCACCGCTGGGACTGATGTATGGAGAGCGGAGTGCATCCCACCGCTGGTACTGATGTACGGAGAGCGGAGTGCATCCCACCGCTGGTACCGATGTACGGAGAGCAGAGTGCATCCCACCGCTGGGACTAATGTACGGAGAGCGGAGTGCATCCCACCGCTGGCAGCAAGCACCGGGGTGCCCCAGAGCCATCCTGCATGCTGCAATTAAAATGCAGGAGCGTGTTTGTGGTTGATGTTAATCTGAGTTTGTAAAGGTGTCATGCTGAGCAATGCGGACGCTGAGTGACCCCTTAGCACCTCCCAGGAGCCTGTAAGCGCTGGGTGCTGGAGAACAGTCGGGGTCCGGGGCAGGCGGGAGTGGTGCACGCCGGTGCGGAGGGGAAGAACAAGAGTTTGAGATCGGAAAGGAAACTAGGGCAGAAAATGCAGCAGCTAGTTTGCAAAAGGATGATCCAAGCAGCTTTGATATGGATATGTTCCCTCGCAAAGACACAGCGCTGGAGAAGCTCTTTATCAGTGTCAGACGATGACAAACGACAGCGGGGGAAAGTCACGGGGCTGCAGCGCGTTGTCGCAGCTGCAGCACCTTGGAAATGATACAGGTATCGCTGTTGCTCCGTGCCTCGGGGTCCCGCTTCGGCCTTAATTAATCACAGAGAAAAAGGGTTCTTCTTTTTTTTTTTTTTTTTTTTTTCCTGTTCTTTTTATAGCACGATAAATGAGGGAGGGAAGACGAGGAAGAGGAAAATTGCCTGTGGGCACATCTGGGGAGGATCACGCCCCATCCCTGGGGGCGAGGAAGAGGAGGGGAGGCAGCAGCAGTCAAAGAGGGGCTGAGAGCTGGGACCTTGCCCAGGGTGCTGCTGGAGGCCAAGGGCGGCACTAACCAGCGGGGATGATTAAACAAGAAATAAAAAAAAGGGGGAAAAATCACGTCAGAGTTTCTTAGCACTACCTCCAGCCCTTTTTTTTTTTTTTTTTAAGAGTTCCCTTGAAGCCTTGTCTATATAAATGTTGAATTATATGGTTCTTTGACTCTTTACTAGAAATTGCTCGGAATTACTTTTTTTATATAATCTCTTTCATTTCCAGCACTCTGCCGTATCTCGCAGAGGAATATCTGTAGCTGTCGACCGGCTCATTCTCCCGCTGCCAGGCTGCTGTGCTGTGTCTTCTAATAAAGTTGCCCTCTGTTCCACTACAGGGCAGTAATCTGTAATGAAAATTTTATATGAGTGGTTGGGAAATGGAGTTTGAGTCTGGGTTTCAAGTATGATTTTCATAATACCCCAGGCATGTATACACGTGGTGTTTGGGGATTCAGGAATAAAAGGGATCATTTCCCAACAACCATGTTTCCTTTAACCCCCTTCTCGAAGGGATCATTGGAAACGTTTGTGGCTCGGTCCTCACCCTTGTGAGCCCCCCGGTAACGGTGAATTTGGGAACCTGGTGGGATGGAGCAGCCCCAAGACGCGGCATCGCGGTCACCCGTCCTCCTGGAGATGGCAACATCCCCGTGTCACCCGCGGGAAACGGGGCTGTTGGGTGGCACTGCTGCCACTCCGGCGTCGCTGTGCTTGGGGCTGCGGCAACCCTCGCCAGAACAACCCGGCCAGCGAGGTTCACGGCTCCTGACGGTGGGCTCGCTGGCAGGCGGCATCTGCAGAAGCAAAAGGAAAAACAACGCTGTTTCTCTTTCTAGAGGCTTCCGACAAGATGGGGAATTTTATACGGGCATCATCCCTGTCCTGCTGGGATCAGTGGAAGTCTCTTCATGGCCCTCACCGAATCTGGCTTGTCCTCGGTAAGTCCCACTTCTGGACTAGACCGGCTAGTCCAGACAGGTTCTGATGTTCTCACTGCCCATGAAGCCAGCCTCGACGGCGGGGCTGAGTTGTTAACGTTTGTGCACAGCGTCTCTGTGCGCACGTATGTTAATATCCGTATTTCCGTTGCGCTGATATTTTCGGTGGCTGCGGGTGCTGGTTGCAATGAAGGTCAGGAAATCCTCAGAAATGTAGGGGAGAGAAAGTCTCTTCAGAGGTGGCCGAAACCTCCCCTGGACTGACGCCGGGCTGACCTCAGGGATGCGGTCTGGGAGAGCAGAGCCAGCGTGCTCCTCCGCGTGGGAACGGTGCGAGGGGACGCTTGCTCTCCAGGCTGCAGACACCTCCTGGGGCGTCCTGGGGGTCCCGGGCAGCCCTGGCCCCAGCAGGGAAACCCAGGAGCAACGTCAAAGCCGCTGGTCCTGTCCTCCGGTTACAGAACCTTGCTCTGGGGTCGCGGCCGAGTGCCGGGCAGGGTGGTCTCCCACCGGGACGGGGTCCGCGGGTGCTCCTGGTCGCTGGCCCGAGAGGTTTCTGCTCTTGCCTGGCAGCGTGACGGACGTGTCAGTCATTTCTCCCCTGCTTGCCTGTGATGATCCCTGTCTTTTTCCATCTCCCATATGGTATTGGTCTTGTTGTGGTCGCTGTTATTGTAATTATTCTATGAAAACCAATTAAACGCAGAGGTGCCGGAGTGGGACTGGGGTCCGTCCCGTGCCATGACCGGGCAGAGGTGCCATCGAGACCCCTCTCTGCCCCCGTTCGCTGACTCCCCGGTGCGGAGCAGCTGCCGTGAGGGTCGCTGTGGCCTGGGACGGGATGCGGGCAAGCGTTCGGGCTGAGGCGCTGCCGCGTGAGTTTGACACATCTACACTAAACAGGCGGTATTAGCCCTCTCCGGGGTTGATCAATATTTAATGTGGAATTTACAAAGATTGACTTGAGGATGCGTTTAAAATTGGAGCATTAGCCGTAGGTGGCAATTTCCGAGTCGCAGCAGTAGAGTTTGATTATTTAGAGAGACGGCATTTCGTACATTTAAAATAATCCTTAGGACTGCAGGGCCTGCCGTAGCCCTCTCTTCCCCTGAACTGTTGACTTTTCAACTGTTTTGCTTATTTATGTGCAATATTAACCACTCCGCCTGCTCGCTCGGCGCCGGGCTGGGCTGACGGGGCTCACGCAGCCGGTGCCGGTGGTGGCGGGGATGCGGCTGGGCTCCCTTTTGGGGTTTGCCATTTTACCGGGGTCCGAGAACCAAAGCCGTTTGGGGAAGCGGAGTCTGCAGCGTGCCCGGTGCGCGCTGGCCGTGCTGGGGTGCTCCAGGCTGGCGGGGTGTCCCCCTGCGCACGCCCCCGCAGCACGGGCATCCATGCACGCCTGGTTAGGGAGGTTGGTATTCACACCCCGGTGGGAGCCCACCACCCACGGCAGGCTCGGGTGCTCTGCGGGTCCCCGGTGCTGTGCCGCTTGCCTGCTCGAGGATGCTGCCGTCCCAGGCCTTGGGAAGCAGGCTGGTTTCTCTCCTCCCACCCCCAAATTCTCGCCGTGATCTATCAATCTCCCAACGCGACGAGGCCGGGGTGGGACATTATGCACGCACACAATACGCACGCACGTAGAAACTAATGAAGTTGCTGGTTTATCTTGGTTTGCTCGTGCTGCGAGGTACATTAATAAGAGCTGACAGCTTTGAAATAGCTGATCTGCGTTGATTCAGGTTGCGAATGCAGCAATCACGAGAGCGACTGGGCCATGGGATTGCGGGTGGGGACTCTTCAGTTTACAGGCAGGAGCTGGAAAGGACGTCTCTGCCGAACCCCAGCGCATCCAGGGGTGCGTACGCAGCCAGAGCTCCCCGTGCGCTTCTTTATGTAAAATCAATTCGGGCTTAAATGAGAAAAAGCAACCGCGCAGCTTGGATCGTTAAGGGCCGAAAGCAGGATGATGCGGTGGCTCCTGCCTTGCTGGTGTCCCTGGGCTCCACTCGCAGACGCCCGCGTCCTCCCTGGCCCCCGTGTTTGGTACCGAGTCCCGGGGAGGAGCTTGTCCTTGCGCTGGTGCTCAGGGGAAGCCGGGAGTCGGTGCGGTGCCGGGAGCTGTGGCACTTCGCCTGAAATTCAGATGCCATCCACGATGGCTGAGCCGGCTCTGCACCCCTCGCCCGGGCGGCTCACGGTTAGAAAGGCAAACCAGCAGCCCCAAAATTTGTTGTTTCTTAGCTCAGGGGTGACTCCAGGCTTTCGGCGCGGGGCCAGCAGTGCTGGTGGGTGCTGAGCAGATTTATTCCCTTCCTCTCGAGGCGAACACAGATCTGGCCCCAGATTTAACCCATCTCTGCAGTCCTTGTGAGGAGAAGGAAACCCTTGCAACTGCAGCTGATGGGGAGAAATTATTTCCCTTCCTCCCCTTTATCTAACTGTTCTACTAAGACTTTGCTCAATTTTGTGTAATTAAAAAGCTTGAAAACAGCTTGCTTCATATATGGAAAAGGAGCACAACATATGGTAGTGACAGAGCTGTTCATAAATATGAATGGTTTCGTATTTAAGAAAAAAAAAAAAAAGTGGAAATGCACTGCTGGAACCACCGGTGGGGTGTTGGTGAGGAGAACGGGGGCACCCATGGGTGCAACCTCAGCCACCCAGCCCCGTGACCGTGTGATGACACCAGCTGGTTTATTGAAAACTTCAATGTTGGTGATTTTCTGCTCAACCCCGCAGTCCCCCTCGCTGCTTACGTACCCTGGGCTGGGCTGCGCTGCCGCTCCGCTGCCTGCCCTGCCTGCTGCCCCGTGGGGCTGCGGGTGCCCAGGAGGGGTGCAGGGGCTGATCCGGGGTGGCAGGATGAGGCCCCTGCTGCAGAGCTGGGGGTGGGGGGTGGGATTGCCCTGCGGGGTT
>VXBL01007170.1:503795-514712 GCA_013400195.1 Aramus guarauna
CTGTTGGGATCCGGCCATCGGCGGGGGGCCGGGGGGGTCCGTGCTGGTGGGTCTGCCTTGCTGTGGCAGGTCCCCGCTTTGGTACCCAATAGCATGTGGAAAAAAAACCCCTAAGGACTTGTTTCCCCTTCTCCTCCCCCCACAAATCGAAGCACAAATATGACAAGCGTTGTGATTAAGGCTGAGCTGCGGCCCCGCACATCTCTCCCTTGCAGATTACTATGTAAATCAGCTACTTAATATTGCCGCTTCCCTCCGCCGCGCGCCGTGTGCCCGGGTGGGGAGTGCTGGGGACGCGCTGGGTGACAACCCCGGCCCGTGGCGGATCACCCGCTGCCGGGCTGGCGGGGTGGGGGACACGTGTGCCGCGACGGAGCAGTTCCCATGGCTCGTGTAAGACCTGGCTAATGAGAACCTAGCCAAACAAGTCACTTCGGTGGCCTTTTTAATAGTAACTTGTGTTTTTTCCCAGCACCTCTTGTCTGAAAAGCCAAGGCGGTTTCCAGTGCCGGGTAATGAAAGCGATGTCCCTGGGGATGCTGAGGAGACGAGCTGTGACATCTCAATGAGCGTACGCCACCCCTAAGAGCTGCCTGCTGCCGGCGCTGCCTGCAATAAGCAGCGCTTGCGACATGTCGCTGCTGTCGCGGAAGAGGAGGCACTTTTCCGGCTGCCCCGGCTCTGTAAAACTCAGGTTTCCCCGGTAAGAGGTGGTGACGATGGCTCGGGGTGGCACCGGGGCTGTGCACTGTGCTGGGAAGAGGCTGGGCTTCATCCCTGCCCAAACGCCTTCCATCCATCCGCACGTCTGGAGGTGGAGCAGGAGGCAGGGTTTGATGGATGAGCAGGGTGAAGCGCAGATTTATTGTGTGTCTGATCTTGTTTCCTCTGGCTGGGGCTGCAGGCGAAGTGGCTGGGGCTGGGGGGGGGTCCAGCGCTGTGGGGTTCGGGTTTGGGGTGCTCCCAAGCTGCTCTCCCTGCGCTCGTGTGGTCCCGTCAGCCCGGCGGGTCTCCAGCCCTTCCAGCAGCACTCACCTCAGGTTGCTCCCGTTATTTAATGTCACATCTCTAATGACCATCACGCACGAGGCCACCGGACCCGGCTGCTCCCCGGAGGTGCTGGGGTGCCCGTGGGGCCACAACGCCTCAGCTGCCCTCCGGTCGCAGCCTGCCAGCACCCCCCTCCCGCCTCCCCTCTCCTGGGCACCTGGGGGCTTAACACGTGCTTTAATAACTCCCCCCCCCGCTCTAATAAATTGAAGGCTGTTCATTTCTGTCGGTTTTTAATCTCACTTATTTTGCTGCTTATTCTGTAAGGAGATTGAAATGGCAGCAGGATGCGGTGCGCTGCGTTGTGGCGTAGATGGCAAAGTGGCGATGATGGAAATAGTTTCAGAGTAAAGACGTTATTAATGAAGACGATAAGCAGGGAAGGTACACCAAGCTCATGTACCTGATCTCGCCCGGCTTGTACTTGACCAGCACATCCATCTATTGGTTGTATTCATCCATTTTTTAAAATGCCTTTGCTGTTGATGTCAGCCTGCCTGGGAGTTTTGTGCCATTTAAAATAATCAAAATAAATTAACTCAAAAGTTCACGTCTGAAATGCTGCTGCTTCCCGGGCTGCGAGTGAGGGGGGTGCCCCGGGGAACGGCACCCCCGCAGTTGTTTGTAGGACGGCCCCAGACCCTCGCAATCCTTGTAGAACAATTCCTGATGGCTTATCCGTGGTAGGAGGGAGCTCAGCTCCTGCCGCCAGCCCCGGGTGCGGGAGCAGGGCTCGGGCTGGGGATCAGGGCCCCGTGCCTGCCATGGCGGGGTGGGAGCGCGGGAGCTCGGCAGAGCTGCTTGTCCAAGTGAAATGCAAATACGGGACAATCAGCCTCCACGGCAGCAAAGAAAGATGTGATGAAACCCAATCAGTTAATAACACTTCAAGGCAGGGGAAGAATTGCAGATGAACGTGGTTTTAAATAACTTTTTTTTTTTTTTTCCCTCACCAGCACTATTCCTCTGGATTTTTACTGAAAAAACCCCTCATTTCAGTTTGTATCTTGCACAAAGGGCTGATGGTTTCAAAGCGCAGAGCCGGGGAGTCTTGGCAGAGCTCTACCGTTGCATCCTCCCGCACCATGTCGGCTCCTGACAAGGCAGCTCCGTCCTTGTGGGCGGCCTGGCGGAGCCTCCAGCTGCAGGAGGAGGGTCCCACGGGAGCATCGTGGGGACCCCCTGCCCGGCACCCCGGGGCTGCTCCCCCCATGGGACACGGCACCGAACTCCAGCTGCCCGGCGTGGGAATAAACACTGCAGGAGCAAACCGGTTCGACAGATAGAGCTGACGAGCATGAGAAAAAGAAGGGGTTGAGACCCAGATAGTAATCAAGGCTAATTTGTTGATTTGCCATCCGGAATCATTTCTTGCATTATTTTTTTTCCCCTCCACAATTTGCTGCCTGCCTTTGGGGAGGGTGGGGGGAAGCACGAGCCCTCCATCCTCTGCCGAGCCTCTGAGCAAGCTCCTTCTGCCTGATTACGGGCTGTCAGGATGATTGATGCGTTCTTGCCAGAGAAGGTGAGTCCCTTCGCCGTGACAGCTGGGTTTGACAGCCAGGCAGAGACCGGCCCTCGCCGACACCCTCCGCTTCCAATCCCTCCATTTTCCCAGCCTGGCTAATACCGGGCTGTGGCTCCGGTGGCAGGGCTCTGCTCCCCACCGCGTGACAGCCTGTGTCCTGCGAAGGTCACAAAGCCTCCAAAACTCAGTCATCCTCCCCGGCACGGCCCCTTCGACCCCCGGCTCAGGACGGGAGGAGGAGGAGGAGGAGGCTGGCGGGGAGGCAGCTGAAGGGTGGGCAGCTCCCCGGCACGGTCAGGGATGGTGCCTTGGAGCAGGTGGCTCTGCGGGGCCAGGGCTCTGCCCATGCCCGGGCTGAGGATGAAGGGTGCTGGCTCAGACACCGAAGATGCGCAGGTGATGCGGTTTGCTGAGGTCAAACAGCAAGCCTGCCGCAGGCGGGAGAGCTGCAGGGTCTCCCTGGGACCCCAGCACCGCCCGGGCGCTCCGACGGGACGTGTTAACGCGGGGAAGGCGGCAGCCCAGCCGAAGGCTGTCGTGGGTTTTGCAAAGAGGAGCGAGAGCTGCATCTGTCGTCAACGAGACCTGCGGATGCTCGGAGGGCAGGAGGAGGCCCCGGTGCCCCCCGGCAGCTCTGCAGAAGCTCCTAAGTGTTATTTTTGGGTGGGCAGCGCTCTGCTCCCGGGGGGTGGGTGCCGACCCAGCCTTCTGCTGTGGGAAGCAGGTTGGGAGCGTCGAGCTGTGGGGATGGGCAAAAGGCGTGAAGCTCCCCGGGGTGATGCTGGAGACCTTCCCCGGGGTAACACCGACACGTGGCGGGGAAAGGGGAATTCAGCGCTTCTTGAAACTCATATGGTGTTTGGGAAGGGGCATCTGTCCTGGAGAATATCGTGAACAGCTGCTGCAGCGCTTATTATTTTAAAAGCCATGAATTTAAAATGTGTTAATTAGGAGGAGTGAGGAGAAACATCAGCAATTCCAACTGATCATCCACAGGAGCCTTGTACAGGAAAATAAATGAGAGAGCACAAAAATATGGCCTGAAATCACTGGGTAGGCGCCGGGTTTGCTCCCTGCGGGACCGCGGCCAGCTGATCTGTACGGGATCTTTTCTGAGCCCGGAAAAGCAGGGAAACGCGCCGGGAACGGGTACGGATGCCCACAGCCAACCTGCGCACGGGGCAGCGGAGGTTCGTCCAAGCGGATGTGGGACCTTCGTGTGCCCGTATCACACGCCGTCAGACACCGCTTGTGGGGCTGGAGACCCGCGGAGGAAAGCCAAGACGAGCCCAGTTTGAGCGGCCTCCTCCAAACCCCAGCACGGCTTACTGGGAACCTGCATCTCCTCGGCACGAGGTGCTCCTGCCCGGCGCCCGCGGGTTTGTGCGGAGGCGATGGCTGCTCTGCTGCCGCGCCGGTGAGCCGCAGCGCTGTCGGGAGAGAATACCGCGTATCGGGAAAAAAAATCTTACTTAAGTCTTTGCAAAGCCACAGATAATGCACTGCGGGAGTGAACAACCAGGATGAAAAATAATTGCGCTCCTATTTTTCTCCAGCTTTTCTTATCAACGACTTTATCACCTTTGGTTTTATTTTACACCTTATTTAGACTTTACTGTAATCCCAGCTATTTCACCATTGACACCTCCTTAATACCTTGTCTAACACCTCTGACACCTCTGGCTAATGCCCAGGCCCTTCTCCAGCACAGAACAGCTCTAGCAGAAACGGAAAAGAGCTAAAATGGAGAAAGAGAGAAATTATTTACTGCCCAGGCTCTGTGAATAATAACCTTTGAGGAGAGAGGGTGGGGGCCAGCCTTCCCCGTGCAGCTGAACTTTGGTGTCTACCCACATTAGTCCACATCTGCCCGGTTCTTATTACTGAAGGATCATGCACGAGTGTTACGCAGGAGGAAGCAGCGGGAGGATTTATTGTTTGAGGGAAACTGCAACCCATAAAGGCTTAACTTAGTGAGCTGAAGCAAATTAATTCCTCTTACTCGGACACCCTGCGCCAAGTCCAGCACAATTCCGAACATCTCGTCTTCAGGCGGCGCGGCGGGTTTGGTGCCAACCGAGCCCCTGCTGCCGCTCCGTCGGGTCTGGGGGGGGCAGGCGGCCCTGGGGGGGCCTTTCTGGGGGCTCCCGCTCCTTCTGCGGTGGGGAAGGTATCTGCCCCTCTGCAGGGGATCGCTCCTTCGCAATACTGAGAGCTGCGGAACGGCTCCCGGGTATTCCTGGTGCTCTGGCTGGGAGCAGACCAAGCGGGGGATGCCCGGGCAGCCGGCTGGGTTCGCAGTGTCGCCAGGCCCCGTTTCTCCGGGGGTCACTGGTGGGGTCCGGCAGCTTCTGCAGGCGCCCAGGAGTGTCCGGCGATGCTGGCTGCAGCAATGCTGCCTGCGTGCCAAAGCCAGGAATTCCCACAGGAATTCTCTTCCCCGCCCTCCCTCCGGTGGTCTCCAACACAGCTGACTTTCCCTGGCAGCCCGACCCGGAGGAAATCCTGCTGCAGCCCAGCACTGGCAATAACACAGCGATATACTTCTTTTTTTTTTTTTCCTTTCCTCTGATCTCCAAGCCTAAAGACTATTGCTACATTACCTAGATTTAACTACCCATTACACAAACTATATCTCTAAAGCGAGGGATATGGCAGCTTTATTATAAGTTTATTACATGCTAATTCAAGCAAATAAATTTGCTCCAGCTGTGGAGCAAAGGAGATTAATAACCTCGAAGATCACTTCGCTGCTTTGATGAGTTTCTTGAACAGAGTAGAGTATATTTAGGAAGAGCAACTAGATTAGTCAAAAAAACCCCTTTAATTATTAGTGACACTGTGCAAACTGCTTCATATGAGTGGAATACCAACTACTTAACTCCCTGACCTTATTATTCAAATAAACACTTCTTATTATAGCAACATGACTTGCTCATCAACACATCAAATCAGCTGCCTGGGTGGTGGTTTGGGTGTCCCCGCTGGGTCAGCAGCCGGGCTGCAGCAGGGCTACAAGGCTCTTAAAGGTCCGGGGGCTCCTGCGTGGAGAATTTAAAGTTCTTTACGCGCTACGCGGCGAGCAGAGAGATGCACTTTGCTGGGGTGGGCTTAGTGCTTGCCCCTTCTTCTGCCCAGGGTGTTTGATACTGGGGTTTATTCTGCAGTTAATTTAGGTTTTTTTTCTGAAAGGGCTTAAGGCTGGACTCTCTGAACTGCTTGGTGACGCTGCTGGTTCAACGCCTGCTCCACGCAGCCCGTGTGTGTTTTGTAGAACGGCCGTGGGGAGGGGATTGCAGGGGTTGTTCTTGTCGCCGGACCTCTCCAAGCGGTCGCTGCCACCGTTTGCTGGAATCCGGGGCAATTGCGCGCTTGCAGGTTCAGCTTCACTGTAGCCAGGGTGCGGGTGGGATGCTGGAGCAGGACACGCTTTTCTGCCCCTGTTCATAGATAAAAAGCAGGGGAAGAGGGGCTTCCAAAAAAAGATTTCAAATCTCACAAAAACACATGTGCTGCTTGCTGAGGAGTAGATAATTGTCGGAGATACTCCCTAGTGCAAAGAGTTCAGCTCGGAAGGTTTTTCCGGGGAGCAATGGGCAGTGCCGCACTCTGCGGGGATGCTGCAGGGTGCCAGCAGCGCCCGTCCCGCCCCCCCGGGCACAGAGACGCTTTCCGGGCGCGGGGGGCACGTGCCTGCTGCTCTTCTGCCCGGCCCTGCGCGGGGCTGGCCGCCGTTCCGCGGTGCTGGGCGATGGCTGCCCATCGGGGAGGTGACTGTCTGGGAGGGCAGCAGAAAGCCGGCACGGTGCTGCAGCACCCACGGAGCTGCCGGGGAGCTCGTGCCGGCACCGAGGATAAATGCATCCCCACCCGTTTGGGGAGGAATCGTGCGGTTTCGCTTGTTGCCGCTTGATTGCAGGAGGAGGGTATTGGTGACTCTGTGCCAGGGCCTGGGCACGGGAGGGCCCCAAAGGCACCTTCTGCCTCCTCGCAAGGGGAAACGTCCCCACGCCGCGTCCCGCGCCCTTAAACTGCGGCGGCTGCCCTTGAGCCTGATGGATGGCGGCGGCGGCTCCGGTGAAGCAGAGAGGACACGGAGCACCGATCCGCATCGCTAGTCGCTTCCCTTCATTTTCTCTGGTCCCGTTTTACCCTCCGGCCCAGCCGGACTCGGAAGATGCTGACACTGGGGGGATGCCTGGGGGGCTCGGAGCCCGGGGGGTGTCACTGCGTGGGGAGGGTCCCCAGGGTCTGTCAGCACTCCGCGGGGACGGCGTGGGTCCAGCCGCTCTTCCAACAGCAGCAGATCGAGAACATTCTCCTGATGCCGTGCTTCCCGCTCTCCCCGTCTCTCCGCAGTACAAGGCAGCCCTTCTGCCTTCAAACAGTTTCTATTATATGTAGAGCAAGCAAAAATGATGTGTTAAATACAGCCCGGGCTGAAGCTCTGAATCAAATCAATTCTTTTTTGATTCCTCGAGCTTTTGAATTTTTAGCCCTGCCAAAGAATTGTTAGCACAAGAATAGGGCTGAAGGAGCAATCCTTTCGTACCGCTATTGACTCAATTATTTTGCCTCTTGATTTTCTATGAAGCGGGCCGCGATGCCGCGCCGATATGCTGATTGCTAATGGCAGAGCATTGTTCAGCACCGGCTCCGAAGGCTCGGCGTGCAATACCTTCATCTCCCCGCTCGCTACAGGCTGCACTCGGGACCTAGTTGTATTTTGATTGATGCAAACCGCAACGCACGGGGGGATGCGCAGAGCAGGCTTTGCACCGCGAGCTGCCAGGAGGACTCTCGGTCGGGCTCCGCCGCCGGTGCAGCAAAGGGTTACGGTTCTCACCGGGGCTGCGCCGCGTCGGTGACCTTCCTCTGTCTGCCCTGCTAGCGGCCGCGCTCCCGGGATGTGCCCGGTGCTGCCGCGTGCGGATCGATAGGGCCAGCGCGGCACAAAGCGGAGAGGTTGCATTTACACAGTGTCACGACTATCAATATTGACAGCCCGGACGCGCGTCCTTCGGATCGGCGTGTGCTGTCAGCGCCGGGTTATTGATGCCCCAGCCAAGCCCTGAGCCCCGTGGTGCTGCCGGGGGGGTCGCCGGCGGCTCGAGCCCAGTGCCCAGGCAGTGATGCTGAGCCCGGCTTTGGGTGCTGGATCCCTCCAGGGTGCTCAGCTCCCTTTAGCATCTCAGCTCGGGCATCCTTCAAATGGGTGCTGTGCTACCCAGCCACCGTCGGGGCAGAGAGGGACAGGGGACAGGGATGTGGAGCTCGGAGCCTGCAGCCCCGTTCGGGCTCATTCTGTCGCGAATAAAGGGAGGAATTCCCCACCCGTCAAAGGTGGTGAAAGAACGGCAGGAAGCGCTTTGGATCTCTGGATGAAAGGGGCTGAGGAGGAGCAAAATCCTGCCTTGCTTTGAAGACGCAAAGCCCTGTATAAATCCCGCGCAGTTTTATTAGTGCCTCAAACGCACCACAGGCTTTAAAAAGGCAAAAGTACGTACTGTCTCGTGCTGATCATTCTTGCTGATGTTTGCATTGCCGCAGTGCCCGCAGCTGACGCAGGAGGTGACACAGCCCGGCTGTGACGGGGGCTGCGGGGTCAGCACGGGGCTTTTGGGCCGGGGGACACCCCTGCCATGCCGGAGGGGGGGTGCGGGGGAGGCGCTGGGGCCGGCCGTGCAACGGGGACCTCTGCGAGATGGGCTGGGGGGTCCCCTGCATCCTGGCCCCGGAGGGGGGGGCGAGCCAGCCGGCGATGCACACTAAATATTTTTGATTTAAGCTTGCTTGTTGCAAGGCACGGTCAAGCAGACATCGGCTTAACCGCACACAAACAGAAAACTTCTGCTTTTGTGACAAGTGGGCTTGAAAAAGTCGGGTGCGGAGGAGCGGGGGGAGCCTGGGGAGGAGCAGCCCCAGCGAGGCTGGTGGAGCTGGGGTGCAGGATAAGCCCCCAGTCCCACCCGGGGCGGATAGGGAGGAGGGAGGGCTCCGGCTGCGCAGGGTGTGCGTGCTCTTTCCTTCGGCAACGCTCGGAAACCCCTCGGTGCGAAGCGCTCAGGGCAGGGAAGAAAAACCCCAAATCAATACGAGATGATGAGTTCGACTGGGCCCATTTTCAAAGCTGCCAGGAGCTGCGAGTGAAGTGCAGCAACCGGGAAGGAAAAATGAATTTAATTCAGCCGCTTTTTTGGAAAGCAGGACCCGGTAAGGGGCAGCTCCTGGCGCTGGTTCCCCGAGCAGAACAGAGTTTCATTTCTGAGCGCAGGGATTGGCGGGGGGGGTTCTCCTCCCTCCCAGGGGGGTTCTCCTTCCCTTCGCCCCCCCATCTTCTCCGCTCGCTGCAGGAACAGCTCAGCCCTCAGCTGGTCCCAGCGCCGGGGCGGCTGGTGCGGCCGCTGCACACGAGGTGCCGATAGACGAGCCGGAGGAGAAAGGAGGTTCATCTTATCCGATTTGCCAAACCACACAGTAGACTTTTAAAAATTACAGTGTAAGAAATAACAGCAACTGCCTCTCTCTTTATTCTCCCATCGAAGGGCAGGCGGCAGCGCCATTCCCACCTTGTCCTGAATCCCTGACCGATGGTTTCGTGGCAGCCTGGTGCCGGAGGTGAAGCTGTTCCTACGCGTTGCGGCGCGCAGTCGAGTTGCTTTGTCATTGCGGCTCTTCACCCCCCCCTGCCCTGGGACCTGGCTGGGACAGGAGGGGGGAGCCCGGGCAGCGCTGCCCCGGGCACGGGGATCTCCAGGGCCACGTGTGCATCCCACGAGGGGTGCAGTGAGGACCAGAGACCCCCTCTGGTTTATTTACATGCCATCCGACTGCAGCCTTGCCATGCGAGAGCTCTTCGGGTCTCGGCCGCTGCTGTGCTTCACATCACTGGAAAAGACGGACCGCTGGCGGGAACACGGCCCCGAGGTGCTGCGGGGGCCATCACCCCGAACCAGCCGGCGGTACCCCCCCAGGCACCCCAGCCCCCCGGTGCACGCAGCGGGGCGAGCAGCCTGCTCCTGCGCGTGAGCGATTAACGCCTTGTCGGCTGAGCAAGGCCGGAGGCGGGGGTTTGATGGCGCAGGTTAAAAGCGGACGGGCTGCCCGGCTCTGTGGCCACGGCTCCTACCGCGATGCCGCGGCGAGGCCGAGCACGGCGTCACCATAAATCCTGGGGAAATTCAAGCCGCTGTTAGTGTTTGGAGAGGCT
The DNA here is from genome assembly GCA_013400195.1 of Aramus guarauna. Classification (NCBI taxonomy): domain Eukaryota; kingdom Metazoa; phylum Chordata; class Aves; order Gruiformes; family Aramidae; genus Aramus; species Aramus guarauna. The sequence continues at coordinate 513,584 of VXBL01007170.1, forward strand.
GCAAGTGACGATTTCGTCATCGCTCCCGTCCCTCCGCGGCTGGCTCGAGACGGGGGTCATTTGGTTAATGCACGTTTCAGTCTTCATTGCCTTTTTAACTAGTTTTTAATCAGTAATTATTAGTGAGGGGGAACGGAGCACCGGCTCCTCTCGCTCGCTCCCCGGGCGAGTGCCACTCAATATGTCACGGCAATTAGCACCCAGTGGCGGCAATGGGGTGCGGGCTGGACATCATCGCCGCCACCGGCCCTGCACCGGGACGCTGCGGCCGGCTGCTCCTGCGGAAAACGCGGCGGTGGACGGGAACGCGCTCGAGCATCGCCAGCGCCCGTGGTTTGAGCTGTCGATGTCGGTAAGGTCGAGCTGGGTGCAGGGTTTGGTGACCTGGGGTTGATGCCACCCTGGGATAAAACAGCTTCGAGGACCGGGCTCTTCTGCTCGTACTGAAAAGAAACTTCAATTTTCTTTGTTCGCCCCGCAGACAAGAAATTCCGGAGCGGCGGATGCGAGCGGCAGACGCCCGCTCGGCCCATGGGAGCCTGCGCCACCGCTAATTACAGCCGCTGCCATGGAGGTAAATAGCAGGGAAATCAGCTTCGACTGATTCAGAAATGAAGTCAAGTATCGGTGCCCTTTGCAAATAGCTAATGAATTACAAGTGCCTCGCTACGGGCAGGAGCTGCCGTCACCTCAGGACCAGCTGAGCACCGCAGCCGGGCACCCTCGGAACGCGCAGCCTGCTGTAATGGTCATGGCTTATGATGTCTAAAATAATTGAATGCAGAATGGTATAAAGGGTGTTTTTTTTTGGGGGGGTGAGGTGTCAGTATAAACAGGGTTTCAGCTCTCGGTGCTCTCGGGCCACGCACCGGGTGGGATCCGGGCTCGTGCCCGCCACCGGGATCAGTACCGTGTGGAACAAATGAGCTTTAAACCCTCTCCATTTTATTATTCTTTATTAATAATGAGGAGGCCTCTGTAAATAGCCATGAAAGGAAGTGCTTAAGCTCATAATTAATAAATGCTGGCTTGGTTTCTGCTGCCGAACTGCAGCCTCGAGATGCCTGATGGGGGGGGGGAATATCCAGCTCTGCTGAAACGGTGGAGGGTGCTGATAAACCCGGGGAAT
>VXBL01007170.1:525907-544333 GCA_013400195.1 Aramus guarauna
CCCCCCCGCAACGTCATTAAACAATGAACCTCCCCCACACCTCGACCGAGCAGCGGGGACGGCGGTGCCGGCGCGCGCGGTACTTACAGCGATCCCGTGGCTGAAGCCGGAGCCCGGCTGCGGGCTGGCGGCGCTTATGTAGTTACCCACGCCGGAGTCCTGGCTGGCCGTGCCGTAGAGGTCCGCGACGGGCCCTGGGCTGTTGGCCCCGGGGAAGCCTCCGGGTCGGGCTGGGTTGGAGCCTGCCGGGGAAGCGGGTGCGCCAAAATTCGGTTGAGCACTGTAGCTATTCAAGACTGGTGTGCAGAGAATAAAGCTGGGTATGAGGCCAGACGCCGGGCATGCACCGTTATTACAAAGCCAAACACCAGAATAAACAGCCTAGGCCCAACTTCTAACACTTAACCAAGGCCATGCGATAGGAGAGCAAGTACTGGATAAGAGTCAGCCCGTACTACTACGAAGCTTAGAGCTCCAAAAATATAGATATGGATATATATAAAAAAAAAAGAACGATCATTCAACACACTACTGCAACCAGAGACTGGAGGTGCTCATTTTCACCAAATTATCACAAAATATAATAGATATTTTTCAACATCTGACTTGATGCTCATGCAGTAGTAACAAGTTCTCTAGGTCTGGGCACGCCGAGACAGCATTCACATCCCATGCAAACTACAAAGGAACTAGTTTGAGACTACACATTGTGGTAATATTGATATTAAAATGTTGACAGCAAATAACTTCAATCGCATCTAGTAAAATCGTTTTTGGATCCATTCGATACTTTTGAAAAAAACCCGCCCTTTTAAATCAGTAAGCTGTAGAAATAATTCAATAGTTGTTTTTGTTTTTGTTTTTTTTTTTTTTTTTTTTTCCTTTTGATTTGGAGAGCGAAGACCTACCTTCGTCTCCAAAACCATGCTTGGGACATCAACCAAAATTAAACAAATAAATAAAGATCAAAAGCAAAAAAGAATTCCAGAGGGTGTATGACAACTCACCTCCTAATGTGGAAGTAAAAGAAAATTTTATTTTTTTCCTCCCTTTATATTTTTTTGTTTTGAGACAGAAAAACAATGTAAATAAGAATGGTACTAAAGAATAATTTTAGATATTAAAGCATGTTAGATGATCAGGCTTCTGGCATTTCTCACGGTTGTTCTTGGATGTAAAATTTATGAGTAAGGAGTTTCAATGCAAAAGGAAAGTTAGCGGACTAGGAGGAGCTGGATGGAAATGGCTTGCGGGAAGCTGGAGCTACACCTGCGTGGCACTAGCAAGGTCCCTCGGGAGCAGGCGGGACGTGCCTGCCCGCACCCACCAGCGTCTCACCGCATCCCTGCCGCGGGCAGGTACCGGCAGCGCCGAGCCGCGCTGCCAACAGCTAACGGCTGGCCTTCAGCCTCCCGCTTACTCGGGCTGAGCGCGCTGCTGCACACGCGCCCGGGGACGGGACAAGTCCGGCGGCGGTGACGGACACCGCGACCTTCCCTGGGAGACACCCAGCCGGGAGCTGCCGCCCGGCTCTGCCGGTGTCGGCACAACCAGGCACCCGACCCGCAGCAGATCCCACCGCCTCCGCGTTCGGATTTCCTCAGCCTTTTTCCTCTGGCTGCAACTTCCCACGTATCTTCGTTAAGCACTAAAAAGGGTGTATGAAGTTTGATAGCCTGCAGTAACCCGCAGGTCAGAGCCGCGCTGGCCGACCGCAGGGTTTTACTGGGGATGGAACCCAGCCCGGGAAAAAGCCCTGCTCACCCGACAACGGCAGCACCTTACGTGGGCTACGGTGGGCTCAGCCTGGATTTGCTGCTGGGCCACCAGCTCTCCTGCCCTGGCCCCTTCCCCCTGCACCGCCCTCCCAAGAGGTCCCAGTTTCTCAAATGAACGAATGAACCGGTCAAAAACCAGTCAACCCAGCAGCTGTCGGCTCTGCAATGACAGAAAAGTAAATTTTACAAAATAAACGATTTAATGCAGCTCTGAACTGGTAGCAGGGAGAAGTAAGTAGGACATCTGAACTGGTGAGTTGAAAGAAAGAAGGCATGAGAGAGTAAACAGATTTTGGAATTCACCGGCAAACAAAGCGCCTTTTTTATTATTAAAGATTAAATGTCAAGATAACATTTGGCCTTCTCACTCATGAAGAAAAATATCCAGCTGAGATGTTCAAAAGCCCTTTATTACTCTAAGTTAGCACTTTTTTTCCCTTTTCTTCCTTCTGGTTCAATAAAATGGATGTGAGTTTTACTGCCAACTCACACCGAAAACCCAGTTGGCCGGTCTGAGCAAAGGCAGGAGGGATGCGGCAAGGCAAGGGGGGATCCTGTTCGTAAAAGACTCCTGCAAACCCGCCCGCGGCCGTGCCAGGAGAGCCCATCGCACCGCCACCGCCTCGGGGCCGGGAGCAGGGACCGGCCTCGGCCCCAAGCGACCGCCTTCGCGATGCCCAGAGCCACCCGCCGCCGCGTCCACCGCGGGGAGGAGCGGCAGACGCCACGTGCTGAGGAGCTGTGGCGATGCCGTGTCTATCGTGACAGACAGACGTCCGCCGTGGCAGCCAGAGGGAGAGTTCTGTGTCATGAACCTGCCATCACAGGACCCTGCACGGGTGACGGGGGGACAGGCTTTGCCGTGGCCTGAAACCCTGCAAAGAGAACCGCTAATGGAGGCTGAGGAGCTGGGGAGAGATGCTCTGTCCCCCCAAAACATCCCACCCCGGCCACTGTCATTTCCATGGCTAAGACGACTGGAAATACCGGCTTCATACAGGCAGAAAGAGCTGGCAACTGGTTGTTCAAAAGTCCTTCTGGCTGCGGGTATGTAATGTAAGAAAAAGGTAATTTTCCATCTACCAAACACGAGTTAGATACTGCACGCTGCTCACAGGAGTGCCCACATAAAAACAGGCACGCCAAAAGCACGCCTGCCGCTCCATCGCCGGGAACCGCACGCGGAGGCTGGGGATGCCCGGCACTGCTCCGCACCGCCTGCTCCACAGCTGCCTGGAAAACCCTGTGGAAAGGGCTGGAAGCTTTTACAGAGCCGACACTTTGCTCCAGACCCAACAAATGAAATAGAAAAGCTCTCATAATTACTAGGAGGCTCAGCGCTCCTCAGAAAGCTGTATTTTAACGATTCACTCAACCATGGTGAGTTGCTAAATATTTGTCTGCCCACAATAGCTGCACGTAAGCTCACCGGGAGCCAGAGGCACGTTCACCATCGCTTTGAAACAACAGCAAAGGGACCTTGAACAACTTTCCCAACACGCAAAATGTGATGTCTTCTGGTAAGAAATACCTGGAAACAAATTTGTTTTACAGAAACCTGGAATAATCTGTGATTAAAATGAAGCAGAAAGAAACACCCCCAAATCCTCCAGACTCTGGATACTGTTCAAGTCCTCAAAGAAAAATTAAGACTCTTTGGAGATGTGTATCTTTATGACAAAGTTCCTGACGTTGGCTCAGCCGCCGCAGGAGGCAGAAGCTGTCCAAGAGCCACGGCTGCTGTGAGCTGCAGGAATCGCAGAGCACTAAGATTAATATCTTGCAGGCTGGAAGGAATCTGAGACCTTTCCCTTTCTACCAACACCCTGCGGTCAGAACGGGAAATCATTAAGGGCAGAAGTTCGGAAGCACGTTGCTGAAGAGCTGTCGGGATTATACTGTCCCAGGGGAGGGGAGGGAACCACCGACCATTTCTTCATGCCAGTCAATGCAGACCAGTAGCAAAGCCTGACCTGTTCTCCTGGTCCCAGCAGAGGTACTGGCCAAGCTGACCAAGTCTCCCCTGACTTGCATTTGCCAGAAGACTTGGCCGACCCATGCAGCATTGTCGGGGGGTGGCAGGGCCATCTCCTCCCCTTTCCAAGGACTGCCAGCACTCAGGAAGTCCTGGCAGTCAACGTGCCCGTTTCCGACATGCTCCGAAAGGTTCAGGTCCAATTTACCAACCAATTGCACAGGAAACCATCCTGCACCGGCCGTCTTCACAGCTCTGAGACTGCGGCCAAGTGCCTCCAACTCAAGGGTTTCCTCTGCGCATCATTTACAATCCCAAGTGCCACCAGGAAGCCTTGGGATAGATCAAGGTTGGAAGAGATGTGGGAAAGATTGGATGTGTCTCTAAGTTACAGCTAACCAACTTTTATCTTCTCCAGCCCCAGTGAGCCCCCATCCTTGGGGTTACAGGAGCTCCTTTCTATGCCTATGGAGATAAGAGACAGCAGCCAGAGATGTGGCAGTGATGGGGACAAGGACGTTTAATGTCTTAGTTTGCATTGCTTTGAATTTGCTGTGTTTTTTCTTACGGAACAGGTTCTGAGCCTGTGAATTTTGATCAGTAAGTGACCATTTGCCTGCAGGTCAGAGGGACAGGCTTTGAGAAGCCTTGGAGCTACCCTGCCCAGCGCTGCGGTGGCTTGGGGAGCGCTGAAAAGCAATGAGGGAAAGCGAGATGGGGCATGAGACGCTGAAACGAATGAGGGTTCATAAACCAGCTCCAGAGCAGTTGTTTGGTTTTTTTTTGATGCAGACTGTTGGCGATGATGGAGTTGGGATCTGCTGCTCGTGGCTGGCACAGCAAGAGCAGGACCTTGTCTGAAGGGGCCGATGGGAGAGCCACGACAAACGTTGGTACCATCTCCATCTTCCAGAGGTGACGGGCTGAGACAGAGAAATGTCATTGCTGACAAGGATGGAAACAGATGGACCAACCTTAGAGCCAGGAGCCACTGCCGGCCGACAGTATTTACAGCGGTCAGGTCTTGCTACGGCAGAAGCCAGGGTTTGCTGTACCTCCCTGCTGCAGCACGGTCTCACCTCAGGGACGCGCTTGGAGCAACCATGCACCATCACTGCGCCCTCTTCTCCGCCCAAGCTGCATCTCCTCAAAGGAGAATCTACTAAAAGTCTTTCTGCTAAAATAAATATGAATTTGGAGAGAATTTTAAAACGCATCCATAACCTCAAGCCAGTGCTTCACCAAGCAAGGCTATTTTATTACTAACTCATCGCGGCGTACTTTAGCAGAGCCGCCTTTATCCGCATTTAAGATGCGTGTAAGATGCTTCTCAGTGCGACGTTCAGAGAAGTGATTTACGTCAAGGAGCCGAGAGCTGGAGCCCGCGAGGCAGCTGGCAGCCCGGGTTCGGGGGGGCAGGAGGCTCGGTGCTGCGAAATGCTCTGCCGGGAGCAGGGCTGGAGCTCGCTTATCAAGTGCCTTCTCCTGCAAACTGCCGTGTTAACACAGACCCGGCTCATACATTAATCCGCGTTCAACAAGAAAGGTCATCACTGAAAGATAAACTCTCTTTCGATGAACTCTTGAGAAATTTCTAAGTCAGGATTCATTATGACATTTGCCTTAGCGAAGGGCTTATTACACTAACGAGGATCCAAACGCCTCGCTGGGGGGGCAGAGAGGGTAAAGCCCAACAAGTTGGATGCTGAAATCACACCCAAATAAACACAATTCAGCCACGAACAATGAAGGGAAAGAGGGAGCGAAAGGGAGAAGAGATGTAAATATTTTGACATTACAGTCCTAAAGGAGAACTTGCAGGTACCGGGCTGCTGATCAGTCCCTTAGGGCTTAGTAAATTAGACGTGATGACAAAGCAACACTTCTAAGCGCCACTAAAGTACGCTGTACTTCAAAGGAAACAAGTGAAATACGTACAGAGGTGTAAGACAGGCACTGCTGTCCCCTGCACGGACCACCCAGTGACAACACTTCTCCCTCTCCTACAGCACCAAACCCCAAAGAATTAAACACCATAGTGGGGGGAGGACCGGCTCCTATAGCAGTCTCTTCGCCACTAACTACTGTGATTTTGGGTTTTTTTTTAAACACATAACAAATATGAGTATTTCAAAAGGAAAAAAAAAAACAACCAAAGAGGTGAAGAACGGTGCAAAACATGGATAGAGAAACCTGTGGTTGCCTTCCCAGCCATGGTGCCCAGGCAAGAAAAACCTCAAGTTTGAAAGAAACCACCACACGACTTACTGGATTTCCTCTTTGAGAGGATGCAGGATACTTCAGGATGAGATATAGTGCCCTGTTATCACAGCCAGAAATACTTCTGCACTTGAGAGAGCAGCTGAGAGCAGAATGGAGCCGGCTGGAGCTGCCCCAGCTTCTTCCCACCGGCAGGCGCCCACATCCCCTGCCTGCACCCCGCAGAGACACGTCTGCGGGTAGCGCTGGGACCCCGCGGCCACGCGCGCTCGCCCCAAGGCGTGCATCGGTCAGTACTGAACCCACGCTCCCGAGACCCGTCTAATGACACTCGATTGCTGCCCGCGCCTCCCCGAGCGGGGTCCTTACCCCGGGTGAGCGGCTCTGCAGCCACTTCTGGCACGGCTGGAGGCAGGACCCAGCCACAGCTGGGCGCCTTTTGCTGGAGCTGCTCCCCGGAAAGCACATCCCGTCGTCTAACGCCACGCGGGGAACACAGCGACGCGTATCAAGAAAAAGCAAAGAATGACATATTCCCCTGTAAGCACGCGTGCTTTATGCATCAGGTTACTGGGGTGTTTTCTGAAGCGGAGCAAACGGGCGAGAGTTGCCGGGGAGGGCAGGGCGCAGGCGGGCATCAGGGTCCCACCGCACGGCCACGGCACGAGGACTGGGGGAGCAGCCGAGCGCTCTGCCCAGAGAGGGTCTGCCCTCCCCCTGTACTCCTCCACCTCTAACGCAACTCCTCCTCATCGGAAATTCACTTTTAATCTCACAGCAAGCATTTTCTACACCCAGCACCGGTCATCTCCAGCACTTCTCTCCTCCAAGGTCCTCCTTGCTCCAGCTTTGTCCCCCCGGCCCCGGGGTGGCTTCCCGCACAAACAGGCTTCTTGACAACTTGTTGATCCAGCGCTCTAATTTCTGGATGACTCTCTCATCTACCATAAACAGCCACACACAATTTGGCAGGCATTTCTACCATCAATGTTTATGATAATAACTACACGTGCTTGAAAGCAGCAGGAAAATTTCAATATAACTATCATTAAGACAAAATGCTTTAAATCAAAGCCATTACCCACTACCAAGACTCAAAGCTCACAAGATTAGGCTGTTTTTCTATCTTTATGAAAAATTCATATAACATGCTGCCAACATCATCTTCCGGCTCAGAGGAGTAAACGGTATAATAACCCTGAACGCTGCTGACAGGGATGGGAACAGGCAGGGACGGGGGGCTCAGGGCAGGGAGGTGCCGGTCAGCAGCAGCGCGGGGGGGTGAGCCGAGGGACAGCGGGCACTCCAGTCCCACCGGCAGCAGCAAGCGGCCGGTGTTCGTCTGCAGACGCTGGAGCCCGTCCCGCTGCCCACGCCGGGCTCAGCAGAGCGGCGGGACAGGGACCCGAGCAGCCCAGCTGGGACAGGGACCTGCACCACAGGCTGGAGGCATTTAATTTGAGTCACTGGGGATTTACCGCTGGATTTTTAAGAGGAGTTGCAGGGATTTTTGCAAAAGGAATATCACCTGTTACCCAAGCATTCGGGTCTGCTGTACTGCCTTTGCAACAACCCAAGCACAGACGCTGCAGAGGACGTTACAGTAAAACCGGGGCGACTGGAGCAGGGAGGATCGTGTCCTTCCTTGGGGATCCCATGTGTCCTGAAGCATGAGCACTAATGGTCACGTCGTAGCGTGTATGACGAACAGACCAGCAGTCACAGCGTGATGCTGATACTTTAAATAACCAGCCACAGTATGGGCTGCGGGAAAACTTCAGCACTGCATGCAAATCTTACATCATTAGCGCTCAGAGCCTTATAAATATCATTAGCTAGCCCTGCACTTGTGTTATGGATAGCTTGGCCAAAGCTAATTGTTTGTGCATTCACGGCTGAAGCTAATGGGAGCTTGTACCTTGCTTTTCAGAGATGCTAACAACCAAGATGTGATTTACCCAAGACTGGAGGTACAAATTAATTCCGGTCTGAAATAAGACGTCAGTGCTCCTGCTTCTCAGTTGCCTATTCAGGCTGCAAGAGCACACGGGCACAGCACTGAGAATTAAATGCTCACATTCAGGCTCTTTTTTTCTATCCCAGTCGCTGCGTACGGCTCCAGCTAGAGGCACAAACATGTTCGTTTGTGGTCAGGCTGAACCATCAGAAGCATCGCTTTCTCGCATCTGCACTTCTACATACAGTGTTGTTCTACGTCTGAGACAGCACGCGGCACACCTCAAACTCTGATCAATGCTCAACTCAAAAATGTCTCAGAAATAATGAGCTGGAAACACACAGATATTCTGGAGAGTAACAACGGACAAACAGCTCCCAACTAGCTGAAACAGAAAGCGGGAGACAAACCTGAAAACAAATAACCCCGGTGTTACAATTAGAGGTGCCATTTAGTACATCTCTCGCGGGGACCCGCAAGGCGCAGCACCGCTGCTCTTCCCAAGCAGACTTGAAAAGCAAACACCTCTCCGTAAGAAGCCTGTGGCAGACAGAGCTCCTCTGCAGCTACGAAAAGCCGAGGATATTTTGCTTACGACTGTTGGTTTAGTCCTGACTGTGGAAAATGAAACCGCAAGCTTTGTGCCTTCCCTGTCGCCCCTGATGTGGCTCCCTAAGGGGGAGCAACCCGGCAGCAGCCGTCCCTCCCCTGCAGCTACACGGGCCCTGCAGGACAACAAATAAAATAAAACAACTGTCGGGCTCATCAGTAAAAGAAGTGATGATGAGGCCAAGAGACACTGAGAGCAGCTATCTGCCGTAACAAGGTACTATTTGTACGTTAGCTTCTATCTGCAGTCACACTTTAAAAGGTTGTTCTGCCTCTGCAGCCCCTTCGGAAATGGCTTCACACATCAAAATATGGCAGGGCTAACGACAGAAAGCAGTGGGTGGTGAGCAGGTTCCCGGCTCAGCAATTACCGCTGGAAGCGAGCGGACGTGGGGAGGGAGCACTGCCCAGCCCCGTCCTCGCTGCCGCCGGCACCCAGCCCCTCCGCGGGGCTGCCGAGGATGATTCGCACCCCTCAGACCCCGAGCCGTGAGGAACCGAGCTGGGCACCTCGCTGTGATAATGGCGATCGGGATCTCCTGGCGACTGTTCCCGACACGGTCTCTCTCCGCGGCGCAGCACGGGGACTGCTGCTCCGGCACCAGCGCGGATGCTGAGCAGGCGGCACGAATGCAAAAAGCGACTGCTAAGCTACCTTAGATGAGCAGAGAGCAAGAGCTGGATGGTTTCCACAAGCTTGGGCAAGCTAAAAATTCAATCGGTGCAGGTGTTTTAAAACCCCAGCGCTGTCCGTCTCGTGCATGCCGCCAGCACGTGAGCTGCACCTGCTTCTGCTGAACACTGCGGTTAACGCATCCGAGGCGTCAGCCGTGTTGACGTGCGCCAATTTGCAGAAGAAAAGACACAAAATTCAACAGATTCAAGCCCAGCTTTTCTAAATCCTGCAGTTATGTAGCAGGGCAAATAAACGCACTTTCCAGCTTGGCTGTAATTTTTTGCGCGCGATCAATATTTATTGCCTAATCACATTTTCCATATTGCAAGTTAGCGGTGTCACTCTCGCGCGGGGCCGAGTGCTACACGGAGGCCACACAAAGCTTCGCTTGTAGAAGCTGCAATCAAGGAGCCAGCTCTTGTCACAGCCTTACAAAAGGATTTCCTCTCGAGCAGCTCATCTTTAATCATTATAAAAGCACAGAAGTTTAATCCATTTTTGATGTAAGCGCTAATAGCTTTGTGTCCTTGAAGTTCAAAGTGGTCTTCGTGCATGTCGCTAATTAGCCGAGCAAGCAGCCATTCAGCTCCCTCTCATGTTTCTAATTAGATCCTTAACAACAAACAAATGTCGACCTTACAAAGGCTGTGCTACGTTTCCCTCCATTAGTTAAACAGTTTGGGAGGGATGCGGTTCCCATTTGTCTGCAACCCACCCCCCAGCACAGCACTCGAGGGGTTTGGGCCAGGGCATGCGGGTACCCCCGCCGCCCATTGCAGAGGGTCCACCTTACTGACGGTGTTTTCTAGGGGTGCTGAGCACCCTCGGGGCGGTGGGGAGGGGGGTGGCGGCCACCCCACGGCCCCCCGCGCCCACCAGGCCGGCCACGGCACAGCTCTGCGCTGCTCTGTCCCTCCTCGCCAGCAAGGGATGCTCACCGGCTGCGGGGAGACAAGCAAATAAAACAGAGGGGTAAATAAACTGTCTCGTTAGTTGTCTTCCTAACAGGCTTCTCTGCCAATTTAACTGGTTTTACAGTAAATTTAAAATCTGCTGTGCTTTCACGTTTACATACTGCACATCAAATGCTTGGGACTGTTTTCTTCCACCCTTTTTTGGTGCTCGACGTTTGTAACGTGCCACACCAGACCCCTTTCAGCAGCACCGCGCTGGCACTTCCACGTGCTCGGCTTTTCGGGCGAGCTCTTTGCTGGAGCCCTGGCTCTGCCCCGGGACATCCCAGAGCACCGCCGGGCGAGGGGGGTAAAGGAAGAGTTTTCTGCTTCAGGGAACCGTTGCGTGTCTCTCGCGCACGCCTCGGAGGGCTGCGGCTGCTGGCTGTTTCGCAGGATCTGACCCCAGCGCCGTACCTGCTGTCTGTGTCTGCACATTAAGCTTTAACACTTATTACCATCCATCCAAGTGGCAAATAAGGGCTAAAGCGTGTGATGCTGTGCTAACGCAGACCTCTCTCTAATAATTTTTCTATTTCAAATGAAGGAAGAGCTGAGCCAGGCGATGCCGGCGCTTTCACCTTGCGCTGCGTAACACAAAAGCTGTTGCTACTTTTACCATGGGCAACCACATCTGCATTAATTGTTTACCACAGCCCGGACAGGTCTTTTATTAATATTAATGAGTAACAGGGAACAAAAGGCCCCTTTATTTTTAGCCTACTCTAATTGCGTAGTAATTACTCATCTACAAAACAAATGAGCCGAACTCCATTGCCATAGCAACAGAAACTCTGGCCTCCCACTGTACCACATTAACTGGCTATCACTCCTGTTAATTTTAAATTGAAGCCTTTTGTACAATAACAGACAATACAGGAGAAAAATTAAAACAAAAATGGGTCTTTGCTTCGCCGCATATTTTAAATCGCTGCAGTGGGAAGGCACCGCCTGAGGGGCACCCTCCCACCGCTGACGGACCCCAGCGGGCTGGACGGATGCTCGGGAGCACAGGGGGGTTATCCAGGTAACAGAAGAGAAATCCAGCTCACCAAACCCCGGTGCTTTCTGCGCACGATCCTCTCCCGCGGGCCAGCCTGCACCCGATGCCTGCGCAGAGCGGTGCTGGGCACGCTGAGCAGACCTGCCCGGCCAGACAGGAGCCAAGGCCACGTCCCGAGCGAGGTGGAGCGAGGGGTCCTCCGCGGCACGCGTGGCCGGCATCAACACCCCCCAAAGGAAAACCTGAGCTCGTCCATGAGGAATCACGGAGGGAAGCTGCTGCCCACCACGCGGTGTCTGGGGGAGAGCCGGTGGCACCGGCTCCGCTGTCGGCAGCTAATACCCCAGCCCCTCCGCGGGGGAGGATTTGGGCACGGACACCTGATGGCACAAAGCTCTGGGCTCTTGCTCTGACTAGCAGGAAATGCCTTTAAGAAGACCCAGCTGTGTGAATTTATTATTTTTAAATAGCTCAAGCTGATATACCTGCAGACCAATTTTGCATTCTCTGGCAATTACTACTCCACCACGCTCCTCAAGCTGAGCCAGAGGCATGCTAACATCTGCTGCAAGGAAAAACTCCACTGCTTCTTTTTCAGCTTGCTATTTCAGAAAGGAGAGAGAGAGGAAAAAAATATCTGTAATTATGTATTTACTTTTAAGGCATTTGGGGACAGAATCAGCGTGAAAATACTCACAATAGTATGTCACATTCAGTAGTTGTTCCACTAATGGCTAACAGCCTATGACTGCTGCCAGACAGACAAGTTACCCCTCAGCTCAGCGAGTATTTTACGGTTTAGCGATTAAAATGCATGAGACGTGCTCACGCGCTCAAGTATCTCATTGCGCCGGCGAGCTCATGCTGAAGGCCCCGTTTCAAACTTTACAATGACTCGTCCGCATCTTGCGTGGAACAAAGGCTAGTTACAACGGCCAAGAGCTCCATCCCTCGCTTCCGCTGGGAGAAAGGAAACCAAATAACACAACGGGTGGCTGCCGGGCTTTGCGGGGCTGGAGCGTGGCTGCCCGGCAAGGGCAGCGTGGTCCTGTGCACCGGCGAGCCGGTCCCTGCACGGGCGATCAGCCTGCCCGCGGCACGAGGCAGCGTCTGCACCGTCACCGCCTGCCGCGTGTCAAGGGCGGCAGTCGGGACTCTGGGATGAGCTCTGCCGAGGAGTGTTTTCCCATTGAAAATAATTCTCCTGATTGAAAAGACTATTAAAAGTTAGCTGCTAAATTCGTTAAAGATTAACTTCCACTGTACTTAAGCCTGCACTTCAGAGGTGGTCACTAATTGCACTGGAGATGATTTATCAAGTGCACAAGATTTTCTATTACAAAATTATTGATTAAAGCTGATGTATTTTAACCACAATAGACTTCAGCCCAGCAGAACGACTGCTGCTGCGGTCAAGACCTCACAGCAGCACCACCAGATTGTTTTAGATCTACTGCATTTTCTGCTCGGCACTGCAGGAAGCTCAGTCCCTCGCGGATCAAAAAGAATCATAAAGTGGCATCCTACAGTAAAATAAGACAAACCGTTCTTGCGTGTAGCCTGCGTTCTGGAAAGGACCTGCGTGATTCCCAGCCTGGACCAGCACAGCACTTCTGAACCGAAACAGGAATGACTCCCCTTTCATTATTTTTTTTTTTTTTCATTTTGGGGAGTAGTCAGAAAAGTAACCGCAGTGCTCACAGAAGAGTAAGAGGATATTGCCAGCAGCGAGGCCAAAACCCCGCACAGAGATGCAGCGAACTCCTCCAGCGCCATGCTGCACTAGCCAGAGGCGCACGGCGCGGTCACCACTCAGGCGGCTGCTCCGTGCAGAGCCCGGCTGCTGCTATTTCTGTTCAACACACGACATTTGGCTTTGTGTCCGCCCCTCGCCGCAGCCCCACGCCGTGCGGGGTCCCTCCGCCTCACCCTCCCTGCCGGACCGCCTGCAATGCTCTCCAGCGCAGGCTGCCTCTGCTATGAAGATAAGCAAAAGATAAAATCTGATGCAGCCATTAATTTTCCGATGCATCAGCCGCCAGGCTCTGTCACATAATTACCGGCGGTTCCAGTGGAGTGAGAAATTTCAGCCTGCTTGCTGCTCCCAAGTGGTCCACTTGTTAGGTTCTGGCTTTTGAGATTACATAGCTCGGATTAAACTTTATGTACTTTTATATAGTAGAATAAAAGAGGGAGAGCAGTTCCATCAGAGCTGCCATGCCACAAGGGAGTCCTCTCAACGGGCTGTATAAATCCCAAACCGGTTCATTGCTGGATCTGTGAAACGCTTCTCCTTACGACATTTCCGTGAGCCGGTGGCAGCTTCTCTCCCTCCGCACACACAGACCAACTGCTGTCCCACTTTTTATGGCCATAATTTACTAACACTATGGGTGCCTAATGACAAGATTAAATTTTTAGAGCACCTTCCTTAAGCGTAAGACAAGGCTTCCTAAACCCCATGCAATTTGTCGCTCTGCTGACTTTCAGATACACTCCTCACTTCATCATGTGCCTGGCGCATTAAGCAGTGGGTCCCCCCGTCTCCCTGGCAGATTGAGATCTAAGGCAGAAATTGTTCTCCCCCTTGATGCACAAGTGCTTCAGCTCCCCGGCAGCAATAAGGAAAGTAATAGGGGTGGCTCAGCTTGCCTTGCGCAGGCTTGCATTGCGTCAGCCCCGTCCAGGCGGCTGTTTGGTTGATTTACTTTATGTTCTATTAGAGGTAAGGAGCGGATACAAATCCTTAATTACATTTTGAAAGCCCATTCTGGGTATTTTATTTCCTTTGAAAGCGCTTGCTGGCATACGTGCGCTACGGACTGCCTTGACGGTCCCCGGCGGAGCAGGAAGATGCTCCAGCTCAGCACATCTGGTCTGCGGGGACGGCCGGGGGCGCGGGGAGGAGGGAAGGTGTGACCACGCCAGACAGTACCTTTTCCACTCCCAGCAGGACGTTTTCTGACAAGCGACAAACTAAACAAATAAACAAAAGCCTGATTCGGGATCTCAATTACCATCTGTTAAATCTACTGACTGCAGCTTCATCTGTGAAAGAACTTCCAAAGTTCAGCGCAGAAACCTGGGCACAAGAAGCAAAGACACTTGCTGGCTCAATGGCAAAGATGATGAACTTGCCTCGAACTCCTCATGCTGACATTTATGAAATGTTAAATCTTCATCTAAAAATGTTCCCTTAAGCTGGGTGACATGGCAATGAGTAGGACCCACCACGAGCTCAGAGTCTCTGTTGCGTAACAAGATTTAAGGTTTATGACCTAAAAACAATTGGTTCGTGTCTCAGGACAGTCTGCGGGAAGCTGCTTCACAGACACGGTGTTATTTAAATCCCCAAATGGAGTGATTTGCGTTTGGCACATCTGGTCTACGACTGCCAACGAATGATTCTATGGGCTAATATGGACGAGTAACAGGCTGATGAAGAAACCATGATTGTAAAATGATTTTTAAAATATCGTAAGCTCTTTTTAATACGAAACAAAAATAAGAGAATCTAGTTATAGTCAGCGTTTTAATTTCTAGGGGGTTTAATTTGAGAAAAAAAAAATTGGCAAATTTACTATCAACATAACAGCATGTGCGGGTTCTTGTACAGAAGGGTGTAGGTTGCCTACAGCCAGCTTCAATTTAAACTTCCAGATAACGGGATTTAACAAATACGGTACTATGGATCCAAGCCGTTAGCAGCTCTCTGCTGTATCGATAGCCCTACGCTTTCAATCAGACCAAGGCTATGCTTTTAACTGCCACGCTAGTTCACGTTGATGATACCTATAATATCAACTCAACAATGCATGTTCTACAACTACATCTACTGCTACCAGTACGACTACTACAGTGCATGCATTTAGTTCAGTCCCACAGATACATACACTCTAAGAACAGGCAAGGGGAGATGTGAAATGTTTTACGGGACGACAGGTGTTTTGTTTTTTAAGTAAGGGAAATTAATAAAAACATCAAAAGAAAGAAAGTGTACAAAAAAATAGAGACATTTCTCAAGAGTTGATATGAGTTGTTTCTTGAACCGTTTCGTCCCAACAAGCAAAAAACATGCAACCAGCTGCTACTAACAAGAAGCTGGACACTGAGAGAGGATTAATAGGTGTGGACAAACCTTCCCGCTGAGAGCGCTCAGAAGAGTGTTTGAGAGGAGGTGTGCACGTCCGAGTGTAAGAGAGGCCGGAAAGTATGCCTCAGAGACACCCTCTCTCACAGCAGCCCCAACCAAGCAAGAGAGAAAACAACAAAACATAACTGCTCACACTCACCATCAAGGTCAGTAGCTCACGTTACGAGATTTGTTATAGCTGGCAAGTATAAAGTACAGTAAGGGGTTGTCGGGGTGCAGGGCTCAAAGGCAGCACTGGCAAGCCGGGACTGGCGCCCAAAATCCAGATGTGCCAGGGGTTGGGGTGGGGAGCAGCTCCTGGCGCCTCGGCACCGCGCTGTCCCGCCACGCTGCGTGCCGCCGACCGTCTCGGCAGGCAAAGCGTGTCCGTGGGAGCCTGCGCCGCTCGCCTGGGACGGGTGCGCACGGCTCCTCCTGGTGCCGAGCAGCGCGGGTCGGGCTGGGGACGGATGGCCTTATCGGTTTTGTCTCCAGTCCTCAGGGAGGAACGGTTGGTGGCAACTGGTTGGGAACTGGAAAAATCTCAGACTGGTCAATGAACCAAAGAGGAAGGAACGAAAACCCTCTCCTGCCAAATTTTCCTTGTCTCGCTCTCCTGCCAAATGAATCCCTCCCATGTCAAATGCAAGATAAAAATGTCCCCCCACATGACTGTATTTTAAAAAAAGCATTTACACGACAAAAATGTTTTACACGTAAAATATGTCAGGTGAATTCAAAAGAAACGTGACAGTGATAGTGAAGTTGTCTAGGAGGAGTTTGCAGCATTCAGACTTTTAAGTTTGCTTGTTTTCCGTGGCTCAGGTCCCAATTCATTAAAAAAAAATACAAGAATGGATGAGGTTGTTGAAACCAGCTGAGGGATTCAGCAGCACAGTCCCACCCGGTGTGAACAGATGTGGCCAAACCCCCCCCGTCTGCTCGAGGGACCTCACCTATTGCCTTGTCACTGGGATGTCGACTGGGCACGTGATGCGTACAGAGAAGCATCGCTGCGTTCGCCCTGCCGGCACGTGGGCGGCTAGGCTAGACGTGAATTGGTGCGTGGCACTGAGCACAAGCAGGGGGAAATGTCCCCTTCTGCTGACGGTAGGAGAGAGCTGCTGTGACAGGTAAGAGAACTTGTTTGATCTAGGAAGGTGAAGTGGTGGCTGCATCCTCACATGCTGCAGTAGAAAAAGAAGGTACCGAGGGCAGGGATGACCAGGCAGAAGCGGGGCCGGGTGCTGCCCCCGTGTAGGTAACCGCCCCCGGGCAGGCTCCTTCGCTGTTCTGCAAACTTGCCTGCTTCCTAGGAGGAGGAACATCACCCCGGGGCCAGACCGAGGTGGTCAGTGCCCACGCACCGCAGCCCAGGGGCTTGGGGCGAAAGGGCTGCAGCGTCCTTGGAAGACCAAGACACGTGCCCGGAGGTGGACGGTCTCCACGGGCGCTCAGCCCCGCCGGCGGGCATCGGCACCCGGGCCGAGCTCCGGTGCCACAGAGCCCCGGCGCTGGCAGTGACGCCGGGAAGGTGGGGAAGAGCTGGCAGGATGGGGCCAGAGAGCAGAGGAGGTCAATTTTGGAGTGAGCTGCAGAAGGGGCAGCAGCGATGGGGACCTCTCCAGCAGCCTCGGGCAAAGCACGCCCCGGTGAGCAGAGGGGCGGTGGGACGCGCCCACCCCGGTGTTTTCCAGCTCTTTTACGTTTACTGGCAAAAAGGGGCCACTAAGGGCCGACTGTGCTGCGCTCTGTGCTTTTGGTTAGGCACGCGTGGACGAGGGCTGTGCAAATTTGCAAAGGAAAAAGAAAAACCCAACCGAAAAGAAGAAAAAAAACCCCAAACCCCAACCATTTTTCTTGTAATGAATCGGGCCCATACACTGCATCGCAAGATCGATCGTACTCTACTGCTCCTGAATACAATTCACTACCATTGCTGGATGGAAGTGGCAAACCCAGGATGTCCCTTCCAAAAACCGGCTTTGGATGGAAATGACTCTACGTAAAACACCGCCGTTCCCAGAGCACGTTTCGCTGCAAATGTGAGCGGCCGTCGGGCCTGGCCAGTGACAAACCCATCTTCCTCCTTGAGATCTCGGGGCCGGGGACAGGGGGGTGTCTTTTGAATCAGTTTTGGGGTTTTGCCAGTTTTGTGCACGCAGGCAATTTTGAGGCTTGAAAGACATTTCCAAACACCATACTGCTCTTTAAACTTGCCAGAAAGGGTGTTGTTAATTTAGGGTTAGATTTAGTTTCGTATTGCAAGTTCAAATAAAAAACAAAAACGAAAAAAACCAAAACAAAACAGAAAAACCAACAGAAGAAAAAACCAAAAAAAACACTCAAATTAAAGACAAATGATTTTCAGGCACAGAATTGATCAATGCTCAGTTCAGTTGTAATGGGCACCAAAAGCACTCTGATTAAAAAAAAATAAATAATAATAATCAGGGAAGCAACGTTAATCCAGCCAAACCCTCTGTGCCTTGCTAAGGGGCAACTCACCAGGTCTGTTTGCACGTAAAACAAAACCTGAAGGGCAAAACATGAGGAAGAGGCAGAAACAATGAAGTCTGTTTTCCCAAAATCATATGCAAAATCAATCTCTTTTTCTTTTTTTCTTTTTTTTTTCCCCTATGTTTTTTTTTCCCCCTCCATGAAGGGTCAATAGGAGAAGCCGGGAGATGGGGAATCCCCAAAACCAGTCTGGCAAGTCACCCCTTAGGCGCTCTCGACATGCCACAAGATGAAACTGGTACAGATAATCCTTTGTAGCCTGCAAGCAGTGCCAGTTTGCATGGAACGGAGTTCTCCTGGTGTCTTTCTTTGGCCTCCATGGCATCAGGCTCGCACTCGAGACACACCTGGGCCTGCGCCCTCCTCGTAACCCCTCACGCAGAGGTTTGGTCGGGTCTTTTCGGGAAGAGCCCAGTTAACCCACCGGGACTGCCAGAAAAGCCACCGAGAAACCCCCCCACTTCAGGACTGTGCCATGAGTGAGCTGGAAGGCTGCCGCCACCGCCGCATCCCCCGCTCCGACGCCTCCACCATGCGCGCCGGCGAGCTGGGCCCGGCGAGGGGCCGGCGGCTGGGGGGCCGTGCAGGAGGCGCGGGGTGGCC
>VXBL01007170.1:544350-558049 GCA_013400195.1 Aramus guarauna
GCCAGTGGCTCCGTCCCGGCTTGATTTGGGCTGGCCGGGGAGCCGAGGCGGCGGCGGGCGCTGCCGAGCCACCAGCTCAGTGATGGCTGTACTGAACGCTTCATGACCTGAGCGAAGCACTAATTCACGTGTTTAGCTAAATTTAAAACCTGAGGTAATAACGGTAATTGGCAACAATTTATTTATTTCCCTTAAGGGGAAAAAAATAAAAGTGTTCAGAAGGACAGGAAGAAAAGCTTTGACGTTCCTCACGAAAGCGGGCCGGGGGCGGAAGCGGGCAGGGCCGGCAAAGTGCCGGCCGCGCTTCAGTGCCGACAGCGCGAGCGATGGCGTTCGCCCCGCGCAGGAAGAAGACGCCGTCCCTGAGGGACACGGCCCATGGCCGCGGGGTGCCCCGCAAAGGCCGACCCTCGCGCTGGCCGCGGCGGAGGAGGCGAGAGCGGCTCCGGGCATGGCGGGAGCACCCGGGGCCGCCGCCGCCGCCTCACCCCAGCGCTGGCTTTCCTTGAGAAACGAAAGCTTTTTTTCGAAAACACAAATTAATTTCTTTGGGGTGTCCTTTATAACCTCGAATTTAAACCAAAGAAACAAAGAAACCAACATAATAAAGGAATAAATAAAGAAAAAAATCAGAATATCTACCCTGGTTTTGGCAGTTCTTATGCCAATCTCCTGCAAGGTGCTCCAGGCCCCGTGGCCTCTGCTTGTAGTTTGGGTTTGGTTTGGGACTGATTATTTATATTGTATAATTTTTTTTTTTTGATCACTTATTTTCAGGTCCCCAGGATAAGTGTGAGGAAAATCAGAGAAATGATGGAGAGCTGCAGCCACACAGAATACCGACAGAGCTTTTACCTGACCCTGCACTCTGAGGGTTTGCTCTTCCACGGGCCCCCCTACCTGATCCTCTTGCTGCCGCCACGGCTGCCGCTGCTACTGGTCCATAAGCCGCTGCCGGAAAACCTGGCCGTGGAGAAAAGGAGAAGGGTAAAGAAAGAAGCCAGCGGGTACCGCGAGTCTCTGCAGGGCGGCCGCCGAGGGCATGGCGTTTCCAGACGGCACCGTCCTGGCTCTCCGTGCCATCAACGGGCAGCGTTTTTAGAAAGAGCCGAGCCCTCGCCAGGAGCCCGCTGCCGGTGGTCTCTGCCAGCACGACGGTGCCCCAGATCCCCTCGCAGAGGAGGTACGTGGTGGCGCGTGCCGCTGATGGAGCGCCGAGCCACGGCACGCCGCGGAAGCCGAGGTGCCGGGGCGGACAGAGTGGCGGCAGAGCCTGCAGCGCTCACTTACGTCTCTGTACTCTCCAATGGCTAGGGTCAGACCGCTTCGCAAAACAACGAGGGAATTCTGTTCTCTGCTTATTTGCAAGTGATAATAACGTGCTGATCTACAGACATAGCAGTAATGGAAAATATGAGGAGGTCCTCATGTCAAGATCACAGATTTGCTGGGATCAAGCAGAAAAAATTCACTGGAATGTAATTTAAAAAAGAAAGAAAGCATGAAAGAAAGAAAGAAAGAAAGAGAGAAAGAAAGAAAGACAGAAAGAAAGAAAGAGAGAAAGAAAGAAAGCTTTTGAAAGCAAACCAGCCACAGATCAAGGAGCTCTAAGACACACGCCCTGCTACAGGGGGACCGAGCCCTTACAGATGAATGAAATGTTGCTAGCAAGACTGCAGATCTAGTTTATTTGCTTAATTAATATTCAAAAGATCTGCCAGAGGCTCTGACTTTAAAAATATGTATTTTAAGGGCAATGGCAAGGTCCAGGTGATCAGTGAGAACCCCAAACCCCCTTGCTGCAAAGCCAACAAAAGCCCGTCAGGTTCCTGGTCTCTGGGGAGCTCCGACCGCTCCTGGCACCCAACAGGACAACCCCAGGGGTAGTCCCCACCGCGGGACCTGCCCCTTGAGCGGGCGCCAGGACTTTGATCACAGCTGCTTTGCAATGCTGAAGAACCACAGAAATACAACTGAGGCAACAGAAGAAGAGACCAGCGAGCTAGAGGCACGGAGAGAGCAAGACCCAGCGCCATCAGCAGACTACAAGCCCGCTACCTCGAGCACTATCGGCTCAGCTACAGGTAATCTACCAGGGGGAAAGGAGCAGAGAACAACTAGGCTAGAGTGACTTGAAGCTACTTAAAACAGCAATTAAAAAAAGACATACTTGCATTTAAATATGGTAATAGGGCTGTTGGGGGAAAAAAAAATAGTATAGGTAAACATATGCACAGCTACCCCAGGCTGCTGTCTGCTGCTGCTGCTCCCCACACGCAGAGCCCACGCGCCGCACGGCAAATCTTGTTCCTTAACGCCAGTGTGAATCTGTTTGTTTTTATTATGGTGATGAACTGCTACAGTCTCTGGGGAGTGGGATGCAGGAGGAAGCACATCCAGACTGGGGGATATTAAAACCAAATACCCAAGCGCTCGCTAAATTCCCTCCTGCTGGTGATGGAGCAATCGACCCCGGTCAGGTCCCCCGACATACATTCAGGGCAGGAGCTGCGTTATCCTGGAGTGAGAAGGCCTCGGAGTTCGAGTCAAAGCAACCTCCGAACAGCAGGGAAGGCACCTGCAGGAAGAGGGCTGAGGCTCTGGGGGGTGCGTTATCACGCAGAGCCGTGCCGAGGCCAAGCCTCGAGCCCTCCCGCTGCGGCTCAGGAGGGAGCAGAGCTGGCAGCGTCCCTACAGCCCTACGCCGCAGTGCGTGTCCTGCCAACACGTCCTGAGAGCAGCGTCCTCAGCGTTCCCATGGCACGGCCAGGACCAGCTGGCCACCAGCAAATCTCTCATTTGGAGGCTCCAGGGGCTCCCTAAACCGTCCGTAAGGGATCAGAGGAGCTGTGGATTTTCCACAGAATAAAATCCTCTGCCAAAACCAATCAAATACCCTTCAAATCACCAAGCATCCCCTGAAAGCAGCATAAAGAACAGGGCTGGAAAGTTTGTTTCTCTTGTTCAACTGCCAGGGACGCTCAGTATCTATTTGAAATGCAGGACAAAAAGTTTTGCCATGCAAAAGAAGAACGAAATAACAAGGGTGGAGAAGGCACTCCACAGAAAGAGCCTGAACAAAGGATCTGTTATTGCATTCCAGCGTGCACTGTGGACAGATGTGTGAAAAATTAATCCCTCCGACCCCAAAGAAAGCTATTATCCCACTTCTGAGATAAAAGCATCTGCGCGACATGGCACTCCAAACAACTCAAGCGTGATCGGCTGCTTGCGCTCGGCCTGGGAACGCTGCGGCCGGCCAGGCTCAGGGGGAGCAGCAGCAGCACGGCTGAGCAGCCCTTACCGCTGCAGAAGTGGGAGATGGAAACAGGGATTGATTATCAAGATTGGCAAAAACCCTGCTTACCGATACAGACCCGCAGGCTGGCTCCATCACTGGAGGATCCCTAAATCAATTCAACGTACTGAAAGTAATCAATCCCCCCCACTGAAATGACATTTGCCAGGCACTGCGTTCATCAGCTCGTTCAGCTGAAAGCAGATTTCCCCGCCATCGCACTGTTGAGCGCATCAATGCTGTGCGGTGTCTCGCGCCTCTGCTAACTTTGGTACTGAGCTGGTTGTTTGCCCCGAACCTCTCAGCAGCCATCAGCAGCTGACGCTTTCCCCGCGTCACAGACGGGATAAACCGAGGCACAAAGCAGCAAAATGACTGGAGAAAGACATTTGCAGACAGCCAAGGGTGCAGCGGGCTCTCGCAGGTTCTGGTCTCAAGCTCCATCACTAATCTGTAATTCCCTTTGTACCAACCCTGCAACATTCCTTAAGCACTCTGGTCACACCGTATTATTCCCTCCCGTTGTTTATAAACCTCTGTACTGGTGAGGGCTTCAAAGAATAGCACTACAGTGACAGTGCAATTAATTCTGAACCTGTTTTGTCTACTGCAAGAACCTTCTGCCTCTATCACCCTTCTGCCTGTGTTCTCACACCGTTTTATTAACATCTGAGAGCTGAGGTACCTGCTGCTCTTTAGTGAAGAGGAAAGCACTGGCAGGCACTCTTGCTGGTTTCCAGGCTCCCATGGAACCCATTTCTCCACAGAGCCTCTCGCTGGTCGCCCAGCCCACGCTGGTGCCTTGGCAGGCTGTGTGCCCGCACACCCTCCCCTCCCCAGGCTTTGCCCTTTACACCAGGGTGAAATGCAGCCGCTGAGTCCCAGCGGCACCGTCCCGGGTGCTGCTCCCCAGGCAGCAGCAGCAGGGGATGTGATCCATCCTGCTCTGACTGACGGGGACCCCAACGTGGGGCACCGGGGGCACCTCCGAGGGTCGGAGCAGGGGGCAAGAAGAAGCGTGAGCTGGCAGAGCCCAGCGCGTGACGTGGCAGAGCCCAGCGCGTGACGTGGCAGAGCCCAGCGGGTGACGTGGCAGAGCCCAGCGCGTGACGTGCCAGTGCCACCGTTTTCCCTCAGCAATGCCTGGGAAGCGCGGGCTTCTCCAGGCTGTGGGGATGCAGGACCGCTGGCCGTGGGGGACAGAGAGCTGTGGGGTGTCAGCAGGCTCCTTGTACCAGCCGCCGAGGGGCTGGCATGCTCCCGGTTCATTTTTAACAGGCGGCTTGGAGGTAACCGGGTGCCAGGAACGGGTGCCTGGACCAGAGCGCCTTGAAGTCAATGGGAGCATGGACCGCAGCGTGCTCTGCATCCCGCCGCTGGCCAGGCAGGGAGCACAGCCGGCGCCAGCCCGGCTCCCTCCGAGCCCTCTGCTCTCTGAAGTCAACTGGAAAATCAAAAGGGGTGGAGGGAGAGATCAATTCATTCACCGTGTTTATTTAAGGCGTTCCGATTCCTGCTGAAACGATCCCTGTCCTTCTTTGTGTATCCGCTGCTTATAATTGCCCAGAGAAAACAAGATGCCAAAGCTATTCAAAAGGACAAAAGTTCCCACTTTAGGCATTGCAATTAGAAGGTATTTTACAGTAACCGTTTTGCAATGGGCTCGCACGCCGTCCAGGAAAGCCCTGAGGATTCACATCAATTTCATGCTCTCTTACTGCTCTGACCGAGCTCAAGCCAGTATTTGGAGTTCAATTTTTCACAGATAAATTTTTCTGCTTCCTGCATCAATAGTTTCACTTTAAATACTGAAGCCGCTCCGTGTGAGGGAAGATGGACACATCTGTTTTTAAACTCTTTGCCCCAAGGTCACAGATTTAGTCAATGGCTGGCTGCAAGCAACTCCCTTCTCCCAGGCACGAGTGAGTTTGGGAGAAGGGGGCTCAAGGGCTGGCGCCCGCCCGGCAGCACCCAGCCCCGCCGTCTGCCCTCGGCATTACCGAGCAGCACACGCTGGGAACCCGGGATTTAGCGGATCTCCCAGGGGCTTTGTGAACAAATCTGGGGAGAGCTACGCTGCCCGGGCAGGGCTGGTCCTTCAGGGGACTCGAGGGGCACAAGGGCTCCCGGCGAAGGGCGTGCTCCCTCCACAGGTCTCTGCCCGGCTCCATCTCCTGCCCCGGCGGGATCCTTCCCTTCTCAATCCACCAACTTCTCCTTTACCCCAGCCTGAAGCTGGCTATAAGGCAACCAGGAGCGAGTGAGAAACACAACAACCATTTTACACCCCTGTCCTCTACACGAGCTGGCAGGATTCCCTCGGTGCAGCCCGGGCTTTCTCTGTGAGAAATCATTGTCTGCTTCAGACCTGCTCCGCTCTGCTCAGCCCCTGCAGCCCCCAAATATCTTGCGTCCCCAAGGAACACAAGATCCGGTCCTCTACAAACAGCCAGACAACAGGAATCAAACCAAAGTCATAAAGATCATGGAATTAGTTCTTACATCAAAAAATACTATGCAAAGAATTTTCTCTGCTTCTAATGGGTAAAGCACTTGGGGCACACAAGGTCGTATCTTTAGACTTTAGCAATAAGCACATGGATTTAAACCAAGAATAAAAGCAGAAGCTGAGATTCACAAGTCATCATCTGACTCCAGCAATGGACTTCAGGAAATAACCAAAATAATGCGACATGCATGGAGAATGAAACAATCGCCACCACATAACCACGCCTAGCATGCAAACCCCCTCCTCTCTGTTTACGGATCGTTTGGGTATTTGCAGACGGGCAGGAGAGCCGAATCGTGCGGCTCAGTCTGACGCAGTCACCGCGTCTCTGCGCGGGGCGTTTCGGAGGGCCCTGCGCTCTGAGGCTGCACCCCCCCGCTTTGCCTCTTACGCCGACGGTGCTCCCCAGCGCACTGATCTGAACACCGGCCATTGAGGAGGTTCACTTGATCTCCCAGGAAAAAAGTGCAAAGTCTGGAATATAAAATCATCTGCGGGTTGAGTGGGAAAAGGAGAGGGGGAAAGTGATACCCTCTTTTCAAACGACGTTACCAGCAGCTTTGATCAGCACAGAAAAGCTTCGCGAGGCTCACAGCTGTCATTTCAAATGGGTTCTCGCTTGCATTATTCTTTCCATTAGGCAGTGTTATCCTCTTTGTAGGATCTTTAGGCTTCATTTCAAAAGTATCAGAGACTCAAAACCACGAAGCAGAAGAGCCTGGCAGGTTGTTTTTTTTTTTTTTTTGAAGGCAGGCAGGCGTGGGTCCAATTTACTGGACAAAAATGTAGTCTTTAATGGTGAGCACACACAAGGGAAAGCTCCATCCCAAAACAATCCCTTTATGTTTAAAACCTTCATCTTTCAGGCCTCTCTGTCTCAGACTCCCCCTCCCTTTCTATAAGGAAACAAGAATGAGAAAGAAAAAAACCTGCTACCATTTCAAGCTTTAGATTAACAACTAAACGCTCAATATTTAGAGGAGAACATACACCCAGAGAAATCAAATTTTTATCTAGACCTGATGAAAGATCAGGATTCTACCAAATCATTCACAACTTGTTGTCAAGGTTTAGTAGCAAATAACTCTTTGGGATTTGACTGAAGGCTCTACCGCAGCTCTCCCAAAGTCCGTAGGAAGCGAACGTGGAGGCAGCTACAAGCCCCACTTGCAGCGTCTCCTGTTTCCCACCAGTGAGCCCGGCTTGTCTTTAAAGAAGTGGGATAGCGCCGTCCGTGCAACACGCAAGGTGCAGGACAGACCTCCCTGGACACGGAGAATTTCTTTCCTAAGTTTTTGATCAATTCTATTAACGCTTCTAGCATCCCCAAGCCTGCTCAGAGTCCTTTACTGTGACAGTCCCATGAAGTGTTTCCCTTTGTCTTTATACGCTGTGTTACATCAAGCTTATTAAAATCTCTTTCACCAGGTCAGAAAATTAGCGAACTTCAGACACAGCACATCATGCATAATGGCAAGCTCATTAAGCAGCCCACTGCGTTATTCAAGGCACAGGCATCTGCTGCTTAAAATGTACGGTGCGTGGCAAGATTTCGTAGGAGAATTCTCCACGTCAGACTCCCATAATGCGCCTTCACACCGGATGCGTGTTTGCAGATGGATGTTATTATGAACAAATATTTCTGCTTTGGAATTTCAACAAAACAATAAAAACCAAATATAGTTAATTCAAAATTTGGCACTTCCACTTTATGTACACGAAACGACCCATTTTTCAGCTGTTTACCACTCTCAGGCCATGGTTTTTAAAATGAGAATGATGCACTTTTGCCCAGTAATGACTTTATGCATCAGTGAGACAAAGCCTTGTTTGTCTCCAAATTATCATTCTGTGTCATTTCAAGTGCAATAACCCTTTTGCAGTTATTTCACTGTACACAAAACTGGGAAACTTCTCAAAGGCAAATAGCTTATTCTAAGAAAACTATTGATTCACAAAAACACGAGCCAAAAAGCAAAAGCTGGTCGCTGATTTAGTTCAGTTACTTAAAAACGGTTCCTATCCTGTAGCAGCTCCAAGGCACCCACTACGCTTCTCAAATGTGTCCTGTGAAAACTACACCTCCTACCATCCAACACTCACTATGTAATTTGGATTCTCCCTAATTTAGTGACTGGTGAAACACGGAGAATTATGAGCTTCAAGTGAAAGCAACTGAGCGAGCTCAACCAAAACCCTTGCTGAAAGCAAGTAATTCTGTTTAATACCAAGTTGATCATTCCGATGAAAGCATTTCTCTTTTTAAAGCCCGAAGCCAAACATTTACCATTGGTTTTTAATAAACAAGGTAAGTATAAATGAAACGATCACTGCAGGGGAGGAATACCTGTGAATGCCCTGTACCCAAGCTGTCACACAGCACCGAAGCTCCGAATTTTAGTCACCTGCTGCTGAATGAACAAGGGCAGGTTAGATGGAACCGCATTAAGGCATATATTTAAAGTTCAGCAAAGTGGCACTGATTTGCTTCAAGCCTCATTTCAGTTGCTTCAATGGTAGAGAAAATGAGCTATTTGGTTAAACCACTTGCTTAAATTTTTATGAA
The DNA here is from genome assembly GCA_013400195.1 of Aramus guarauna. Lineage (NCBI taxonomy): Eukaryota > Metazoa > Chordata > Aves > Gruiformes > Aramidae > Aramus > Aramus guarauna. Next base: position 552,724 of record VXBL01007170.1, read on the forward strand.
TGATCTAAACTATCTGGATAAGTATTATTAAAAGACAGATCCTTGACGATGAACAAAGGCATAAAAAGAACTCATGTCTGGAGGCCGAGGAGGGAAAAATTCAATGCAGACAAGAGGCAACTACGTAAAAGAGAAGATAATTAATCAGAGCCAGGGTTATCAGAGGGTAGGAGATTCTCCACGACCTACGTGTTTCGAAGTGCTGGGTGAATGCCGCTCGCAGACACTGCAGCTCTCGAGCCCAACAGCCGTCGCTGGCAGGGACGGGAACTTCCCCCTGCCTTGCTGGGGGAGCTGCCACCGGCTCTTCCATCATCCACATTACAGAAAGGGTCAGAGGAGGGGACTGCGATGCTGAGCCCAGAAACCTTCGGGGCATCACTGCAGCGACTACATATTACCGCTTCTGGGCAAAGGAGGACTTGGAAGCTACTCAGTTATCAGCTTGAGATCCTACTACTAAATGGGACTGAAAAACATTCACATTTGAATGTATTTGTGCTTTAAGGAGACTAATCTCTTCAAGCAACCCCCAGCCCCCAATTTTTAACAGCTTTACAGTTAAAAATTGTACCTACAGAGGCATAAGGCAGAAAAGCAGGCGAGCCGTCGTGCTCCGGCTACGTCGGACACGCAGAATTCCGTGCCACAGAACTGGCATTACCAGACCCCGCTCTTCATTCTCTAGTTACCCACGTTTTCTCCCATAGGTGGCTGTTTGTGTTATGCCTCTTTACTCTTGTGAATAATTATTCTCATTACACTTCCCAGTTGCTGCAGCTGTGGCCTGTTCGCAGCAGAAGCGATCGCTCCGGAGCTCTGCTGCTGCAGCAGCCCCCCGAAATGCAGAGCTCCCCAGAGACCGGACGGTTTGGGGTTTTCTCCTTTCCTCTCCTCCCTGCCCCTTTACCATCACCCATTTTCAGGGCAACGACCCTGCAGTTTTAAAGCCTGTCTCAAACTCCACGCATCGGTGAGCGCTGCCAGTAGGACAATCAGCATTTCAGTTCCGTCTTCAAGATGTTCTCGCTGCTCAAGTGGTTGTTCCAGGCATCAGTAGAGAAAAACCTAATGAAGGATCTGGGCAGTTTTGGTCCTTAGCCAGACCTGCTGTTTGGGGAAACCTTACCAGCAACCTCACTCGCCCAGCGGTGCCGGGGAGGAAAAGGGGGACAGGCAGCATTTTTACCGGCCACGCTCCGCTGCCATTGAAATTGGTGGAAGCTGGACCACCCACTCAGATCAACAGCTTCTCTCTTGACAACCTCACCTTAAATTTAATATCCAGGAGATTATTTTAAGGGATGGAGGAAATGGGAGGTGAAAAAGAAACTTTGTGCAATTCTCTGCAACATTAAACAAATGCAAGACTTCTCAGAAAAAACGAGCCGAAGAGGTAAAGCTGGTTAACCTCTGCTCGGATGCGGGGAACAGCTCTAGACACCACTTTTTCCTGCCTCAAAACAAAAGCTACCGTCATCTAAGCAGAACTTCGAGGAGTACCTTCGGGCTGGAAATTTATGGGCTTTGCTATATTAATTTCTCAGTTTGCTGTCTGCAGTTCCAGCTGCTCCTCACTCCAGGGATGCACCTGCAATGTGAACGGTCCTGCCCTCCGCCAGCAGAAGAAACCCAAAATCTTAATTTTAAACCAGGTCCAGTCTACAGTCTTTGTTTTCACTGATGGAGGCTGAAACGGAGAGGTTTGAAGAGTGGTAATTAAGGTGGTTCTAGCAGATTTCAAATGCACTTTGTAAAGCATTTTATGCCATGCAGATGCAGTGATTTGTTTCAGGTGGAAAAAGCATGCAGCGCAAGGATGATTACAGCAGATTTTAAGCAGTTAAGAAAGGGTTAGACAAAGGAGTGAGAAACATTTCCAGCTTCATTCCACATCTCTTACTGTTACAATCCTTAACTAATTCAATAGACAATTAAAAACATATTTTTTTATTTCCTCCTCCTATTTTGCACCTACCAGCAGTTTCTCCTTCTTTCTTAATGTTCGGTTTAATCATTAAAGTATCATGACCGGACATGACCAGCGTTTTACAGAGCTGACTCTTATTGATCCTAACGTCACCACTTCAGAAGCCCCGTGTAGGCAGCACCTCCGCTTTAAAATCGCTTCACGCCACCAGAGCAGTCGTGTGCTCGTGCACAGGGAACGTGGCTCGGTGAAGCACCGCGCACGTCACGCTGGGAGCCGGACCTGGCAGAATTACAGCCAAGGCCTTTGCGGGGATTTGGTTTAACGCTCCTTCTGGTGAAGGTACCAAAGCTGCATCTGCCGAGCGCGTCCACCGCTTTGCACCACCGCCCCTCGCTACAGGTGAGCGGGTCAGCCTTGCGGTGTGCCGGAGCCACACGCGCCCCTTTCCTCCCGCTGCCCTGCACTCCCTTAGGACGCTGTAAACCAGGAGCAAGAGACCCGCAGGACCAAAGTAACTTCCTAACGTTGCCGGGTGTCCTGAGAACAGGAACTGCCTTACCTCACCTTCTCCCTCCGACGCTATGAAACAGAAGCCTTAAGCACATCATTATTACAATAATTACCCTTGTCTTTGGCACCAGCTCCTTTTCCTGACCCAGAAAATAACTATTAGACATACCAGGCAAGCATCACAAATAACTTCTACACAAGAATACCTTCCTGCCCAGCACTGGTGGCTGACAAGTGAACAGTTTGTGACCGGTATCAGGAAAGAAATTACATTAAGCTCTACAGATTAACAGAAAGTTGGTTTTAAATGCTCTCGTCATAATGAAAACCATCAGTTTTAGACTTTGAACGGATCTCGCGCTGCATTTTCACAGCATCGGGCACTGCAGGAGCGTGACCCAAGGCCGGGCTTCGCGGACTATGGAGTATCATTATCAATAAGCAAGTGTATTTCCCTGAGCTCTGGGAAGTTTGTGAAAATATTTGTTTTTCCCACCTCTCCCCATATACAAAGGTTTGAATAAGCTTTAACAAACATACAAGCAAACAAATCCTTAATTAAAAAAAAAAAAAATTAAAAAAAAAATTAAATTCCTGAGCTGAAGGCTTCTAAGGGACTTTGACAATCCCCAACCATCCCGGTAACGATGGCAGAAAGCGTAACGGAGATAAACGCAGGCATGGCCAGCGGCGCCCGTCCCACCGCGGGGTCCGCACCGAGAACACCGGCTGCCATCCCAGCCAGGGACCTTCCCTACAGCGACAGGCGTTACCTGGATTTTTCCTTTCCATTTCCAAAGGGCAGCAAGAGATCCCTGCACGTTAGCGCCGGCCAGTTTGCAACGAGGGTTTCTAACACGCTTTTAGGTTTGACGCTTAAACCCCCCCATGGCGGCCGGCAGGGACCGCACTGACCACAGTGGTGGAAGATCGGAGTGTTGGGAACGCTGCGGTTTTAACACGGAGTCACTCCTCTGCCCCCAATTACAAACGCACTGTCCTCTTTTTTTGGTTTTAATTTTTTGCTGCAAACACACCTCGTATGTAACCGTTCACCTGCAGATTCTTCAAACACTGGGTCACACGCTTTGAGTGATGGTTGTTTTATTCTTTTATTAAATTGTCATTGGTACTGGTTATTTGGTGCGTCCAAACCAAAATATTAAAACTGCAAGCTAAGAGAGCAGCAACACAGCATATCCGTTGTAAACAATTTATTATTATTTTCTACCTCAGTTACTTACAGGAAAAAAGTCATAAAAAAGAAAAAAAGGAAAAGCACAGATGGACTATTTACAAAAAATGAGAAAATTCACAATAGCCGAAATGTTTGCAAATCATGCACACTAAGACAAGTTCACAAAAGCAAAGCAATTCATAGCAAAAAAACCCAAACAAAATAATAAGAAGCCATACAGATTAAAAAAAGCTATTGCCTGCAGAAAAGTAAAAAGAAAACTAACCAATTATTACATCAAGCATCTTTAATGAAATGAACAGCATAGCCGTGTACTGTAGAGCCTTTGACACTGACATTTTAAACAAGTGGATTAACAAACATTAAAATGCATTACAGTTCTACTGTAAGCATGCAATTTACTTCTCACAAACTTATAAAACGGGTAGAAACACTTCAAGAAAAACAGAATTTAAATACGATGCGCGTTTGCTACCCAAAAGTCCAGAATCTGGTCTTGCTAAAAATGAAGCCAATGGATGGAGGCATTATCACGTAGTTTTGCAGCTTTTCTACGATTTGGGTGGCGATCAAGAAGCGCGATACAGCTTAAGCTAGCAGGGGAAAGCTCGTCCCGCTTGCCAAAATTTAAGTAATTTGCCCATGATTTGCAAAAGCAAAGTCTGGAAGTAGAAGCGACTGCACGGAGCGCGTGAGAGCATCCCGGCTGCAAGGCGAGGGGCGGTCAGCAGCTGGGGGCCGGCACCGCCGCGGCACGGGCGGCTGCGGCACTCGCACGCCTGCGGCAGCTCTACAAAGAGCCGCCAACCCAAAGCGAAAACGCGCGTGGGTCAGCGCTGCCCGCAGCCGCCAGCGCCGCAGGGACACAGGGCACTCGCTTTGATAATTAAGCCCTGCGTTGCTAATGAACCTAGCGACAGCAGACGCTAGTCTTGCTTCACCCTAATTACGATTTGCGCGACTGCTCTATGTCTCTACGTTAAAAAAAGCGCCAGTCTCTCACTCTGGGGCTGCTTGTGAGACCCAATCAACGTTTTTGCTTCCTTGATAAAATTCTTTCTAAAAAGTTTGTGAGAAGTCATGCCTTTATAATGCCCCTAACCCCGATCCTGGTGAGTTACATTCCAAGTGGGCATTAAAAACTCATAACAAAGCAGAGGAAAAAAAAATTAAAAAAAAAAAAAAAAAAAAAAAAAAAAAGCAAACTCAAAGCAGTGAGGATATGGAGCCTTTAAAAAAATAAAAATAAAATAAAAAGTCCAGTCAATCAAACCAGCCAGTAAGAGCAGCAATTTTTCAGTGGACATTGATATTAAACATGGACCACCCAGGCTTTTTCTCTGTCTCTCATTAGCACTGTAGTAAACCCCGATTAATTTGTTATGCATCTTTAAGAACTAGTTGATAAAAATTATGTCTTGTGAAATCGGCAAATAGTCTGCAAAGTGAAATAAGAACAGAAATTAATAGATTAAACTGAAAAGATAAGTCCCAGAAATTAAAAAAAAAAAAAAGACACAGAAAGGGAGGGATTGCAATTAAAAAAAAAAAAAAAGGCTACGTACTGAGTTATAAAGGCCTAGAGGAAAAAAATAACGTGATGGGAGAAGATAGAGCAGTCGCCAGAGAGACTGCGTGTGTCTCGCCTGTGGAGCAGGGGGCCGTCTCCGCCTGAGAGCAAACAG
>VXBL01007170.1:558102-595122 GCA_013400195.1 Aramus guarauna
GGGGGGGGGGTTCACCTGTCCGGGGACCCCGCCAGCAGCCCAGGCAGCCGGCGCACCCCGGTGCAGCAATGGAAATGCAAACCGGTGGCTCCCGACATCCGTAGCCTCGTCTCACTTGGCCAGCGGTAAATACCAACAGGACAGTTCACTTCAGGGGGGCATTCCCACTTTGTTTTTTAAATTGAAAAAGCAAATAGCGGAAGCTGAGGAGGAAGGGGAATAACGCCCGCTGGCAGGCGAGGAGGCAGCGTGGAGCTGGGGACGGGGACATCGCCAACTGCACCGGCACCCGCGGGGACAGCCCCGGCTCCAGCCCCCGGCCAGGCTGATTTCCTGCAGGCACCAGCGCCGGAGAACGGGCTTCCCGACACAACCGTGCGGGAGTAAAAAGCACCGCCAGGTCCCCCCTACAACGAACCACAGCCATACAGCTGTATATTTATAGGTCTTGTATTTATACGGATACTTGTACATACACACGGCGCGGGTGCAGCACCACGGCTGGGGAGGTACCGTGGGGCCGGGAGGCAGACGATGCTCTCCGGCACGCTGCCGGGGATGCTCCTGCAGAAACGGCCGAGTATTTTTCTTTTCAAATCACGACACTGAGCGTTTGGGCGTGACAACTTACTAAAAAAGCAGATTTCAGATTTCTCTCCACTGGGGTCGCACGTGCTCCTATCTCACGCTCCCAGCCACGGTCGTACCGCGGGCGCCTCGGGCACTTCTGCGTCAGAACACGCGGAGGGAAGGGCCGGGGGTTCGGGCCCTTCCGAGGAGGAGCACGACCCGTGCTCGTGTATTCGTCCCGTGGCACCAAACCCCCTTCCCCACGGCCGGTCGGTCAGGCTGCCTACCCGATTCCTTCCCTGGGGTGTCTGGAGCAGCAGAGGGGTGCAAGGAGAGCGGGGGGAGCCCCGTGGGCACCCGAGACACGGCCGGACAAACCGCGTGGAGCGGCACTGGCTTCCACCGCTGCTCCCGTGGCAGGAGCGAGCGGTGCTGGCACATCCCCGTCCTCAAATCCTGACCTGCTCCCGACACGCTCCCTCGCGCCCCGAGCTCTGCTCCTGTGGTACGGGGCTCTCTGCCCCCAACGCTCGTCCCTCCAAACGCCTGGCTCTGGGGGGGGGACACCCCGTCCTGCTGGGGGGCACCAACCCCCTCGCACCCTGCCTCCCAGCACGGAGGGGTCCCGCGCCCCGCGCCGCTCTGACCGCTTGTGTTTCTGGAGAACCGAGTCCTGAGTCATCTGAGAAAAACCACCTAACAACTCTGTTCACGGTTCTGATCGCTGGTGAGGAATAAATTGTCTGAGCGGGAGGGGAGCAAACGCCACGGGCAGGGAAATCCAAGCGATGCGGCGGGGGGCTCTGAGCAGCTCCCCATCGCTGCGCTGCTCCCCGAGGCACAACTGGTGCCCGCAATGGGATGCACCAGCTTTTTAGTGACAATCCACTTCGATTTTCTTCTGCGTATTCAATCTCTGCAAGAGACTGAAAATAACTAGCAAGTAACTGGAAGGCCTGTTTTCGAAAAACCGGGCCCTTAATAAAAATATATATAATGAAGGCTGGAGTCAGCCGGTACCTCTGCTGTCAACTGGCAGACACGTTCGTTTTAGACATGCGTATAATTAAAGTCATCTAAGCTCTGCTGATTTTCATCATTTAACTTATCAAAGGTGTCTCTCATTTAGCTGTCTTCGTACGAATCAGCTGGCACAAGGAATCGTGAGGACCCGGCAGGAAAGCATGAGACAAGACGCAAACGCCTTCTGAAGCCTCCTCCTCCTCCGCTACCTGACGGCTGCGATCCTGCCGGCCCGGACCTCTGCCCACCGGCCCCAGCCGAGCGGCTGCCCCGGCCCCCCAGCAGCCTGCTCACCCCCCACGGTCACCCCTGACACCCGGGGAGGGTTTCGGACCTGGCTCGGTTCGGGAGGGTGTAGCACGGGTGGGACGGAGGCGGCTGAGCTTTACGTAGAGCCCGAGCATCTCTGAATTGAAACTGCAAAACCCCCTCCCAGCGCTGTTTCCCTTGGTGGCTGTAGTCCTGCAAACACCAGCTGCACCAAAATTATCGTCCCAAGGACGTTGTTCGCCCCACGGATGTTACTAATACGTACGCATCCGATGCGACGTTTCATCCTAATGACCTAGTGCCGAGCACAAGGCTCCATCTTCACCCCCGCGTGCCGCAGGCAGCGCCGAGCGTCCCTCCACATCCTCACCCAGCCGAAGCGCCCTTCCGTCCCGTGAGGGTCTTTGGTTTTCCTCCCGCACCCGCCGGTGCTCAGGGGGTTTCTCAGTCACCCGGCGCAGAGCCGTGCTCCCACCCCTCCCGGAACGCCGCGCCGGGCGGTGGGGCCGCCACAAACACGCTCAGGAATTTAATGCGCGGCACGCCGAGGTTTCCTCGGCACGGTGTCCGGGCGGGCTTCAGCTACGAGTAAGCCGTAAGCACAGCAGCGTCGCGTCGCTTTGTTCGAGCTGCCTGGGAAACCCCAAGGTGAAAGGAAAGGAAACTGCCCTGCGTGGTGTCACCGGGATGGGAAAGGGCTTTTCACCACCCCGCCGTGCCCCGCGGCGTGCCGCGGCCCCCCCAGCCCGTCCCAGCGCCACGGCAGAAGGTGGCCACGCCGCGGGAAGGGGGGGAATCAAACGGAAGCCAAACCGAAGCATCAGCAGGCGGCTACGAACTGTTTCTGTGAAGGACACCAGAGATAGCGACAAAGAACGCAGGAAGGTCGGAGTTTCCGCTCCGAGACTGCACTTGTAACGAACGTACACTTCCCGCAGGAGAGCGGGGGAGCGTGTGTGCGAGTCTCTGTGCGTGTGTGTGTCTGCCTGTGAATATCTCTGTAATATACAGGAAAGGAACAACCCATCAAAGGGAGGGTAGCAGCTCTTAAATTATCTCTGTTGCTTTATGTTTTAATTTAAGAAGTTTGTTTTCAAATAACCAGTACCAATTTACACGTTAGTAAAAATGTATTTAAAATATGTATATAGAAAGATCTATTTTAAAATAGAAAAAAAACTTGTTGTTGTGTGAGATGCTCCCTGCAGACTTGCCTGTCTCAGCTTGCAGCTATGGATTTAAAAAAAAGGAGAAAAAAAAAAAAAAAAAAAAAGGAGGAAAGAGGGGAAAAAAGTAAATCTGCAAATGAAATGTACGTACCTGGGAATTGATAGCTGTAACTTGGGGCAAATCCAGGATAGCCTCGGCCATACGTTGCAACAAAATTTGGGTAACCTTGAGCACAGAAGAGTAAAAATAATAAAAAAAAATAAATAAAAGAGAGAGAGAGAAAGAAGTGTGAAGATTAATCAAGGCTTCTGGTTTTTAAAAACAAAGCAAAATGACATGGAGGACAGGTGAGACTTGATTCTACAGCAGGTATTAAACCCCAAGATTTATTCCGCTCATGCAAAACTGCAGAAAGGTTTCATTATTATCTTGAATAGAAACATCTAGAGCTGGCCGGCTTCCCTGCTCACTTGCCTGTCTGGCTTTGTGCATGAGACCTGTCACTCCGGTAATTAACATGCACTTTGGTATCTGGAGTCCAAGGACTGTGCATACTTGTTAGCTGGAAGAGTAAATGCCAAATGCTAAGGCTAAACACATAACACAGGTTTGCTCTGACATTTGGAGAGCTTACAATGAATGTACTTTGCTTCAGAGCTATTGACAGTTGGAGATTAAGGTAGTAGTAATTCTTTATCCCGGGAGTGTGAAGGACAACAGTTAACACATCAAAGAGTCAGAGGCAGCAACGGCAATGAGCCAGAGAGTCAAAGAGCTTTTAATTTTTCTGGAAAGTAAAACCCAGCTACGAGAACCGCTTCCTACAGCAATTTCTGATACGCGCAGAAGCGCATCCAACCTCAGGCAGCTTTTGAAGTTTTATTACGAGAAAAATACCACTCGAGATCATAAGGATGCCGAAGCAAAGGCACGCAGAGGCAGCTCTGCCCGCTCCAGCGCGGGGCTGGGGAGAAGGGTTTCACCCTCCGGGCAGGTTTGTGCACGGGCTGGAGGTGACACCGGTCCCTACCCGCGCGTGGGCTGGCAGCAGCCACGGGGTCACACGCTGTGACCCCCCCCGGGTTTTAACTGCCCAGCCCTTATGCAGAACAGCTCTCCCCTCCGGTCCCACCGCGGCTGTTTGCTACGACCGGCTCGGCCGATGCCACGAGCTGTTCTCTACGCTAAGGAGGTTTCCTAAAATTGCAACCTCGCTTCTGATCCTCAGCCTTTCCTGGCTCCGTTTTCTGAAAACCAGGAATCGCCCTGTGCAACTCCCGGGCAACAGACGCTGCACAACCTTCCCGCTGACTGCCAGCGTCAGCCCAGACTGCTCCAGTCTCCAGGAAAGACCTCTCCGGACCAGGAAACCATCGCAAAAAGTTTGCTCTGGCTCCGTCTGAAGTCAGCGGGAATCTGGGCAGTGAGGAACGAGAGCAGCGGCTGGGCTGGACCCCCCGAAGGGGTTTAGCAGCCGAATGGTCCTGCCGGGGGTCTGCCACCCCGCTTTTCTTTCTTCTTTAACACACTCACACATCGTGCAGCTGTTTTTCTGCCACAGCAAGTCCCTCCATTTCTGATTAGACTTATATATACATATAACGTCCTATTAATCATAATCTAAAACTGGAAGATAAAAAACCTTGGATGAATTTTGATGACGGGATTAAGCAGTGCCAGGGGAAAGCAGCCCTGCGATCCCAGGACAGCACGCTGCGGCTTTCAGCGATATGTACACACCGCTTAGCCCCTGCGTATTTATTTCACAGCTCAACAGCTGGATTCCCTTCGAAATTAATCACCTCTGTCATTAAATCAGATCTTTCAGAGTTAAGCTTTACAAACCTTTTTTCCCTTTTTTTAAAACAATAATATTGATAAATGGATTGTTTGCTAAGTACGTAGCACCATTAACACCACTGCAAGCTCCACCATGAAAAATCGCTCTGCGGCGTCCGACTGCAGCCTCTCTCCTTGCCAAGTGGAAAAATTAACTTTTACTCAATTCGAACAACTCCAAAGCGGACCTGCCTGCTCAAGGCTGTCGGGGCTGCAAGGGACAGGCACCGCCTGAGGTCTGTGCTGGGGAGCGGGGGTGCCAGTCCCCGTGGCACCGGCCGGACCGGCACGGAGGGGGATGGCAGGGCGCAGGATGCCATCTCTTCTGCTGCCCTGGGATGCTCTGCGGGGCCGGGGATGCTCCTGCCCCGGCCGTTTGCCTCCAAACCCCGGGCAGCGTGCGGCACCGCAGCAACCCGGCTCCCCGGGCCAAGCCTGACGGCAGCGGTGGAGCTGCCTGGGGGGCTCCCGCCTGCATCGCCGGCGCTCAACACTCTCTAGGTCAGGCAGATGAAATCATAAATTTATAATACAACATTACTTCAATTTTCCTCTTCATTTACTGCTGCAGTGCCCAGCTCTGCTCTAACGAGTCAAAGCCCGATCCGCGCAGGGGAAATTGCCTGGCTGAATATCAATAGCGCATTAACACCATGCCCGTGTGGATGCTTCATCAAGCCAAATTACGGCCATGCTGACCTACCCACCACTTCCATTAGATGCCATTCTCATCCTGCACTGGGCACCGAACTGTTTATTTGCTTCAGCAGTCCTGGGGCATGATCGATCTCTAATTAACCCCTGTTGCTAAACCAAAAATCCAAGTTTTGCCTGGATTACGCGCTCTGAAGTGAGACCCTCCTGTCCATGGAAGCAGAACTCAAACCAACAACCAAGACTCCATCCCACCAGCACCTCCAGAGGGAGAAACAGCTTCTCTGCTCCAAGTGGGGAAGTGTCCACAACCACTGAACCGGGCAATGGGAACGTCCTTTCATTTTTAAATGTGGTGATCCAGGATGGACAAAGCTCATGGTTAATATGTGGGAACACCGAGCACAGTGGGGGCTGGGGACCTCTACTTTCAAAATTAATTCAAATGTTCCAGTAAATGCAAGAAAATTCTTTTCTCCCCACGTTGCTCAGAGCAAGGAACGCCAGGTGCTTTGCAAGGTAAGGTAGAGTTCTTCTGCCGAAGCACAGCCCCATGCTGCAGCAAAAATGCTCAGGGTCCTTCTCAAGAGAAACGTGCTGTGACCTTGACAAAAGCACCTGTGGCCCCAGGGGATGCAAACCAAAAATCATCTCCTGCAGACACGGGGTGGTCACGTACTGGGGAGCACCTATGCAGAAGAAACACATCTGCTGTAGAAGCGTCTCCCTTGGTCCAACAACGTTGACCCATCTCCTGCTTCAAGGGACCAGAGAGCTCAGCTGAGGCGGCCGCAGCTCTGCGTCCATCAGCGATGGCTGCGGCGGGTGCTGCTGCGGGAGCCGGGGGGGTCGGGAGGTTGTGCCAGCCCGTGCTAACGAAGGGCTCTCCTTCCCGAATCCTGCCTCCGAGCCAGCTGCTCCTCTATTAAACAGAGTCTGATGGAAAAAAGGAATGACTTTCTTTGAAGGGCACAAGCTTCTTTTATGCATGAGTTGAGCCTACCTAGCTTGAGCGTGTGCAGTAATGCAGAGCCCCGGCCCGCCTCGTGCGGCGATGTACGCAGCCTGCCAGAGACCTCCTCAAACCTGCTCTTCAGATCAGACATCATTCCGGCACTCTGGGGGTGAAGCTTTACGGGCCGAGCGCTCCTGCCTCTGGAGGGGTTTGCAAGTTAAAAAGAGCCCAACTGTAATATTAAACACCAGCAAGTCTAAGATGCCCGTCGCCAGAAGAAGTGAGTGCTGCGGGGCCGCAGCTCAGCTCAAGCAGTGCGGCAGTCACCTCCGGAGCCGGGCATCACCGCAGGGACCACCGCAACGGCAGCCGCGACGTCCCAGACGCAGAGAGCTGCTTCGGATGGGAGGGCAGACAGGGATGACCTCCTGTTAACGTTGCTCCTCAGTTGCTTTCTTCTTTTGTCTCTTTTTTTCAAGACCTGAACGGAGGGCAGAAAGCCATGGGGCAGTGCAGCGACCCCCCCACACCCGTGGGTGACAGGGCTCCTGGTTTGCACACCCACACCAGGTGACAGAGGCGATGTTTCCAGGCGCATGGCAAGCTTCTCGGCCACCGAACCGCTCCCACTCAGCTGCAGACGTGTGCGTTGCCTGCTGGGGGGGGCACGATGCCCGATCCTGAGTGTCCATGGGGCTGGGACACACACAGTGCCCGTTCCCGAGTGCCCATGGGGCTGGGGAGCAGCTCTTCCTGCCCGGAGTGCTGCCAGGGAGAGGGAGCACTGGAACTGAACCCACTCCAGGCCGCTCTTTATGCCGAGCGGCTAATTAATGTTCCTGATCTCCCCCGAGACCGCGCGTGTCCCATCAGCAGACCGAGCCCGAGACAGCCCAGAAGCAGTCTTGGCAAAAAGCTCAGCCTGCCCGTGCTCTCGGAGTCAAAAAATCCTTTCAGAAGAACACTTTAATTTTGTTCCAATCAACCAAATCATCACAGAAGCGGCTGCCTACGCACCTTTAGACCCCGGCTGCTGCAGGCTCCTCGGGGAGGCTGTGATTAATGAAAAAGACCAACTTCCTTAATAGCTTTGGAGGGAGTCGCTCCCCGCTCTTTCCTTTGGATTGTCTCGTGCGTTCATTCCTCCGGTTCCCTCCTCTGCCCATGAACAGCATCTGGAGAAGGTGACCTTGAACAAGGGCTTCTGGAAACAGGTATAAAAATTCAAGAGCAGCCCCGATCGCTCTCTTTCAGTCCAGCTAGGCATCTAAGAGGAACGGGGTAGGGCCGACGCCGGCCTCCCGGGATCTCAGCAAAACACTCGGCCGCTGCGGACCCTGCCTCCGGCGGTACGTCACTTTGTGCGCCTCGTTGTCTGATGGGTTAATTACGCCCCTCTCCCTGCGGGGACGGGGCCCCACCACGAGCCAGCAGCTGCCGGGGCTCGGGAAGGAGAGATTGGGGGTCCCTGCTGAGCCGCTGCCCATCGGCCCCGTCCCAGCCTTGAAGCCAACACTTACGGGCAGCCTTTGAAAACGGGGATTTATAATGGCCAGCCAGCCAGCTTTGCTCTCATGTGTTGCAATTTCCTTGTTTAGCACTTAATTATTTAACACGGTGCCACTGTAGCAAGCAGGAACTCGGAAGATTAAAAAAACCAGCTAGAGCAGATAATGAAGCATCTGGCCTTCAACATGAATCAATCACTATTTCTGAGCAAGTCACCCTGATTTGAAATCTAGCAAGAGCACGTTGCGAGACTGGCCGGAGCAGAGCCGGTCGGGGTGACCCGACCCACCCCACGGCAGCGGGACGGGGATTTGCCAACAGGCGCTCGTGGCACTTGCTCTGTGCAGAAGCAGATCTGCTGGCTGACGGCTTCTTCACTTCCTTCTGGCGGCTTGAAACCATCTTCTTCCAGAGAGCCAGCCCTGGTGGGAATGCCTGACGCCGCACCCGAGGGCTGGATTTTTCCCTTCCCAGGTAGATCCCGGCTCCGTTCCCTCCTTGCCCGGCTGGCAGGAGGAGGGTTGAGGCCACTCTGCCCGTGGTGAGCAGAAGAGGGATGCTGCCCCGGCTCTCTCTGCCCAGCCCGGGCGCTCTCCTCCGGCAGGGACCGGGCAGCAAGGCTGCGCACACCACCCCCACCGCCCCAAACCTCGGGCACCACGAGCGGAGAAGAGAGAGAAACAACAGAAATAAAGCACGTCCGCTCAGGCACGCTGGGAACATACAGGTAACGAAATCACAGGCTGAGTAGAAGAAGATAAATATTTTAAGCATAAAATGTAATTTCCAAACACTGTGGGGCAGGGTGGCGGTGGAGTGTGGGGACAGAAAAATAGATGATCAGCTGAAATAACCGAATTACACAATCCAGAAATGGATTGCTCCAGCCACACGAACAGAAGTACTATTAATTCAGAGATAAAGCAAACATGGCAGGAAAGTTTTCCCTATCAAATCAAGCGCTGCCTGAAGTCAGACATCTCAGCGTAACGGCCTGATACCCGTAGGAACCGAGCCCTCTGACCTGACGCCCACTCCGGGAGCCCTGCGGTCCTCCAGCATCTCAGCCCGTGGGTCCCAGCAGAGCTCCCAGCACCAGCTGCCAGGGCTGGGTTTTGTGCTCAGCTTCTGGGATCGTCTAAACCCGGGACAGCAAATTCAAAGCATCCTGGTGGGGCCACGTACCAGGCTGGGAAAGGCTCATTTCCGTCTGGGAACACCCCCAGCCGCCCTCTCCTTCCCGCGTGCTTGAGGGACACAGCAGGTGACAACCGGGGGACGGCCCAGCGACACAACGGGAGCCGCAGTTGAAAAGACACGGGCTTTTACAAGGATACGTTGGCAACGGATTAGCAGCACTGTGGCTTAGTAAATCTGAGGACAGAGTATCGAGGGGTTGTCACATTATATAGAAAGAAGAACTATCTAGGCAGAAACAAATGAGAACCAATTATAACTAAGTAGACCTCATGCACAAATAGAATTTTGCCATTAAATATCATTTATCCCATTTAATTAGTGTTTTCTGGACACAATACTCTGGACTAAAATACCGTTCCATCTCCTTGAAACTTGTAATTATTGTTGCGACCTGTACTGTTACGCATCTCCCTGCTTTCTCCATCTTGCATGCCATTTAAGAACCGGCAAGATTTTCAATTATCTATGCTGAACTGTCAAAGATACCTTTAAAAGAAGGGGAATAATGTGTGACTCAATTCCTCTAAAAAAGGGGAGAGATCATTTTTAGTCAGAATGAACACACTGCATCTTTCATCATTCTATTTTTTGCGAGTAAGAGTAAAACAGCCTATTTAAAACATCCATTTAAATGCAAATTTTTATATTCCAGGAAGGGGGGGGGGAAGTTAATCATTTACCACAGACAGGATTATTTTCCCCACTCCACCCCTGCTGAAGTTTGGGGGCTCGCACCCACACCGGAGCAGGGATTCGCTCACCCCTGCGCCTTAAGCGTTCCGAAATCAGGGAGACAAGACGGGAGCCGCTGGCTCCGGGAGACGTGTGGTGGCCACGGCACTTACCCAACATTCCCATCCCTAGCATAAAAGCGTCCATGGTATACGGTAATCCACGTGCCCTTCCTCTCGTCCCTGGTGGAAACATCACTTCTTTAGGTTGTGCTTTCTTACATTCTACCTATTGAGCAGAAACATGTACAAATGAGATGCAAATGAATTCCATGTAAATGTCAAATGCAGAACTGATCTACTTAAGGGGGGAGTTTTATTTTTAGCATTTGCCTCCCCACACCGCCTCCCCCTCAAAGGTGAACTTTAAGAATAGCGTAAACGGATTTAAAAGAGCAAACGTGTATGTCTCTTTAAACACACATAGCAAAACCCCACTGTAAAGATGACAGAAATGCTGATTTAAGGAGTTCCGCGGTCCTGGAAGGAAAACCTGTGCCGCGTCCCTCGCAATGGTACTCGCGGGCGTGGGATGAATGGAGGGAGGGCTCCAGCACAGCTCTATTGCGATCGATAACGGAAAATGGCTCTTGGTGATCGTTACAAAAAGCTCCTTTCAAGATCGGAATAAAGAATCAATGTTTCTACCCAGCAGAAAATTTCTGCGAACCCCGTTAATAAACGATCTGCATTCTTCCACTCCCAGTTACTCCCGCTGCCTTTGGAAGTTGCTCAGTGCCACTTGAGCCGCACCGCGAGCCCCCCCAGCGCCTCGTGGGAGGCGGCAGGACCCCCGGACCCCCGTCACACCGCTGGCTGCTGGTTCCCACCCTCTTTTGGGAGGGGTGAAGGGAGAAATAAAGCACTTTTCCATGTTCTCCTGCCCTGGCACTGCTGACTCACCCCCCCCGGCACCGGTGCCATGGCCATAAGCCCATCCGGGACCAGCCGGAACTATCCCGGCGGACGCGGTGGCACGGCCCCGCACGGCCCCGCTGCCCTCGGCGCTCCCATCCCGGCCGTGGCACTGCCGACGGGGCTGCTTGGCGTGGAGGACTTGGAGGGTCGGCTCCAAGCAGGGTCGTGTCTCCCGCATCGCCTCCACCCCTCGCACAAGCAGGCAAAGGCGGGCGTGCGCCCCACGTGCAAGCCGGGAGCTACCCCCCGCAAACGCGGGGACGCAGGATAATACGGCGAAACGTCTCGGTGCCTAATAGCCCGATCGGTGACTGTGTGTTCATTGTCTTATGAAAACCAACCGCCTGTTCCTAGGCAACCCGATCAGCGAAAATTTCAGGTTTATACAATTTTCATTTAGGTAACATAAAGGTTAACTGACTGTAATGGAAGTATTTTAAACAAAACCACCTACTCCTCCCCTTTCTGCTGCAAACCGCCACAGACCGTATTTACTTTGCTTGCTCGCAACCCTTCCCGAAGCTGCAGTGCTCCGACACTGCCAACGCTGTCGAAACGCGCTGCTTGCAAAACAAGCTGCCCCAACCCAGCGGGGTTCGGAGCAAAATTCTTCTGGAGTTCCTCTTTTGCTACTTTTCCGCCAAGAAGCGTTTGGGCCCTTGCAGGAGGCAGTGGGAGAAAGGCGGAGAGGGACGGGGGACGGCTGGAGCGGGGACACGCGCGTGCACAGCCCGGACACCGCTGACAAGGGCAATGGAAAATGGGTGAGCAGGAGGAGGAGGAGGAGGAGGAGGAGGAGAGGTGTTGAAGGGACCCATTCCCCGGACACCCCAAAACTCGGGCACAGCCACACAGGGCCAGCCATTCCCTCCGTCTCCTCTTCAGCACTGTCGGGGCAGCAAGTCCNACCCACGCACACGGACGGACTCCCGCAGGCACGTGATGGTGCAGACACACTACTGAGCGTGCGACGGAGAGCCCCCCCAGTGCCTGGCGGGCTTCCCAGGCCCCGATATTAAGACAGAGGCAGAAAAGGAAACAGAAAACTTCCCATCACTGATCCATGAGCGGCCGCTCGCACACTGAGGTGCTGCTGTCGGAGCGGGGCTGGGGACGAGGACCGCGCAGGATGTGTGTCCTCAGTGCCCAGCCCCGCCGCTGCCCCGCGGCACAAAGCCTTCAGAGCTTCCCAGGGAGGCTTAAGCCTGAGCCCTGATGGGGGGTTTCAGCCTAACTGGGCTGTGTGCCTCCCCGAAACCTCAGTGTCCCCGGAAACCCCCCAGCCCAAAGCCGGCAGCCTGCCGCCACCTCCCTTCCCCACCAACCGTCCCCGAGAGCCCAGGGTCCCATCCAGCTCGAGATGCTGAGCACCAGCCTCCCGCCCCGCCACCCTGCAAAAACAGCTCCGCAATATCCTCTGAAGCTGTTCCTTTCCTCGTTTGCAATCAGAGGGGCATTTAACAGTATGCCAATCTAATTTCTCCAGCCAAATGACGGGGGGTGAGCACCAGAACTGTGTCGTTCCATTTCACAACCACATTTTTCGGGTTCGCCACTGCTCCAAATGTCACGGCGGCATTGGTTACACCTCGCAGCCGCCTGCGCTGCGAACAGTCAGGATGATGAAAACAATCTAGCCTGGCTCAACGGACAATTAACAGGAAAATGAAGTTTGGATTAGCACCGTTAGAAACAATAACCCAGTAATTAGCTTTTGCAACCACAAAACAGCCTACCGCTGCTCTCCCAGAGACTAGTGTAATTTATGATTTTCACAGCGCACGAGGATATAAAGGGAACGGCAGTGAGCTGCAAAGAAGTTTTAACTGGGATTTAAAGGAGAAGAGAAAGTCACCAGTAGGAAAGAAAAATAATTCCTAAGCCTTTGTAAACAAATATACCCCACGTCGAGGGTAAAGATATCCTCCCTTTTCCAGCAGACTCTTTCCCCCTGGGAGGGACGACATGGAAGATCCATGGCCAGGCGCCCCGGCCCCGCTCCGCACCCCCGGGAAGGGGCCGCACGCCGCGGGTGGATGTCTACGCTCCCCGCGCAGCAGCGTCAGGCCCTGAGGTGCTCTGCGGAAGCTGCCCGGCACCGTCCCTTCCGCAAACGGGAAGGCGGGAGGTGAAGCACCACGTTAGCGGACCGGCGGTGGCCCTGGACGGTGCCTCTGCACCAAGGCAGGCAGCGCACGCGGAAAAAAAGGGGCCAGGCTGGTTTTCTGCAGGACGCCAGCCCTCTTCTCCGTGGGGAACGGGACGGAGACGGCTGTAACCGTCCCACAGCCGCGGTTACCCTGAGGGGACAGCCCTGGAGGCAGCAGGGATGTCACGCACATGCTGGCAAAGCGCGACGTGCAACGGGGCTTCTCCAAGAGGGAACGCGGCTGGATTTACGAGTCGGTGCTGAGCTCTGCACCGAATCACCCCCAAGAGCCCGCCCGATGCCGGTACTTTGTACATAAATCTGGATCTTGCACAAACTTTCAGTTCAGCATTTCTGTACATCTTAATAATTTCCAGATTTTTTTCCACCTCCCCTGTACGAGGGATGTGCTTCACTTTCAGCAGCCTAACAAAGAAAGTTTTAAGTCTAAGGCTAAAAAAAAAAAAAAAAAAAAAAAAAGCAGGGAAACTAAAATTCACTATTTTTGTTTAGTCTAGTTTGGAGAATTAACATTACACTGGGGTACTCTTGGGTCAAGCGGAGCAGTCAAAGGCACTAGAACTCAGGATGGCTGAGATGGGGAGTGAAAAGCCTCTTATACCCAGCGCAACAAAACAGGCTGTCAGCTCTCAGCACCGGGATGTCTCAAAACCCCCATGGCCAACAGCTTCCCAGGGAAACCAGGGCTATTTTGAGGAAAGCAGAATGCGCACATATTCACAATGCACAAAACCCCGTTTTACCACCCAAAGACAAGGCAACTTTGTCTCGCCAGCAACGCGTGATTCACAGGTAGTTGGGATTCGATTACCGTGGGGACTCCACGTCGTTCACGCCGCGGCAAGCCAAAACTAACGCTCCTCTAACAGGGAAATCTGCATTTGCCCAGTGCTGCCGCAAAGGCAGGGCTACACCAGGCACCAGGAGGTTACAGGCGTATTTCCAAAAATGCATTAGATGATTGACAAAGGTGGGGTGGGGACAACGGGATGTCAAGTCCTCAGACCGTAAGAGGGGAGTTCGGCAGCTACGGGCGAGCAGAGGAGTCTGCCAGAGGGTCTGGCGGTTCACCAGCTCGGTTTGCCCCTCCCCACCTCTCACACCCCGCGTCGGGCAGCTCCTTGTCCCCTTTGGGCTGGAGAACGCGGCCGCCCCTGGGGAACCTGGCGAGGACGGCCTCGCGGTGCAGCTCACGACTTACGGCGTTTAAAGCCAGAGGAGCGCGCCCGACCCGCAAGCGGTCTGCAGAGTCCTTCAGCTGACGGACGGGGGTCCAAAGCTGCACCTCCGGCCTCTCCCCAGCACCACAAACGCCGTGCAAGGAGTCCTGTCACCACCGGGCTCTTCGCACGACAGCTCGCCCGTACGCGCCCTCCCACTACAACCGGCCCCGCGTCAGGCTGCAGAGGGATCCTGCGGCAGGCAACGACGAGCAGCGACACTGTCCCGCGCCCGGCTGGCCGCCAGACCCCCAGCCAGGCACACGGTGAGCCGCGGTGCCCGTACGCCCCGTTCACGATGGACAACAGCTCCGTTTTGGTAGGTCCTACGGACGCGCAACTGAAGGGACAATCCCAGCTCCACAGAGTTTCCCAGGGACTGCAGTACGGTCCTCGAACTGGAGTTGCTGCATTTAATTTCTGGCCACTGGAGGTTGTTTCTTAACTCTCTCGTTCCTTGCTTTGAGGGTGAAACCAGGACTAATGCCCCCGCGGAGAGCGGGGAGGGGTGACTCAGCTGCAAGGCTTGACGAGCTTGCGTGCTTTGCAGATTTGGGACAAAAGCATCAAAACAGGCTTCCAGCACTCAACCAATTTCCTCACTAGGGAGAACGGTGATTTCTGGATCCAGATTAAGCCCGCAACAAAAATCCCACAAAACCCACAAAATCCCACCATGGGAGAAAGCAACAGCCACAGGTGCTCTGCGGCATCAGAGCCTGTTTCAGCCCAGCGTAACGTTTCTGTCACCCGCCCCAGCGTCTAACCGGCGATCCTGACTTCAGGGCAAAGCGCCCGGGCATCACCCTGCTCGCCGGCACCTCTCCCACCGTACCTGTGACGTGACCGACTCTGTCACAGTGGGAGCTAGAGGAAAATAAATTACTCCATCGCATTTCTTTCCCAGCTGCTTTTGCTCCCCCTTAGAAAACCAGGTTTCTCTTTGCAAAGCAGGCTGCTCCCGTCGGAGGAGCAATATTCTGGGGGTAGCTTGTTTGGGTTTTAGTTGTCGTCCCCCCCGCAATGTCTGGAGAGCATCTTTGGCCTCCCACGTAAATTCCAAGTTTCATTTATTAAATACCTCACTGGCATTTTCTTTCCACTTTCACACTGCTCGTTTAATATTACATTTGACATTCTAGGCTTTACGGATGGCAACAGAAGCAGAATGGGTGGGCTAAAAATAGCCTGCCAGAGAGACGGGAGGCTAGAAATAGGCTCATGAACAAAGCAGCCCCGCTACCCTTTGCTCGCCCCTGCCTTTTGGGAAACGACAGCGTTCAGGAGATGAGGAAAAACGAGCTCAGGGCGAGTCGGTGCCCGCGGAGCCGCTGATGCCCCAGCCGAGCAGCCCGGGGACGGGGATGGGGTGTCCCTGTCCCAGCCCACCCAGCGGCTGCAAACCCCATCGCTGGGGCTGCGAGAACCCGTCCCCTTCGCAGCTCAACACTAAGGGGGGCACGTTAAAAACGAAGCAGGCGTGGTCAGACTCCCAGGGCGCTGCGGAAAGCACATCCGCACCTAACTCTGACCCCCAGCCAGCTGGGTGTCACCTCCGGGCACCTGCGCCCGCTCACTGACACACACGCGTGCACAAGCTCTCCTGCCCCTGCACGGGTTTGGTAATTAATCTGCAGACACATCAGCGGTGCGATGAGTCAGTCCCAAGACAGGATCACGTCTCACCTCCTCCCTCGTGGGCTGCTTTTAAAATTAGTGCTGTGGAAGAAGTGACAAGAAGAGAACGCTCAAAGCGTCGAAAAACCTGGATCGTGCACAGAGAGCCGGGAAGAGTATCCGCGACAATGAACCACCGACAGCCTACGCTGTTTCTTTTGCTCTCTGTGACGTTCCTCGAGTGTTTTTGCCCTGTCCCATCCTCCACGTTCCCTGCGTTCCTTCCCGTGCAGCCTTTCCTCTGGGAAGAAACCCTCCCAGCGACTGTCCCACCGCTCCTCCCCTGGCAGGGCTCCGCAATCGGCTGGGTGCGACCTGCACAGCGCAGCGGTGCGGCTGCTGCTATGAAGCGTCAGACGACGCGCTCCGTCCCGCTGCTGGCGCCGCATTTGCCGGGACACACCAGCACCCTGCTGCTCCTTCCTGCCGACGTCCAGCACCTCCCCAGGGCCACGCCGGGCAGCGCCGACCCGCGTCGGGTGAAGGCTGAGCCTTCTCCAGAGAAAGACCTTTTGTGTGAAATAACCAAACCTACGGCACGCGACATGACACGCACCCACCCGTGATGCTGCGCTAGGAAAATCCTGGAGCTCTTCCCTCCCACCTGACAAATCCTACCGAAATTTACGTTCCAAGCGTTTCGAATTTGCTGCTGGGTCTGTCGTCTGCATGCTGGGATGGGGGTGGTTGGGGTTTGTTCTTTTTGATGTGTTTTAAGGCAGATTAATCAGCGGTTAGTAACCCTACGGGGGAAGGAGCCTTCCCCACAACCCACACGTGTCCCAGGCTGGTGGCAGGCAGGACCCCCGGAAGCCGGGGGCGGCCGGGGAAGCAGCGAGATGCTCGGACAGGGCAGAGGCAAAGCCCGCGGCACCATCCGAGCGGGAGCAGGAGGCTTCCCGCAGCGCAAGGGCAACGGCCCCAGCCCTGCCGCCCCGCCACTCCGTTTGCCAAGGGGACCCTTGCTTTTATCTCAGATGCCTATTGCAGTGAGGAACAATATGAAGAATATTATTTCAGTGCCCTGGGAAAAATTAGCAAGTCAAATATTGAATCAGGCCTCCAGCATATGCCAAGGAGATTGCTTTGATCTTATCCACACTAAAAGCTCTATTATTGAATTTAAAGTCTGTGAACACGTATCAGACCAATATACAATGCATATCCGAATATACATTTGAGAAGCAAAGGATGTTTTGACAAAGGGAAAAAGAATATTTTAGCTGAAAATATCAAAGTTACTGCATCAATTGAAATACAAATGCCCTTTTTCATCCGACTCAGTGGCTTTACTGACAGGGCAACCCGCGACCTGGGACCTGACTGTCATTTAGGAGAAACTTCACCCAGGTCTGGCTCCTGCCTTGGGCCCGGGTTGAAAGCCATCGTGGCTCGATGGCGGAGAGCCACGACTTCCCGGCGGACACGGTCCAGCGGGCAGCAGCAACGTCGGAGCAGCATCAGGGCTCGGGAGCTCGCCCAGAACGGCTGTTTCGGGAGCACACGGTCTGAGCCAGCTCCCCCAGCCCCCGGCCCCTCGGAAAACCCCGGATGCGGCCGGTCGGCGGCTGCCTCGGCTCTTCCCACGTGCGGGGCGGGAGAAGGGGCCTTCTCCAAGGCTGGTCAAGCAGCTGAGCTGGTTAATCCAAAACCTGCCCCGGGGCGGCTGCCTGAGCCTGCAGACAGCACCTGGGCTCGCAGGGGGACAGACGCCCGTCCCGCTGGCGGGGGTCAGGACTCGGCACCCCGGCACCCCATCCCAGCCCTGCCAGGCGCGGGGTGCCCGTCGCCCGGCTAACCTCAGGGAGAAGTTGTCCCCAAGGGCCACCACCCAGGCACGGCACGTGTCTGCTGAAAGGGGGAGAGCTCGCTGCCGCCCGCCCGTGCGTGCCGCGGAACAAAACCAACTTACCATTTTATTATTGATTTCGTGGAAATGAATTTCACAGACTTTTTCCACCACGTCTTCGTTTTCAAAAGTTACGAAGCCAAATCCTATTTAATACAGAAACAAAAAGGGGAGGGGGAAAGGAAAATATTAGTTCAGTTAAACGGATTTCATTTTAATAAAGCATTACTTAGCCATTGGGACTTCAGAAAACTTTCACAAAAATATGTACGTGTCCATACACCTGCTGGCCATGGAGCTGCTGCTGAACCTATTACAGAGTAATGGAGGGAAGAAGCATTGTCTCGGGGAAAATGAATATGGTTCTGTTCCAGCTCTTCCATAGGATTTAATGGAGAATTAAAACCTCCTTATGGATTTTTTGATCTATCCTGCAGAATTTAATGGATAGTTACACCCTGGTTACATGGATGGCTCAGAAACTACAATAAGGCTGTATTTTCTTTTACACCTTATAGGTTTTTAAGAGCAATCTCTACGAAACCCAATTATATTTCTATGGAACCATATTGATTTTATCTCTTGTTTAATTCCACGGGACTTCTCCATTAGAGCTGACTCATTACACGACCCAAAAAAAAAAAAAAAAAAAAAAAATCCAGGAAGAGAGAAGATGATTCCTCATTTACCCCAACGAGGAAAAAAATACCAATGCTTCCCCAAAGAAGCAGCAGCACTTGGTGTTTCCAGTCACTTTAAGCAAACACCAACCGTCCCCGCTGCTGCGTGCCAGAGCCAGCGGCGCAGCCACCGCAGCTCCGTCCCGCACGGATGCAGCCGGCCCCGCGGGTCAGCCGGGCTCCGGAGGTGGTTATTTGTCCCTTTCTTCCTGAATTGCTTCCTCTAATACCTCATCAGGACATCCTGAGGTCTCTAAGAAACCATTATGTTTAAGGCCTCTGATCTAATCATTCCTCTCTTCTCCGCTGCTGCTTCAAAGGAGCCGTGGATTTGGGCTGGTTTAGGGTCCTTTGATGCCTGCTGCCCGCCCGTAGCTGTACGCTGTGTTTGCTCTGCTGGGGCCACGCTAAAGAAATCTGGCAGCCCACCACAGCTCTACGCAGCCATGTGCCCTGCTCGTTCCTTAAAAAAAAAAAAAAATTGAAAAAAGAAATCAAGCTAACAAACAAAAACAATGTAATGTGCTACATTTCTGGCAAAGGCTTGATGAGCCAACATCGGCACCAATTAAGCTAATGAAATCTTAAAAATGTAACAAGAGGATGAACTTCATCCCCCAAACTGCACTGAA
Organism: Aramus guarauna; assembly: GCA_013400195.1. Classification (NCBI taxonomy): domain Eukaryota; kingdom Metazoa; phylum Chordata; class Aves; order Gruiformes; family Aramidae; genus Aramus; species Aramus guarauna. The sequence goes on from VXBL01007170.1 coordinate 577,170, forward strand.
AGCGCTGCCGGACTCAGCGCTGGTGAGACGGCACGTGGTGCCTTCATCGCGCCAGGCTCCGCGCCAAGGAAGAGAGACGGGAACCCAACGCTGCCCGGCGTTACTTTCGGCGAGTAGTTTTGCCCAGCGAGCTCCCCTCTGCTCAGCCGCACACGGCAGAAAGGCCGTTCTGTCTCCCGTCTGCCACCGGCCGTGTGTCCGTCCATCCCGCACCGCCCGGCCCGACCCCCGGCTATTTGGGAGCAGAGCGGTGAAGCCTCACGGCAAACCCGCGTTGCTCCCAGCACTCCCCATCTCCGTCGGCACCTCCCGGCAGCGGTGAGTGCCGCCGTGGCGTCACCCCGGCCCCGCTCCCCGGCCAGACCCGGCGTTCCCGGCAGGCAGTGTCTGTGCCGAGGTCCGGTGTGAGCTCACACTCGCTGTGCTTTGCTACGGCACAGCAGAAAATATTAAAATCACACGGGGTTTTGGCAACCCACAGGTACAAGACACGTTTTGCAGGCTGCGGTATTTGAAGCTCTAAAGTGCGTTTCAAGGGGAAGTCCAAGCAGCTCCCAGTTGGCTTGTTGGGGAACGCACAGTACACACAGCTCCATCCCTCTTTGGACTCTCTTCCTGGGGCAAAACCCACCAGAAATGGTTTCCAGCTCTCCTCCAAGGCATGACACATCACCCGGCAGCATGCCTCACTCAAACCCAGCGCTATTTTACTTTGCACTTAAAGCATGTAGCAGCTTGAAGTATTTTACTTAACTAAGCCTTTCATTTGCCTTCTAAATTACTCCATTTAAATCTACCTTAAACAGACCTGCAGCTCCAACTAAAATTTTTGTGGTTAACTGGCTGACTACGGCATCCCAGGAATCCCGGAGGACGCTGCGCCGGGCAATTACCGGAGCTGGGAGCAGCGCGCCGCCGGGGACCAGCTTTGCCCAGCGCAATGAGACGGCCAGTCCGGGTCTACAAGTCATTAATTGTTTGAGCACCAGCAACATCTTCATCATTAGTAACTCATTAGCAAGTACGGCAGTTGAGGATTTCTCTTTCAACTTTTGTCAGGTCTCACTGCCCGGATGGAGGGGAGAGAGGGAATTTGGAGGAGATTAGCCTTAATATGCACAACCCCGCGGGAAAGCCCACTGCAGTCATTACACATTTGGACTCGGAAACAAGTTTCCCGTTCTCATCCCACTCCATATGGCTTAAACACAGGTTTATCAAGAAATTATTTGTCTGATTAAATCAGATAGTCACCCAGCTTTCTGTATTTACGGATTTTGTAACAAGAATAAAATAACAATCCATAGGTGTCACCTCTCATTTGCAGGTTTTTAAAAGCCGTGCCACTTTGCGCAGGCCAGTCTAGCTGCCTTGGCAAGAAAAACCAGAGGTGACCGGGTCTGTAAGAAAAACCAACACCATCGCTTATTCCTTGCTGCCCGGAGCTGGCAGACGGGCAGGGCAGGCAGCTCCGGTGTGCGGAGGGCTCGCAGGATCAGCCCACTCCATCCGTAGCTGAAGGCGATGTTTTACCTTGACCATTACCGACAGCTTTAACGGATTGCAAAGCAACCAGAGGATTTCAGTCTGCACACATCCAGGCATTTAAAACCCGTAGGATGCTGTTCAAGACATGCTAACACTCCTGAAACGAACAATTCCCAAGAGATCATATGCTGCTGAGTTAAAAACTTCATAAAAGTGACCGGTAATGGGTCCTTTTTTGTTTCACTTTTTGAATACCGGATTCCAACTTTTAATAATTGCACACGCACAAAAATATTACTGTGTGCATGCCTTATTAGTCAGCGTAATGAATACATGCTCATTTTTAAATTACCAAAACTCTTAGAAACCTTCCTGGACTAAATAGACAATTATTTTTTTCTGAGAGGTACTAAGAGTCAACAAAAAAATGGTTCTCAGAAAGTGTATGAAAAAGATTAACACAAAACAAAGAAGGCTGTTTAAAATGGTGACATAAATAGGATTCCGGTTGTCAAGGAGCACACATTTTAAAATGAAATTATACCGCATCCTTCTGAATGAAGCTATTATTGGAAGCTAACAAGCTCTATTTAAGAGATAAGCATTTAACAGAGTCAAACGGTTGGGTTTTTTATTCAAATGAATAAAACTGAATATTCATTTGAATAATCTTTTCTGTAAAAGAAAAGACAAAGAAGAGGAAAAAAATAAAATAAGAGGCAAACAGATGCCCCAGACGAGAGGCTCCGAGCCAAGTGCGATCACTGAAGGAAGCGGAGACGTGCATTCACGACCTTCAGGTGAAACATCCCTCCTTGAGCGTCGGCTCAGAAAAAGGAGTCATTTCACTCCATTCACCCGCTGCTTAACGGGCACCGACAGGCACCAAAACGATGCGCGAGGATCGCCCAGAGTCCCGGCGGCCGGGAGCAAGCCGGCGCCTGGAAGGGAGAGGCTTTGCTCCGCTCGTGGAAAGGGCTGGCGTCCGCAGGCGTCCTGCTAATTACCAGGACTGACCCGGGCAAAGGAAGGAGATGGAGGGGGGTACCCGCTGAAAAAGCGGCTTTGCAGCTGCTGCGTAAGGCCCGTCGCAGGGTGCGGCAGGCGTTACCTCTGCTCAGGGTCTCCTCCTCCAGATGCCCACGGGGCCCAGGAGCTGCCCCCGCCGGGGCGGCAGCTCTGCTCTTGGCTGAGTTCACCCGCTCCCCGGCAGCCCTCCCGCGTCCGACGCGAGGCTGGGCTTTTCCCTTGGGGCTGCCGTTCCAGAGAAGGGGTGAAGATTGCTCACCCCAGCACCGCGACACCAAATCACCTTCCTGCCTTGCTTCCTACCTCCCGGTGCGCGCCAACGCGGAGACGGTCAGGACGTGCAGCAAACCATCACCCTGCCCGATCCCCACGACTGCGCTCGCAGCGGCTTTGTGGCTGCCACGCAGAGGCGGAGATGCCAAAGCCTCTCAGGAGCGCCGAGGATGAAGGCTGGGGCTCACCGGCTCTCGAGGAAGATGGCAGAAGCATCACCCAGGCCGGCGCTGGGGAGGTCCCCCCCAGCCTGAGCTCGCTGCCCCCCGCGGCAGCAGCTTTCGGTGAGAGGACGGCTCGTTCCAGCATCCCGCGGCGCTGACGGCCGAGCGGGCAGTCGGTCGGCTCCAGCCTGGTCCAGCAGCGGAACGGCTCCCGCCTACGCTAACGCGCGGTGGGCACCGAGCAGGAGTCTGCTTCTTCAGGTCACTGATTTTACTCGCTGGGACTCTCTGCATCTGCTGATTAGAAGCTAAAATATTTGGGCATCACTTAGCAGAGCACACGGTTGAAGCAAAGCGAGTTGAAGGTACTCGGTACCCCTGCAGACCGGATCCCGGCCGGGGCAGGTGGCTGACAGAACTGGGCTTTTTTAGCGGTGACTCCCAAAAGAGGGTTTTTTCCCTTGGAAACAGGTGCCAGCGTATTATTCACAGGGGAGGGCAAGCCTGGCGCAACACATTTCTTAGTGCAAGGCAAGATAGACTCCAGTATCTGAACAACTCCGAGTTCCCCTGGAAACATTTCCCCCGCGCCTGCAGATGCCAGCCCAGACACCTGACGTCCGACGGCGCAGGATGCGTCCTCCAAGGCACCTTGGCTACGCCGAAAAGCCTCCTTTGATCCAGAGCCTTGCTCAGCCAAGCAAGCTGCGGGTGCACCGCTCCGTGCAGCAAAGCAGAGCTCAGCTGCAGCACTGTCTGCCACGGTACGCCAGAAATAAGAGAAGCGCTGTTCAGAGGAAGTGACTGAAACCATAAAAAGATTAAAGTAATTTTAAAAAAATCGGGAGAAGCCATAAATAATATTAAGAAGCCATACTGAAGATAGCGAAGTCAGTGCTCCTGTGTTCTGTATTTTGTTTTCTTCACGCTCAAACCAACTATATTTCACACCTTTGTCGTCACTTGAGAGGTTTTATGTCAACCTCGCTAAAATATAGCTGAGATGACGACACCATTGCTATGAAATATATCTACTTTCTCCTGCTCGTTGGCAGCAACTTTTCCACAGCCCGGGTTTTATCTGCGTGTCCAGCGATATGTACTGCGGCTGCGTTTGCACACACAGAGGACGTCACTCACCAGCAGAATTACACGCGAGCAGCGTACCGGGTTAGAGGTCTCGCACTTTCAAGCCCGTGTGTGCAGAAACCCAAGGAAAACACGGTGCTTGCATCCTGTGCCAGAAAGGTTAAACCTAGGCGAGCGCTGGGCTCAGCCCCCGGCGGGCTCCGTGCCGAGAGCCCTGCGGCAGCGGGTGCCTTGCCCACAGCAGCCGGGGTACCAGCACCTCCAGCACCAGCTCGCAGCCCAGCACCCGAGCCAAATCTGCCTTCACCGGAGGCGCGCACCCCCCCATACCGCGTGGGCACTGCTGCTCTGCGAAGAGGCTCTTCGGCCCCCAGGAAAGACGCTCTGGTGGGTGAAGGCGCTGGAAGGAGAGCTGGAGGAGCCCCTTTCGGCTCCCAGGCTGTCCCGGGGTCACCCGATGAGGTGGAGCAAGTCTCTTCGTGTCCCCTGCATCGGCAGCGCTCCTTCTCGCCCGAGCTGTGTCTGTGTGGGCTGGTTGGGCTGCGGGCTCTGCGGGCTCTGCGCGGCTGGGACTGCCTCGCACCGCACTTCTAGCACGGCAAAGCACCCGAGAGCTCCTTGAAGGCTTCTGGGAAGCAAGTCCTCACCCCGGCTCTTCTGTGCCTGCACGGGAACCCCGAGACCAAGGGCAGGAGGTAAGAGCATGGAGAGGAGAAGGGAAGATGTCTACGCGGTCCACATCATCTCACTCCTGCTGCCAGCAGTAAGGCTAACCCGACAGTCACCTGCTGCTGCCTCGCCACTGCAGGATCAGTCCTCCCTCACGTACGGAACGCGCTCCCGCGGCCGCATCCTGCTCCAGACCCCCAACCCAGCCGGCACGGTGCGAGTGGGAATCCCTGGGGGTCTGGGGTCCCACCGGCCCCCGGCGTGGGCACTGCCTGACGAACGGCTGCGCTGACGGATGGGGATGTCCAGCCTGACACCCGCTGCAGCGCACAGCGTTATAATCAGGAAATATTAGTTCAGGCTGCGTCCCCCTTCCGTGCGAGTCTCGGTACCTGATCCGCTCGTTTGCGTTTGCTTCTTCTCTTCTCCCCAAATTTAAGTTACTTAAGCTTTGAAACAGAGAAAGGCCCAGTCCTGCTGTGGCATTATTTATGCACCTGCTTTCTTGTTTATACCAATAGTTTTGGCAGCTGGTCCTGTAAACTGTAATAAAATGCCTTTCAAAAAGTAAAAAAAAAAAAAAAAAAAATTAAAAATGAAGAAATGTGACCAGACAAGCCAGGCATAATAACATTAAAGCCCGTGTCAATTAATTTTTCCTCTTCTTGATAAACGAGCCCCATTCCATCCATTAATAATGAGGGAAGAAACAAGAAAAGTTGACACTAGTTTAATTTATTTTCTCAACTTGCCTGGTCATATTTCTCCTTGTTGCAAAGCTTTCCAGTGCTGCTGGGAATTGCAAGTGGCTCCCGCACAGTCGATGCATAGATTGGTGTGAATCAATACCGCTCTACTTTATTCACACATCCCTTGTAATCAGAGGGGAAAAGTTGCTTAGTAAGCTACCGCGCGTCCCAGACTGCCACGCCACCGTAGGAAAATAATAATAATAGTAATAAAAAGCCTGCAGGGGAGGGGGGAGAAGGGGACCCGAACCCCAGCGCTGTCATCGCTGGCACCGAATCTCATCCTTACAGACAAACGGAAGGAGCCGAGCGGAGGGGCCGGGACATTTTAATTGCCCAGACAGCGAGCCACGGGCGTTTCTAACTCCTTGCTGTCTGCGCAGGTAATTCAAGTCAGTACCCTGAGAGTCTGGGAACGGGGACCCAGGGTTTAATCCTGTCTCTGGGAAGAGCCGTTTATTTGTTAGCGCCAGAACCCAACAGCCAGGACTCGAGAACTCAGACCCGACTCTGCTGCCTTCTTAGTTTGTGTCTTTGGACAATTGGCTTAAATCTTCCTTGTGGTCTGGTCCCGCGTTTCTTTCCCACAATTTCTTGTCCTTTCCCCAAAGTTTTCATCCGAGGCACTGCACCTCGGCTCGTTAAACCCCAAAACAGTCCAGGATAAAAGCTGTCCTTTCCAACACGTCACTGCCCGTTATTCCCACTTCCTCTGCTGCAAACACACGACAGGAGAGGTTTTCGTTTCCAGAGAATTAGCTCTCCAGATGGACAGAACACAGCCTGAACCTCCTCCGATTTGGCCTCCTTACCTGGAAGGAGGGGTTTGCCGGGAGGAGCGATGGCCACACCTGAAGGCACCTCCTGCTCCATGGAGAACAGGATCTCATCCCACCATCCTGACAGCCAGCCGGGGAGAGGGATGCGCCGGGAGATGGCAGGGGAAAGAGGAGGTTAACACCTACGGTCTAGGCTAGAAATCATCACCCTCATTTAACTGTGAAGTGTGCTCTCTAGCAGTGCTCCTCTGACCGACGCTCATCAAGACAGACGATTAGCCCGCACATCCATTTGGTGGTTATGTGCATCTTGGGCTGGGTACGGAAAATAGTCGGGTTCTCCTGGCAGACACAGGCAGGTATTACTGCTGTTTAAAGTGTCAATATATACTCCATGACACGAGAGTAAATTCTCAAAATTAAATCAGCAGACAACTGCCTTAGATCAAAACCTCCACACAAGGTGCTAGCGTTTCAATACCAGCGCGGCAGGAGAGCAAAGAGCTGAGGTCAGCCGCGCAGCTGGATAAAGGGCACCAGCAAGATACTCCTTTGCTTTTGTTCTGGAAAGCTGCAAGGCTCAGGCTCCTCGCTCCGTCCCCCCATGACTGCCTGGCATTTGCAAAGGGAGCATCGCTCAAAACGAAAAAAAAAAAGCACCTTCGGATGAGCAGCGGCTGCGCCACGTGACGGCCTGCCCCTCTGAACAGGAGGAAACAACCCCCAAACTGCCTTTGGGGAATGATTCTTCCCCGAAGGAAGGCTGAAGGGTACAGGGACTTGTCCCTCTCTCAAAGGACCCATGCGAACCCAAGATTTCTGGCCGGGGGGTGCGTGCACCTCCCCGTGCAGGGGCCACACCGGTTCCGGCCAAAGCCCTCGCGGGCGCACCGGGCGCCGGGCTGCGCGGCTGCAGAAGGAGAACCCTGCCGCGTGTCACGGGCCGCGCTCATGTAAGTGGTACCTGAACTATTCGTAATAAATTTTTCATAACAAATCTTCATTAAAATTTTATTCTATTAACATTCTGAAATCAAACCAAAGCGCTGAGTACATAATGACTGAAACGCACACTACACAGCAACTTACTAAATGCCAGTTTTATCATATTGTTAATTAACAGAAACCATTAATGCATTCACAGATCATTTAGAAGCATTAGCGGTGACCTAAGAAAAATTGCATGTACGTGTGATACACTTATGTCTGCATTTTTTGCATCTGAATTTTCCACTCGGGAGGCCTCAGAGTTTGTTCCCGACTCCGGTTCTCTCCCTTGGAGACATCACGTCTCAACGGGCGCATCTTTGTCAGAGGCTCGAGAATTAATGCACGAGGCTGAAGTGTGAGATACTGAAGGAGAAAGTTATCTCGGGCAACGCTGGCTCTTTTGTCAGTATTTAACCCCAGCTCCTCTAGCGTTCCGGAGCAGACCTACCCGTGCTCCTCACGCTTTTCGCTGCTCCTTTCGGTTCAGGTACAGATTTCCCAGTTCTCCAACGAGTCAGCGGAACAAAACGGAGGGGAGTGCAGCTGGGCGGGGGAAGCGTGGCATAGAGTAACAGATTTCTTTTTGCTAGCAAAGAAGAAAACCCCAAATGCTTGTAAAATCCAATTAATCTGTCTGCAGCCAGAATGGGAACCTCGTGCTTCAAGCGAATGCTTGAGTCTGTTCGTCAGCGAAACCTGCGGCACACGGAGCCAGCCATAAACCTGAATGCCGACCTCCATCCCCAAAACGAGAGCCCTGCAGCCCCTCGCCAAGCCACGGAAACTGTCATCACCGCCCCGACACCGCTCGCCTCCTCCCCCGCACCCAAAGGCTGCAGACCTGCAGACCGGTCCCCGTCGTCCCCGTCCCACCAGCCCCACGCGGCAGAGGACAAGGACAAGCGGAGCAGCAGCGAGCGGCCACGAGAAGGTCGGTGCTGGCAGCAGAGACGGGGACGAAGGGTCCCCGCTCCCAGGGTGCCAGCTGACCCGGTTAGGTTCCCCCGACAGAAAAGCTGCAGGAGCCGCTGCCCGCCGAGCACCAAGTCCTGCCATCTTGATCTGTTTGCCTACAGGCGTCAAATACTCTCTGCCTGTCAATTCTTCCACAGTTTATTACCAAATTTCTAAAATATTACATTTTTTATTATATCCAAATTCACTTTATTGCATTTGACAATACAGATAATCACATACCATATGCTCTAATGTTTTGAAACCAATGCATGTTGACAGCAGTTTTTATTCATGATGCATAATTCTACCCAGGGCTGACAAAGGCGGCGCAGCACTGAGCCTGGTGTTACGGTTTTGTTGTTGGGGGGATCCTTTTTTCCATTTCCTTTTCTTCATTTTAACAACAGACTCACAATACTGGGAGGAAAGATGCTTTCCTTTCACTAGAAATAGGAAATTGGCTGGAAAGATGGGCTTATCAGAGAGATGTGTTCAAAATATTAATAACGGGTGGGGGCTGGTTTTTATAATTACCTGCGTTTGAAACTTGCTGCTAATGGTGTTAGGGAAGCGTGACGGCTCCTCCGCGGGCGAGCACTGGGGGGGGCACGGCGGGCACGAGGCTGGACCCCCGCTCCCCAACACCTTCCTGCCTGGCTGCGCTCGCTTGCCTCTGAATCCAGCTCCTCTTCCCGAGGGAGATGGTGGGAAGGGAACCGTGCCCACGCCTGGCGCGTCCTGGGAGGGCCAGGGGACGGTCCCCGCGGGAAGGGGACATCTGGGTGAGTGCTACCCGAAAGACTTTGAAAGCCACCGTTCCTCTGACACGTCGACAGGGCAAAGCCCCACCGCCGTCGTTTAAACCCCATTGACTGGAACAAGGTGTGAAATGAAACGCACGCTTAAGAGCTTTCCCGAATGGGGCCCTCCATTCCCATCACTTCTCCCTGCCCTTCCCTGAATCCATGCTCAGGAAAAGCACGAGCTGTAAGCAGAGCTGAAGCGACGAGAAGTCCCTCGTGCTCTCCCCTGCACGTCCCCACCCCCGTGAGCAGCCGAGCCATCGGGCCACCAAGACCGAGCAAACGCTCAATTCTTCGTTAGGCTGCTGGGAAAGGAAAAGCCCGAGCAAACCCCAACTCCCAACCACAGCGTTCAGGCAACAGATCCAACAACTTGAAAGATGGCAAGGCTGCGCAAACCAAACAGGATGCTATGTCTAAATTAAGCTGTAATGACCTGCTCTGAGGTCTTTATTAGCCAGGTAATGATCATTTAAGAGGAGGTTACTATCTTGAGCCAAGGGCACCTAATACCATTACTGAACTTGTTAAAACCTGCCAAGCAAGTCATTATTTCTAACATTATTTCTTTTTCTCTTACACACAGCTCTCTACCTTTCCCCTCGTGGTGCTCAGCCATAAATCACGGGAGGTGGCGATCACGCAGACTCGGTCGCCCTTCCCCAGGAGGCTCAATTGAGCTCCCGCTCACCATGAGCAGGCTGAATACAAGACAAATCCCCCACAAAAATAAAAAGCATGCTGTGAAAAACTCCGACCTCAAAAGGCCTGCGGAGACAGGCCAGAGGACAGCAGGAGCAGGCAGTGGTCTTCACAGCCTGGTGGCCTCACAGAGCCGGGGGGTCTTTGGAACTCATTTGCAGCTGGCATCTGATGAGATGCCGCTTGGCGCCGCACGCGGATTCACATCCTGCATGGACCACCGGCAGTTTGGCTGTGAAAAGAGAAGCTTAAACAACACCTCAGCCCTTACGGATTTTGGGACCGGCGAGACAAACAGCAGCTTCAGAGCCCACGTGGGAGCTTGGGGTGAGCTCCCCCCCGGGACAACCTGCCCGGCGAGGGGACACTGCTTGGACCGACCGCTTCCCCAAGCCAAGAGCTGTCAGGCAGCGAGGCTGCGGCCAGGCCAGGGGCAGATCTGCTGACTTTGAGCAGGACGAGACATTGAGATGTTTCCCTACTCGCCCCTGGAAAATAATACTTAATCGCCTCCATCCCCCTCGCCCACCTTCAGTCCTACATAAGGAAAAGAAAAAAAAGAAAAAAAAACAAACCCCAAACCCCAAGCAAGCACGCAGCTGCTCTAGGGCTTTGCAAACAACTTCACCGTGCGCTTGCAGACATCTCCATCTGCTCGCCAAGCGCAAAGCCGGGTCCCGCAGGCGGATCCCTGCCGCCCCGGGAATCGTCCCCAGCCCTGCAGTCTCTGCAGAGGGAGGAAGAGCATCCGGCGCCCGGATCCCGGCGACCCAGGCTGGAAAGGCGTCGAGGCGGCTGCGTTGTACAGTAACCCGGCGTGGACAATATTATGAATGACACCAGCAAGCTGCCAGCTCAGGAACTCATTACTGTCAAGGTACAACGTGGCTGGCTGCCAGGCCCCCAGCTTTCGCACTCGCTATGCCAGAACATCCACACACAATTTAATTGCATTATAATTTCAAAAGTGCTTTTCAAACTGGAAAAAGGCATTCACTGATTAACCAGCGAAGAGCAAAATTGTTTATGAAATTGAATACAAAAAGCTACAGAAATGTAATTGGGTCGTTCTAGCACCTAATTTTCAAGCCATTTTCCCACTTATTTAATCACGAGATACAAAAGGAACTAGTGAATTGACTTCATACTAATTAGATTACTCCCCGCGATACTCCAGGCCTATATTCCAACTGGTTGATAGTGCTGCTTTAAAATGAAACAAAAAATGGAGCAACAGCTTGTCTGGGGCCATAACGCATTTGCTTCCCATCAACCCTCTCTTACCGGAGGGCCGTAAAATCCAGGCCAAACTCCGCTGACCTGCCGTAGCTAGTCACCCAGAAATCGCTAACCTTCCCGGACAGGAACGGGAAACGTTTGCCAAACGGTCCTGGCGGGGCTGACAGCCCGGGGCTCCCCGCCACGCCGAGCATCGCCGGCCGTCCCCGCGAGCAGAGCGCGCTGGCAGCGGCAATCGCCAGCAAGTGAAAACGTGGCGGGTGATGGAGGAGCTGGCCGGGACGCACCGTCCTCCCCAGGGACGGACGGACGGACGGTTCCCCGAGCAGCTGGTGACGGCGGCTCCGCTCTCACCACTCGGTCGCTCCCACCGCCGGAAAAGCCCAACACGCAGAGCTGAACTCGGGGCTGGCCAAGGGGGAGAACGTCCCTTTTCAAGCCACCACAGAATTACCGCCGAGAACATCCAAGCTGTTTTAAAACTGCGGCACGAGGTCAGCTCTGGACAGACAACGTCAGCGTATTTGCCGGCAGCAAACCGAGGGAGCGCTGGGGGAAGCCGTGCATGAGGACGGTTTTTGCACCTCTTCCGGACAGCCGCACACCTCTGAGCTTCAGCAATGCTAGGAGGGGCTGTAGGCACTTAATTTTGTTTTAAATCGAGTCACTAAATTAAACAGGAACGTTCTACTGAGCCTCCGGTTTACTAAAGAGCGGTATTTCGAAGATACATATAGGCACGGGCACGCTCATGCACAGCGTACGCCTGCAGAAGTTTCTTTAAAGCTGCCCAAGACCCACGCTGCACCTGATACAATCTGCTCACAGCTTTTTCACTAATTTTAAATTTTATTAGGTGCAACATAATTGATTATATAATCAAATGTAGAATGTACATTATCAAGATATTGTAGCACTTCACAGGCCATTTAATCAGCATATCTGGGACTGTGCCAAAATGAATTAGCTTGCATTAAATTTCAAGTACATATTATTGGTTGTATTTGTCTCCATGTTTAAGCAGGCGCTTGCTCTTACAAAAGAAATCTGAAATCCTTCAATTATAGAAATAGATTATTAAAAAAATGGAAGTACGCTTTCCCAGAGTTGTTTCTTCTGCGACAAAGAGCCCAGAAAAGCTCACTCCCTTCCAGAAAATCACTGCGATTGACCACAGGAGCAGAAGTTTTTAGTATTTATCGACTTTGCAAAAACAAGAGCATAAAATAGTGAAGTGCTTTTGTATTTTGAGGATGCTGTTAGCAAATACAGGGGGAACAGAGACCGGTAACGGCACGGGGAATGGGATGGTTTCTACGTCAGCCAGCAGCGGTTCTGGTTGTGGTGAAGGAAACCAGAGCATCCCCAGTGCCGCACGCCTGCGGTGAACGTGCGAAGGGCTCTGCACCCCCACCCATCCCGCACACCCAGCCCTGCCACCCTCAGCCTTCGAGCGAGGAAGATGCTGCCGTTCCCCTCCTCAACACCCGAGAAGCGGAGCTGAAGGCAGAGGTGGCGCAGATGGAGACGTCCCACCCTCGTGTGCCCCCTCCCCGTGCCGCACCAGGGCTGACCGTCCTCACGAGCCACGTGCCTCCACGCGTTCCGCAGCACCTGGAAGTGCGCACAGCAGCTCCTCTTCTTCCTCCCCAGGAGACGTACCTGGGGTCCTCGGGATGGCCCCGAGCAAGGAGAGCCCTTCCCACCACGCTGCCCCTTGCTCCAGCCGCGGCGGGAACGGTCGGTCCCTCCTGGGGTCGGGCGGAGGGGCAACGATGGGTGCCCACCTGCAATGGGGGCATCTGCCAGTGCCCTGAGGGAGGCCAGGAGGGACAGACCCCCAGCTTGCCCCCATCAAGGCCCATTTGTGCCACTTCTCAGCAACGGTCCCGTTTCAGGCTCTTTCACCAGATAACCGGCCACCAAAAGGCACCGGTAACACCAGTGTCCCCCGGCGCGGATACGCCCCGGGTTTGGTGACGGAGCCACGGTTCACCACCGCCCCGGCAAGCCAGCGCCCGCCGAGCCTGGCAGCCCCTGCTCCGTTCCCGTATCCTCGGAGCCGACCAGTCCCTCCAGACAAATAAAAAACCCGGGATTTGCCACGACAGGGATTTCTGCTCGATTTCTGCAAGCAGAGAAGCGCGAGAAAGGGACGAAGCCAAAACCTGCCGCAGACACTGCTCCTCCCCAACGCACCAGCCAAACCCAGAACCTTCTCCTTGTCCCTGCCTCCCAAATTTAATTACCACCGCCGGAGAGTTCAGGGGCGCAGCAGCTGCCAGAGGCGCCCCGAGAGAAATGACGCGTCTACAGAATTGACTTCGCAGGGGGAAATTTTTCAAGCGGCTGCGAGGCTGCGCTCAAGGTGACTCCTGCCTACCTGGTTCCTGCAGCAGCGTCGTGACAGCACAGGGCTGGGGGGGACGCACAGACCCTCCGCACCGAGCAGGCGTCGTCCCCCCCCAAAACGCCGTCACCTCACGTGCCGCCCCCAGGCTCAGCAGCTGCCAGCGGAGGGTACAAAGCCCTCAAGCCCTCCCTCCCAAACCGCAGAGGAGGCAGCGCAAAGCGAAGGACGCTTTGCTGTCAACGTGCAGGCATCTTCTTTTCGCTTGTTAACGCACAAGCGTCAGCGCAGGTAAACGGGAAGGCGAAAGGCCGTGCTTTACCACAGGCGTGCTCCGAAAGCGGGCCGCGGTGATGCTGCTGGCGGAGCACCCGGCCAGGGCTGCGCTCCGGCAGAGACGTCCCCGTGCCCGCTGGTCCTGCGCTGGGGGGGCCAGGAGAGCCGACGCGAGAGTGGTACAGCCCAAACGCCGCAGCCCGTGACGGCTCGGAGCTCACCCGGACCGCTGCGGCGCTGCCACCACGAAGCTGACGCGAGGGAGCACGCGCGGTCGCGTTGGCACAGGCTGTGCCCCCGCCGAGGGACCTCACTGAAAAGTCCCCGATCTTCACCCGTCCGTCTTTCGCAGCTGTGGGGTACCTGCTCTGTTTGCATCTGACTTCCAGGTGAAATGCTGCTGCACGCGAAAAACGCTGGAATAGTTGAGGGCACACCTTCTCACAGGTCTGCGGGGACCTGTTACCCTCCCCGGGCTGCACCCCCCAGCGCTGCGAGCCCCGGCTGGGCAGGAGAGCGTGGGCCCTGCGTTGCCCTGCTGGCTCTACATATCCTAACGCAAAGGAATAAAGAATTAGGCACCAAACAACAAACAACTATTCAAGGAACTGAAATAAATACTGACTAGGGCCAAGGGAAATACCAGCAGAAATGAGCAGCTTAGCCTCAGGTTAAAATAACACCTCTGAGTTGAGCAGAACGGCCCCTCCAGGCTATCGCTTCAGGCAGCACACAACATCCTCGGACATTACGAATCCCCTTGGCCAGGCCTCCGTCCCTGCTGCTCACGCACCGTCTCAGTATTTGCCCAAGCAAACAACACGCACTACCGTGACAGAGAGTGTCTGGCTACGACAGATGCTTTGAATATATGCGCCATTTGTTCCTCTGGATACACACGTGAAGAGCAAAGTATTTGCTGAGCTATTCCTGGAAACCAGCTCCCACCGCCGAGGAGAAGTCGGCGCGCTGCAGCCTGGCGAGGGGGTGCAAGACACGGCCTCGAACATCCCGCAAATGCTGAAATATCAGAATTTTTTCCCCCGTGCGCATGGGTTAAGAACAACAACAAAGTTCAAGCCCTCTGGTGTGCCGTTCCCAGGAAAGCTCTGATCAGAAGCAATCAAGGGGAGCAATCGCCCTGTTTTAATGTGAGCTTGAAGACTGTTTTTTTTGTTGTAGACCACGGGCAAAGGGAGATAACATCAATGCCGTCCGTACGTAAACACTTATTGGAGCAAAGAGGTTCAGGTTAAGCACGCGCTTCAAGCCAGTGATGATGTACGTTAAGATAATCACTTTCTTACATGTACATTTGGAGTTGGTATATGGGGGACAAGCCCTCATCAATTACGTTAACGTCGTTTAGAAATTCATGCCAGCTTTTACCTGACACCTTGAGAAGGGCCTGTGGATTTAACTGAGGGGCTCGTCCCAGCGGCTCCTCTCCCGTCCCCGAGAGCGCCGGGCGGCCGTGCTGGGGGCGGCTTTCCTCCCCGGCTGTCAGCCAGCGCACCGAGCGGCGTTTCATCACTCCGCCGCGCCGAAAGCGCGGGCATCTCTGTGGGGCGACAATCTGTCGAGACGCACGTAAATACGATTGAACCGGCGGCGTCGGCAGAGCAGGCAGGGCTGCTCCTCAGGACTCACAGGAACAATGCTCACCTGTTTACTCCCGCGAGCGCTGGCGACCCTGGTTTTCCCTTTTCTTTTCCCCTGGCAATGTCTGTATCAAAAGGAGACAGACTTTTCTGAAAGACCCTGCGGTCAATTTGCGGGGCCCTTTATCGCAGAAAGCCGGGCTTTGATTTCAATAGCACTACCCTTTTTTTTTTTTTTTTTTTAAAGGCACTATATAAAGAAGAAATCTTCAATCACTGTATATAGACTCTTTTCTTTCCCAGTAAGTCAGATGCAACCTGCTGTGGAAATGCACGGTTTAGAAGTGGAAGGCAGGCGAGCAAAGGGTCGTAACAAGCACCTTACATCTGAAGAAAAACAAAGGCCGCATAGCAGGGCCCTCCAGAAGAATTGACAAATAAATAAGAATATTACACAGCACGTGCACTCGCAGAATGAAACCCCCCTGCACGTGCCCCGAGGCTGCACAGCGTGCTGTCCTGCCAGGTCACGGCAGCCTAAACGCAACCTCGCTCTCCCGGTCTGCGGGGTGGGGGGTGGGTTTGGGTGGCTGAGGGACGTTACGAACCAAAGGACACCCCTGGAAGCATCTGCTGCCACGTGCTCCCGGGACTCCTCTGGGGCTCCTCCAAGCAGAGGCAGAGCGCGACGTGAGCCTCCGTACCCACCGAAACGCGTGGGTGCGATGCCTTCGCCACCGGCTCTCCCCGTTCCCGGTGGGAGACGCCCCTCCCCAGGCCGGCAGCCCTCGGGCCCGTCCAGCTCCGCCGCTGGTGCCCCAGCTCCGCTGCCCGTCGGCCTCGCAGGACCCTTCCCGCACACCCCACAGGGGTCTTCAGGAGAGCGCACGCTCTCTCCGCGGGGCTGGCAGGCGTTTCTGTGAGCTCCTCGGGCACCGGACCTGCCGCTCCGCCCTTCCTGCTGCTGCAGAAGGGTACATAACGTCCGCAAGGACGGTCCCTTAATTAGCGTTATCTCACGCAGCGCAGGATCCCAGCCCGTAGCGCTCCTCATTGCCACCACGGACACTCTCAGCCCCAGCTCCCATCCAAAGCTCCACGCTCCTTGTCTCAGACAGGGCACGCAGCTTCGTCTTTACAGCAATAAATAGTTCCAGATAGTCAGGGGTCATCAGATTTTGCATATGTCCAGGGGGCAAAAGCTGCCAGTGGCCATTAAAATATATATATACATACACAAATTTTTAATGCGGCGTATATATTTTTTTTATGGTGGGCACACTTACCCTGACATCTGTGACATGGAAAACCCAAAGCCAGTACCGAGACCCTAAGGAAAGCTCAGTTCGCACGCTCAGAGCAGAACTGGGTTTACGTCTCTGCTCATCCTCTTCTGTCTTCCCTGCTCCCGTCTCCGTACAGACGGGAAATTGCATCTCGGAGGAACCGAGCGCGAGGCTTCGGGCCACAGCGGGTGCAGTCACTGTATGAGCAGCGACCACGCACGTCCGACCAGCTTGCAATCACACTCCGGTGACCTGACACAAGCCCAGTGCCATCATCTTTGCCTAACCTGATCTGCGCTCTATTAAATTGTGGCTGCTTTCTGCTTTTTCAGCTGTCTGTCTTGCAGAAAGAGCACGGACGGGGCAAGTACACATTGCTTCAGCCTTGCTGGAGAAGAGGAGCTAATCCATTTACTGGAATCGTTTGTTGATATTACCAATCTCCTGTTGAAGTGACCAGAATAAACCTAACGTGTCTTAATCATTTTTTCCACTGTTGGAAGCCAGGCATAAAAAAAAAAAGCCAAGAGTGTATTTTGGGAGCACTGTTGGAAAGATCCCATTGTTCTTTGCCGCATCAATAAAAGCAGTTTTGCTGTTTGATAGTATAAAGTGGGCGAGAACCAGAGGCAACAAAGGAGCAGAATCACCCCGGGAAAGAAAACTTTTAATAGGGACCACACAGAGCTGAACAGCTCTATAAAACGGATCTGCTGGAAACGGGAAAGGAAAACAAGACTCTGAGGCAGGCACATAATCCAGAACCCTTTGCTAATAATCACATCTATAATTTCCGTATGCTTTCTACCGTTCCTCAGATAGGGTAGATGCTTTTCTTCCTCTGCAGCTGCTTTTTGAGACCGTGCACGGACAGACAAGGCAAAAGGGAGGAACTTTCTTTGCTGAGCATCCAACCACAAATAACCACAATTTTCTCATCACTCATCTCTTCTAACCTCCCCTGGCAGCCTGCTCGGGTAGCTACAGCCAAGCCATCCCCTGCCGCGGACGGTTCCCTTCAGGTTTGCTCCCCTCCGTCTCTGGGATGCCGGGGAACCGCGCGCCGGAGGACGGGCCAACCGAACACCTACGGACTGACGGGATCCTGCCAAAGCTCCCCCGAGAAGAGCGGCCCACGCTGCTTTTTCATCTGCCAACCTCAGAGGTGACCTTCTCCAGCAGCCCCCCTCCCGGCCGAATCTATCCAAGCCCAGTTCCCAGGTGCATACGCCCAGCGGTGCTTTATTAAAAGCCACTTTCTCCTCCTCGCATTTTTGGTGACATTGTTTTATGGATTTCCCCGCACGCTCAACCTTTGTTCAAACCACTGGGGAAAACGCTGAAATCTTTATGCTTAAAAACAAAAGCGCCACGAACGGCAGTCACAGGCAAAGGAAAAGGTGAACTAATTATACACACCGGAGTGTTCCCTGAAGCATTTTCACAGCCTGGGTGCTACCGGCCCAGACCTCAAGCTACCGCTCACTGAATTCCCCCCCCCCCCCCCCC
>VXBL01007170.1:595144-613361 GCA_013400195.1 Aramus guarauna
CCCGCTCGTAGCCAGCCCCCCAGAGCCCATTCTCGCCCACAGCAGGAGCAAACACGTGCCTCCTATTAGCAGCCAAAGCCCCGCGGACCGAGCGTGCTTCTCCAGCGCGTGGAAGGCTCCTGACCCCAAGATGCGCCTGAAACCAGAAAGGTGCGGGTGGGAGGCACTCCCGGTACTGTCACGCTTGCAGAGCAGTTCAAATTAGAATACCCTTTGCTTCCTGGCTTTCAAAACAGACAAAGAAATTGCCTTCCTAGAAGTGGTGTTTATGCGATGACCTTTTCCTTTTGTGTCTGCAGGCACTCGAGAACAAAGCTGTGGCAGAATCTCACCGCAACTTCTGGAGATGGGAAAGGCGGCCGTTTAATCGCTGCTGTGGAAGTTGGGGAGCAGGTCCAGGGTTTGAGGGTTTTGTCATTGGCATTATTTCACTGGGATGTTCAACCAGGGCTGAGGACTAGAAACCCACCACAACAGCTCAGCCCGACCTCCCGCCCGAGTCTCAGGCGCTGCCTCCAGCAACCGGCTCGGGGCGTCTGCGGCACTCGGAGCTTTTCACAGTGCTGCTCTCCGCCTTCTTGGCCAGTTCAAATCACGTTTTGTGAAGGGGACAGCCATCTACAGGGTGCAGGGATCTGCGTGCGCTCACAGGGAACAGTAACTGCTCAGGATACAGCTCAAGCACAGAGAAATGTGTCGGACGGGGTTCGTGCAGACAGCTCCTCGACGCGGATTTACACTTGCTCAAGGATTTACCGTGTCAGAGCGGGCACTGCCCCGTGGGACAAGGGCTTCTGCAGACCACGTCCTCGCCGCTTCCAACGCTCGGGCTGCAGCTGAAAAGCCCAGCTCCTGCTGCTGCTTCCGCACACGCAGCTCCGAGCTCAGGCACCCCGTCTCCAACCTCTCCGCCACTGCCCTACAGTCGTACTGCAACCTCAGAGGTAACAAGGCAACTTTTGGGGCACAGCATATACCAAAGCTGCCCGTCTTCCCGGCAAAGGAAAGGCTGGCTGTTCCCAGAAGACTATCCGTTGGCACGGGAGAGGTGGGGAGCCCCAGAGGAGCCCGTCCCCATCCCCGTCCCGGTCCTCGGGGAGGACGAGAGTTGAACAAGCAAAGGACGGAGCTGCCAGCCCCCCACCTCGTTCAGCCACTAACCCCCCCACGCCACCGCGGGCAAATTCCTGCTCTGCAGGACCTTCGTTTCCCGGCCCAGAAAGGGAGGGGTGCTATTTGTAAAGCGATCGGGATGAAAGGACCTACAGTATATACGGAGGGGAAAAAAGAAAACCCAACAAACTAAGAAAAGCCTTGCAGCTCTGCAGGCACAGTACAAAAGCCTTATTGCCAGTCAATGGGAACAGACTATTTATAGCTGAGGATCATTAACTGTATTAAAAAAGTTTGATGTTCTCTAACAATCTCTGTCATTTTAAAACGCTGGCCTTCCCCCTGACGGCCGGCTGATAACTGGAGCGGCAGCGCTGAATAGAGGTAATTATTCGCTAGTTCAATAGGCTGAGCCCGCAATTGCGCCGAGCCCCGCTCTGAATGCGAGCGTGTCCTTTCCCCAGGGCTCTTATTTAAATATTATGCCAGCTCCCACAGCCTACCACGGGAAGAATACTGCTATGTATACTCTCATAAAACTGCATAATTATGAATAATGCCTTGGTTTTTAACAAAATAAATCACCACGCACCAAAAAAGTGCTTATTCCAACCTAGCGCTGGAAGACATTAAAATGCCAAGTGAAGCGAAGCATCCTTCTTGCGAAACACCGATGCCCACCCTTATTTCTTTCTTTCTGTCGGCCACACCAGCTACCCGGCTGCGGAGGAAGGGCAGGGCTGGCAGGACCACCGAAATGCCTGGAGCCCACCACCGTTAGAGGGAGGACCTGGACCAGAGGTGCTGAGCATCATCCGGAACAGCGGTTCCTGGGCTCCCCCATTATCAACGCCAGACACGCTCTTCCAGCCCCGATCAAGACATTAACAACGAGGCGTGATGATTCTCATCGAGCTCAAAGTTTATCAGCTTGTAAGAAACGTACAGCGAGAAACCACAGATAGCGCGTTGCCGATTGTTATCGCCAAGAATATAAAGCCCTTGTGCTATGACACATTCAACGTATGGTTTTAGAGACCTAACGTTTTCATCCGCTACCCGATGCCATTGTCATTTCAGCCTGGCAGGACTGACATCTGCCTGACGCCGTGCTTCTCCCATCCTGGGACGCACGCGTTACCCTTTGCCAGAGCGCAGAGGACTCAGAAATAACGCAGCCGTGTTTCTGCACGGCCACCGCTCCAGCCAGGCGCGCTCAAGGCAAGCTGCTGAAATCATCTCCCTCAGTGGGCTGCGCGGCCGAGGGAACCGGACTAAAAAAAGGCTATTGATTGTTTTGATTAGCCCAACACCCGCCGAGCCCGGCAGATGCTATCTCCGCTCGGCCGGACCCCGCCGAATCCCGTGAGCTGCCCCCAGCCTCGTCAATCCCAACGCCCGGCGAGGCTGCAGGAACGCACTGACCCGGCACGGCCGGCGACACCGACTCCCCGCTGGGCTCACCACAGCGCTCCCTCGCTAGAAAAGGGAATGTGCGCTGTCGCCAGCCCGAATCCGGCCCGGTCCACCGGCAACAGGAAGCGGTCGCCATCCGAACGCTGGCTGGCAGCTGGCATGAGATACAGGCCACAAAGCAGGGGTGTAAATGGGTGTCGCACACCTCACAGGCAGGGAAGTAACTGGCAACCTCGCCAGAAGCCGGAGGAAAGGAGCCGGAGACTGAATGGGCAGGAAGGCGGCGTAACGCAAGCACCCAGGTCCCTTCAGCACAGTTACCCTCTCCTCCGCAGGCAGGGCAGGTCGTGGCGAAGGCGGGATGCTGCTGGAGGCTCCTCCGTCTGCGAGGATGATGAAAAGAGGTCTTCGGTCTCTCGGCTGTCAGTCTAGCATCCTTCACTGGTACTAATTTTCCAGCACCATTTTGGAAGATGAAAGACAAGAGGCCAATGGTCCTTTGCTTTTGATGGAAGTCACCTCTTCCACCTGAGCATCCCACTGCTTCTCCTCATTTAACGCAGCCTGGCACCCGCGCACTATTAAAATCGTTTAAGGAGCTCCAGGCAGTTGACAAAAGGCGAGTGCATCGCTACCGGGCACGTGGCACGGATGGGCAAACTGAGGCACGGAGCCGAGAGGACGTTTGCCACAGGCGCTGAGGGAACGGGCAGCAAAGCTGAAGCCAGACCCTGGCGAGTTCCCTTTGGGCTGGCGGATGCAGGAAAGCAGCTCAGCAGAGACGAGGGCATGAGAGACTTGGCACGAGCCATCACACAGTAACTCATTAACTGGCTGCATTTTGACTTAAAAATGTCCAAACTTGGCCACCAGGAACTTACAGCTCGTGTACAGGTGGCCACAAAAAATGTGGAAACCACCAGCAACGCTGAGCTCAAAGCAAACTAACCCCAAGCCCTCGCAATGATGCTCCCTGCCCCCAGACCCGGCTGCAAGTTTTAGGCTTTGATCCGTACCGTATCTTGGGACGAAAAAAAACTGAGATTTCCCCCCCAAAGCAGCAGAGATTGTGTCTACAGACACGCCAGGAGACTGGCTGACGATAAGGTGAGAGTGTAAACCAGGAGCTCCACGGCAGAAAACCCACTGGTGTCGGCCCCATCCCCACCCGGGGTCTGACGTGCTCTTCGCTGAGCGGTTCGGCATTTTCTTGGTTCGGCATTTTCTTGGTTCGGCATTTTCTTGGTTCGGCATTTTCTTCGCGAGAGGCCAGACACGCCGGGAACGCTCCGTGAAGCCATACCTTTACCCTGAGAGCACCAAGCCTAATTACCCTGCCAAGCCTCTCCGTGTTTTTAAGCGCCTTCCCTTTAAACTCTCCATAACAAGGGCTCTCCTTCCAAACTCTCCGCACAGCTCGTGTTTCTGGAGCTGCCATCGCTGCAGAGCGCTGCTTACGGGTCCCTCCAGCCTGGTACAGCTTCACTAGCGCCCAGCTCCCGGGGAGGAGGAGGAGGAGGACGGAGCAGGGAGCAGGCGTCTGGAGGGGAAGGGCCACGCCGGCTTTTGCTGCCCTGCCCGAGCGGTGAAAGCACCTTCGACACCGGCCGAGGACTTGGCCAAGCCCCGTGCGCGCCTGCTCCGAGCGGGTCTGTAACACATTTCGGGGCAGATCCTCCCCTCCCTGCTCCCCGTGCAGAGAAAGTTTCCGATCCATCACTGCGGCTGGCCCGGGGCTCCTGCCTCGCCACGCTGCTCTCTCCAGATAAACATGGTGCTTTTCAAAATTATCTTTTGCCCACAAGCGAGACGCACACAAAAGCAGCCTTTCTGCTAGTCAATAATGGCGACTTTCAATAGATCAGGAACAGAGATATTTTCAGCATGTTTCGAATCAAGTTCAGAAAGACAGCTGGGGAAAGGGGAAAACATTCAGATATTCGGAGGTTTTCTGGCACTTTGGCAATTTCTCCATCTTAAAGTGCAAGAATAAAAGGCTTGGGGTTTGGGTTTGTTTTTTTTTTTTTTTTAAATAAAAACTGCAGTTTTAAGTTCTGTATTTTTTTCTTCCCCAAAAAACTTTCTCCCAGAGAAGAATTAAATCTGACCAGGAAATGTAGGGAAGTTGCTGTTACCTGTTACATGGAGCTCAGTACTTTCTTCATTTCTACACGCCTGCAAATACATCTACCCCGGCTATCTAGGTCCTCTAACTGGAAAGAACTCAACGCTCTCAGAAGGGAAAAGAAAAAAAAAAAAAGAAAAAAAAATTATGTAAACGAATGCAAAAACATAAAGTGAATTAAACAAACAGGCAGCCAGGGTGTGCAAATGCTGCTGCCACCTACGCGCAGCGAGCAGAACGGCTCCGCACCGCGCAGGTCTCCCGAAATCAGGGACGCGTGCTCCGGCCAGCACCGGGCAGGGCCCGGACCACCGGCAGCAAAATGGGAAAACGGAGGGGCTCGCTCTGCCGGGGGGCTCCGTCCTGTCCCCGCAGCCGCATCGTCCTCTCCGGGGGCCCAATCCGGCCGCGCAGGGAACGCGGGGTGGGGGAAAGCCCCGTCCTCTTGCTCTCCTGCAGGAACACCCCCCACCCACCCCGCTGAAATCTCCCAAGCGGTGCCACAAGTCTAAGACTTTGCGGGGGATAATTTGACGCTCAGGGCCAACGTTAGCGATGCCTGTCTCTCAACTAATCAGCAGGCAATTAGCTGGAAGAATTCAGGATGAAGCTTCAGACGAAGAGCAAACCTTCAGCCACTGAATTCCACCCTCAAATAATGAGACTTTAATTTCACAGGGATAATATGGCACAGCATCCCCTCCCCTTATTTACCTCCAGGAAGTAACATTAGCGTTAATAAATAAATAAATAAACCGAGCAACCCGCTTTCACCTATTCCTACATATCATCCATCACTTAATTTGGGAATAAGCTCTGTGAACGGACACGAACCATCATTTTGAGCAGGCAGGCAGTGTTAATATTTGAATAAGCTAACAACAACAACAAAACATAGAGGACTAATACATGCACGGTCATTCTTTCTAACAGGAAGGATTCAGTTTTAATTTTCACAGAATATTAAAACAAATTTTAATTAGATTATACTACTGCCTCCCTAATAAGTGCTTGCAAGGAGAACTCCATTGTGCAGAAATACGCTCAGCAGTAGGAGAGAGAAACTTGCCAGTTAAGTAGCTTAATCACCGAAGAGCTCTGAGGTGGCTCCTTTTTTTTTTTCATTGTAGCCTTCTCACACTTTGCAAAGAGGTTGTCAGAGATGTTTAGTCATAATCATTTCTCTGGAAAATGAAAAGTGAGCTTGACAAACAGGAGTGAGATCAGAAAAGAAAAGAGAAGGAAAAAACCTGTCAATATGTGAAAGACATCCTGTTCCTTCCCAGTGACCCAAAACGCCAAGGTTTGCTACTTTAAAAAATAAAAAAGGGAACAATCTCCCAGGAACAGCTTGTACGTGGCAGAGACCAGCCCTGCCTCCATTGTGTTTGTCTTTAATAGCTAACGAAACCGCTCGTGCGCTTTCGCTACGGAGCAGCATTTAAAGGAAAACAAGAGAAGCGCAGGAGGTTCAACACGTAGACAGAGCATCACCTTGACGCCAGCCCGCAGCTGCCCCGGGCTCAGAGCTCCAGAGCAGCGATGCTCCACGCTGCGCAAGACGGATCAGCTCAGCTGCACCGAGCATCGCTCGAAGACATCTCCTCTGGTTTTATCCTCGGGAACTTACGGATACGACTCTCCATCCCTTCTCCCTCTTTCCCAGCGCGTCTTGCAGCTTTTACTAACGTCAAAGGCAAGCGGGCAACTCAGCACAGCCAGAACCCAGAACCCACCTGTAAGCGTTTTATTGCTCACCCGGACAGAGTCCTGAATTACCTCCCTCGGGTGCTGCCCCGCTGAGCACCCTGCGCGAGGAGGAGCCCGTTCGGGACAGGGACACCCAGCACCGCCTCGAGGGAGTCAGGTCCCGTGCTGGGCAGAGCACCTGGGAAAACTGAGGTCCCGTCCAACCTCCCTCCTGCATCACACGGGGTAATCGGGAAAACAGTATAAAATAATCTATTTTAAATGTTCTAATTAACAAAATCTCACCAGGACTGGGGTGGGCGGGGAGCGATTATACCAAATCCTGTGTTGACGCAGTCCTGTGATTTCAGGGGCAGTTATCAAACACACGCAGGGACCAGAAATCTCTCCTCTTCCATGCATCCCCTTCCAAAGGCAGACCTCAAAGCCATGTAACAATGGGGAGTTACGGAAAAAACCCCCAATGGTTTTGCCAACTACGCTCACACAGCTGCTCCTCTGACGTTGCTTCCGCTGCCCCAAGCTGCCGAAGGCCCAGCGGAGCGGCACGAGGCACCCCCCAAACCCAGCCCCTGCGGCCGCCCCGGCCCGTCCCAGGCTGGGGACGCGACGTGCAGCGTCCCACACGCTGCAGAGGCGAAGGAAGCGGGGGGCTGGTCCTGTGCTAACCGCGGGATAAAGAACACACAGACACGCACCAAGGAGGATGGAAAACCCGGATGCAGAGCTTCGGCTCCAAAGAGCAGGTTTTGAAATACACGGACTAAGAGGGTCTGTTCTCCCCTCCGCCAGCCGGGCAGGAGGCACGGCATTGCACGCTCACCAGGGTAGGAGCGGGGATTTCACTCCCGTCACTGCTGCGCACCTCCATCCTGGTATGGTGCACATCTCGGTACGCGTCCCAGCCTCTCCGGCTCTCACAGGACGGGGGATTATTTAATCCTTGCGGTTCTTCTGAGGATGAAGGTGTCTTCACACGGAAGTGTCCTAAGTTTCCTAAGTTTTCAAATGCAACTAAGGAAAGCCACAAAACCTGCCAGTTGACTTGGCAAACAGGCCGAAGCGATGAGGAGAAGGACCCCAGCCCTTGGCCTGCTGAGAAACAGGTCCCTTTTCAGCACCTCAAGCTGAGCATCCTAAAAGTCACCCGCGACTTCTGGCAGCCTCGGCCGCCGGCTGCTCCGGGGCGGGAGCTGCCAGCAGCCGTGCCAGCCGAGGCGGTGCGGAGGCAGCAGACCACCAGCAGCTGGGACGACAGCTCCGTGGGACGGGACCAAAACCACGAGACGGCCCCAAAAAAATAAAATAATGCTGCAGCCCGTCTGACACACGGGTCTTTCGGCAGCAGAACCAGCGTGGCAGCACCGGCCCCAACTGCCGCCTTCTCTCCCCGACGCCGGCACGGGGCAGCGGCGTGCTGGACCACGGGCTGGCCACGGTCAGAGGGACCCGGCCAGAACCAGGACCCCACGTCGGCACGGGCAGAATTGGGCCGTGGGTGGCACAGCACAACAGCGGCCCCACGGGTCGGGTACAGGCTGCCCTAAATAAAGTGCATCCCCCCTCCTCCATCCTGCGTGCTGCTGTACTTGTGACCAGTGCCCTTTTCCATAGATTTTCTTCCTTTGTTTTTTATTTTTTCCACTTTTTACTCAATCAGCCCCCGTGTTTACAGCTCACTACACCACAAATCCTTATTTCATGTCACCCACCGGCCCAAGCTGTCCCCACTCACTGTTTCTCCTAGACAAGTTAATAAGATGGAAGGCTCCCCGGAGGCCTCGAGCCAGCGAACATTATCACTTGGAAGCAAGGCAGAAATACTGACACATCGGAAATGACTTCAAGCCTATTAATTACCCTTTCTTCTCTGGCAGATCTTTGAGAGCGAGCTTGACAAATTGAAAGGCAGGAGAGATCATCCTTCCCTGCCGCAGGAAGAGCCCCCACCCACACCAACGAAAGCAAGACACACCCCCCCTCAAAAATAAAAAAAAATAAAAATTCTTTGTTTTGTTATCAATTATTTCATCAAAAATTAGCCGAAATAGAGCCTGCCTGTTGGCGGCAGAGCCGCCCTTTCCCTTTGTGTTCCCTCTCCAGGGGACAGCGGCGGCAGGACGCCGCGTGCCGACACGCAGCCCCACGGAGCGCGGGACAGGCTCCGATGGGGACGGTGCTGGCTGGGACGCCCTGCGGTCCCGCGGGAGCATCGGCACAGCAATCCCATCCATCGGGGACACGGAAAATCACCTGCTGCTGCACCGGGAAAGCGGGTCTCAGTTCGGAGCCTCCCGTCACCAAATGTCAATAATCTCCGTTAATCTGATCAAACCCGGTACCCCAGATGCACTTTAAAACCTCAGCGAATGCCCCTCAGCCCATCCCTCCCCTCCTTCAAAACGTGTTTTAAAATCCTTGCTGGCATAATCGATCCGACTTATTATAAGCATTAGATATTAAATGCATTCCTACATGCAACGTGGCTTCAACTGTGGGCTTTCAGCAAAGTCTATTGTATAAATAAATGACTGGATTTCTTATTCAAGAGCTTCAGATTTGACAGTATTAATTTTGATGCAAAGTAGCCACCCAAGTCTAGATAAAGTCACTACCTTCCACTACGGCTTTATTTTTAAGGTGATTTTCATAATTTCTGGTTTAAAAAAAAACCCCTACAAAATGACTTGAACAAAAATCTTCAAGCCATTACCTAGAAAACTATCATTAAATCATTTGTTAATTTTTTTATTAGCATCATTGTAATTAAAGAGAATCATATTTCAAAAATGTATCTTCAACAGCACTTATCAAAACCCATCCCTGCAGCCTATCAATTAGTATTACAATAACCTCGCTCCCTTGTTGCCTTCGCTATTAGCATTTTGATTGAATGTCTGTTGAAAAGTGACTGGTAACAGAAGATTGTGTTCAGAAAGTAATGTTTCTTTATTCGCTTTCATTGAAGCTTGTCTAGTTGTCTCCAGTTCCTACTCAAAAGAGACAAGACAGTTCCAAAAGCAGTAATTTTGATGCAGGATTATTTTTTTTTTTATTTTTTTTTCCCCTCTCCTCGGCGAGGTGAGATAGATTGGGTTAGGCTGGACACAAATGCTATTAAATCACTTGACAGCAGATTTGGGGTCTGCTATCGGCGCCGACCTGAACACACTCGAACACGCACAAAGTACCGGAGAGGTGTCACGGCCGCAACAGCCGATGAACGTGCCCCCACTAAGCTGGGAAAGCACATACCGCAGGCCTTGGCAAATGACCGTTCGAGAGATTCAATAATAATAATAATTAATAATGCATGAACTACTCGGGGAAGTTTTTGGCTCTGTTTGTTACTAATAGTATCGAATGTAAAAGGCCACAATTCATCCGATAACCCTTTGCACGTTGGGAACACACCACGGCGACTCGGGGAGAGTTAAGCTCGCCGCCCTCATAAAGCCTCTAACGAAGGGCAGATCTGTAACTAACGCCATTCCGGAGGAGAAATGGATGCATTCGGCAAGCGCCATGAATTATCAAGACAAGAGTTCATTAAATCTACCCCATTAAAATAAAAATGACTGGCCACGTCAGGCAGTTCTATTTACTGCTGCTCCCACTGCCGATGCCTTCCCGGATGCGCCGTGCCGGGCAGGGACAGCCCGCAGCTCTCCCCAGCCACTTCCGTCACCCCGACACGCCGCGACTCGCGAGCGCCGCTGGGTCGCCCTCCAGAACCGGTCCCGAGGGTCGCGTCTACGGCTTTGGGGGGGAAGCAAACCGAGCCCACCGCCCAGCCGCCCTCCTGCCGCCCCCCCGACGCGCTCCCTCCGCTTCCGGCGCGGCGGTGACGACGCTCAGCGATACTAACGAGCAATGTAGCGGGGAGGAAAGAGAGGGAAATGTTCAGGGACCGCTGGGACGGGGCTGGTATCGACCCCTGCTCCAACATCCGCCCCTGCAAAGCAACGGCCGGGATGGGCGAGGAGCGGAGCCGGCTGGTCCCGCCGTGCTTCCTCCCCTTCCTCATCCTCCTCCATCCCAGCAGCTCGGGAAAGGCTTTTCAGAGCCGCTCCGCTGGCAGCCAGCCAGGAGCGTGTAACGGTGCCAGGTAGCAATTTCATTTTTAAAATGCTCTTATCAAAGATTTAAGGTGAAAGATAAGAAGAGCATACTAAATCATCGTAAAGGAAATGTTGTATAAGGCGGAGTATTTTACAAATCAAAACAGCTATCGAAATGAGAAGGTATGACTATAAAACCAAACGGAGCCAGCGCTGAGGAGGAGGGAGGGAGCGTGCCAGATTCGGGAGACGTCGAGCAGATTTCAGGTTTTCTTGGCAAGCCTCAAAGCCTGCAAAGAACGGGAGCGGCGGCACTTTCCCTGTCGTTTTAAAACAGAAATAAAATGCCAGGTATGTTTATACGCGAGCATGTACGCACACATCTATACACAAACACACTTATTTATATGCCTTTTCATATAGATAGATCTATAAATATAGATACATGTTTTTCATACCATTACCCACGGCTGCTGGGTGCTTTTATCAAAGTCATCTGACCTGGAAAGCATCTGTTGTTAATACCACTGTTTTATTATTTATCAAATCCATTTCTTCATAGAATGACTAATTTCATACCCACAGCTGCTCCCATCTTCCCTCCGCAGCTGCTCCATCCCCGAGCAGCCAGGCAGGTTAGCAGCCCACCTCCGTCTCCCACCGCCCACGTGCCGCTTCCCAGCCCTCCGGGACGCCCGGGCACCGAACCAGCACCTCGTGCTCGTGCCCTGCGAGGGACAAAGCGAAACCAAGCCCAACGGCCGGGAGAAAAACCGTGCGGCGCCGGGAAAGGGCTGCCCATCTGCGAGAAGACAAATCCCACACTTCTGTCATCTGGGGTTTTTTACTTTGTTTTCTTGCAGTTGCAGGGAACTTCCAGAGACGGGAGGAAACCAAACGGTTTCCCTGCTTTGTGCCCGCAGGAGGGAAGCAAGCCCTGCGCTCCAGGGACAGGCTGGCACTGCGAGCAGAGATCGAACCGGAGGGAAACGGGCTCGCAGAAACAGAATTGGCAAAAGCCAAACCCACCTCCAATACCTTGAAGTCACTTCTGCTCATCCGACCTTCCTGCGAGCTGACGGGGGAACATTTGTTGCTGCAACGATGCTTCAAGCGTATTCTCTTGCCAGGCTTCTCCCTACGGATCCTGCCCTAATTCTGAGTGCGCTGTTGAACACGTGCGTGCACATGTGACACGTGCGATGGATGAGGACGCTTTCCATCGCCAGAGCCTTGCTGCAACCGAAGTCAACCACACAGCTCTCAAATGACTTACACGGGGCTGGCGACGCTCCCACTAAGTACGGAGAGACGGTGCCGCGGTCAGAGACCGGCCCCGTGCTCAGCGCTGATGGGAGCTGCGGGCGAATCGGTTCCCCATCCCGCACCCCCAACGCCCACGCCTTACCGGCTTCCCTGGCACGGCGCAAGGCTCCGTTCACTACGCGCCTGCAAAGAGCTTTGAAATCCCTCGGGAAGGGCCGCGTTGGGTTAGCAGGACTGCATCTGTTGGCTCCTGGTCTTCTTCCAGCGCAGAGAATTAAGAAGTTGTTAGCATCGATAGGTGTTTTAAAATGCAGAACAATCTGCAAATTATTACACTAGTTGAAGGCAGCCTTTCTGGTCCAGAAAACACTCAATAAATTAAAAAGAAAAATAACCACAACCTAAATCCGCCTACCTGCAGTTTTCTGAAAGAAGCTGTTTTTCAACTTACTTATTCTATTGGAACCAGCAAAAAAAAGCGCCAGATGTTCTTACTTCAGCTTATATAGACAAAAAAACATACAGAATAAGCAAAACGACGCCTTGCCAGTACAAATTAATCAATCTAATTAAAGAAATCTTCAGTCAAAACCTAACGTTTTGGGAAAACCGCTACCGAGCGCAGGTAAGAGGGTGCTGACGTGAAACAGCCCCGTGCGACACAAACCGCCCGGCATCGCTCCGCACACCCGGAGCTGTGCCAGACACAGCCCGGACCTAGCGAGAGCTGGGGAAGCGAGTTCAAGGGGCGTCTTCTGAAGGGGGGAAGAGGAAACGGTGGAAGAATCGCTCTTTTTACAGACGTTTTGCTCTTCCCTGGCTGCTGGCGCGGGCGGGAAGGTGCCAGGAAAGCAAAGGGCAGAGCCGAGCTCAGGAGCAGCCCGGGGAGCAGGGCTTTTCCTTACGAACAAAGCGGGAGCCAAACGTGAAGCTGTCACCTCACACCGCGGCGTGAGTCAGGGCTCTCTGTCCTTCGCCGGCAGCGATTTGCCACGGGCTCATCAAAGCCAGCAGATACACGCCGATTTACAGCAGCAAACTGTTCGCCCTTGCAGCTCCTATTTGTTCAATTCCCAGGGCAGGAACTTGGCTCTGACTGCGGTTCAGGGCTTCCAATTTTCTCTCTTTGGTAGAAAAGCCCCTGAAACGCAGGATCCAGGGATGCAGCTGAGCCTTCAGGTGAGAGCCGCTGACTGCCGCAGGGCTCCGTGCGAGGAGCGGCAGGACCCGAACCCGCCGTGTCCCCGGTCACCACCGGCAAACCCCCGCGGTGACGTGGCACAGGACCGCGGGGCCCCCGCCGGGGTGACGCCGGGGCTGCAGAGAACTGCAGTGACCTGTACCTTCTCCCGCTCGCAGGAGTCCACGGGCTCCCCGGGAACACCGAACACCCGCGGAGTCTTGCTCCGGCACAGCAGAAAGCCAAGAGCTGTATCAGAGAGAACCAGACAAAAGCACTGCGCTTTCCTGGCCCACTCTCCAAGAATATTTTTATCTGTGAAACCCTGGACAGCCTTCCACGCAAAATCACTGCTCGCACCCACGGCTGCCTCCTCCCACACACCCGACCAGCCCCGACGTCGGGCTCGCGGGAGCACCGAGGTCCCCGGGCTGGAGCTGCGACACCACCAGCTCTGCAGCCACCAAAATGGGGCAGAAGAGGATCACGGACGTGCAGTGGATCGAGCTGCAAATGCTCCACGGAGCGAGACAGCAGAGGGGTGGCCGCAGCTCCTGCCTTTACCTGCCAAGAGACACCGGCCGGCAGGCGAGGGGCTGCGGAGGAGAAGGGTAAAACGGCGGCTGGCGAAGGCGGGAGGCGAGGAAGGCTCTGCGGGACCTGCCCCGAGACCAGACAGAGCGGTACTGCAGCACACATTTTACATAGCTAAGCTAGTAATTTTAACAGCTTCTAATTTGCTAATACAAGAGGATTGATTAGGTGGAATGTATCCACGCAAGAGCTGTAAACCGTTAATTGCAGGGTAGCAATGTTTCCATTTGCACACCCCATCGCCAAGCCCTCCTTCAGCAGCAGACTCGCTCGAAGCTTCTGCCTCATAAAACCGACGTCGGGAGCGATTTTGGCTGCCCAGGCGCAGAGCGGGGCCCCCCCAGCCAGCCGCCCGCTCGAGCACAGCCGCCCAGGTCAGCAAGGCAGCACACGCTCACGGACTTGTGCAAATGCACCCCGCAGCTCACACCAGCACACCCCCACACCCCCCCAAATTACAACACTTAAAAATAAACGCCCCCAAAGACCAGAATCAGAGCCGGGACGGTGAAGCCAGCAGAGAGGGACAGCGCAGCAGAGCCCCCTCGAACAGGACGCTCGGGGTGAAAGCCCTTCCTTCTGCTACCAGGATTATTGGTGTAACCCACATTTCTGCTGAATCTCAAGATTTTGGGGGTAGGAGATGCGTTATCTGTTTGTTTATACAGCTCACCAGGAGGCTTTACGTATGGCAATGACCTTGCAAAATGAAAGGCTCAGCACGGCTCCAGCAGCCTCCGGGTCCCGGCACAGCGCGGTGGCAGCGGCCGGAGGGGATTTACCGCGGGGCTGCCCCGGGAGGCACGGCAGCCCCTCTCCTGGGACACCAAAGAGCTTCGGCTCGCTCGCTCTCAGCCCCTCCGGGCTGCTGGGAACGTCCTCCTCACCTTCGGTAAAAGCTTTCTTATCAAAACAAGCAGATATAAAGCACAGATATATAAAAATAATATGAGCCGCCCCCCCCCCTCCCCCCAACGCATATTTGGGGGGACTCGCCCAGTCTGCCTTCAGCGATGCACTGGGGGAAGAAAACACCACCCTGGGGAGCGAAAGCTGCGCCGTGTGCCTCGATATTTTCCTATCGCATTTTTGGGCACAGGCACGCTGCGAGTAGCTGCCTATTTTCTCAAGGTCACCATGCTGATTTTAATTCTGCTCATTGTATTAAGACTGCCCGTCTATGTAAATGTTGCATTTTGTTCTCCTCCTGTTTCTGGCCTTTCCTCAATTAACATTTTCAAATAGTCCCCCAAGACCTGAAGCACTACCTGCTAATCACTTCACTCCTGCATTCTAGGAAGCAAAAGGGTTTTGGTTTCATCTGCTGAGTAGATTCATAAGCAAGAACTTATTCACGGCATTTAGGATTTCTTTCCGTTCACAGATCATCAGGACTTTTGCTAATTTATCTGTCACTCAAACTGGCTGCTCAGCAGTGACAACAGAGATGGCAAACTGAAGTCGTGTTAAAATGACCTCACTGTCTTCTCAACACAGCTTCCGCTGGGAAGATTACGTGGGCTGTTTCTAACACAAGCACTCACCCCGGCGGAGCTCACGCGTACCGACTTTCTGCAAGTCCAACTTAACCATTATCATAAGTTAAAAAAAGTTCTTAAATATTTGCACAACTCTCGCTTTACGTTTCCTGAAGAACCTTTCAGACACGAGAAAGGCTCCAGTGATTTACTGTGCACTCTCCGATACGACTGTCGTCTAAATGCATTAAGTTGCTGATGCTGTTCAGTACTAAGTGCAGGGGAAGCTGCTTCTTTTTCAGACAGCGACTATTAACAGCAGTTCCATGGCAAGGAAATGCCCGGCTTCCTGCTCGCGGTCCTGTCTACGCCTGGCCCTGGGTGCCAGGACCAGCACTGCCATCTCCCATCTTTCTCCGTCTCTGCTTTCCATGCGAGGCACCTGGGTATCAGCCTCTGGTGATGTGCACAACCCAGAAAGCCTACCTGGTATTTGAAAAGCTGTTTAATATTTTCTGCATACAGGTGCCACAGAAAGCACTAACTTTCCCCCTGCACACCTCCTCCTTCCTGCAAGTTCTACACTGGGCTCTGACGCTCCCCTCCCGCAGTCGCATCCCCCGCGGGAACGAGAGCAGGACGTCTCCTCCGGCATTCCCGGGTGCCTGACTCCCCTCTGCGGAGCCGCCGGCGACCCAGTGCTGGCCATCAGGGACGCCTGCCTGCACCTCGCCCCCCGTGCCGGAGGGGGTGGGGGGAGCACCCGGGACGGAGCCTTCCACTCGGCGTCTCCTCTTGCTACTCCCTGTAGTAGGGCTAATGGAAAGGAGGTTGGATAAATTAAGAAGGTCAGAAAGGTCTGGCTGTGCAGGGCTGTCCCGCTGGGGAGAGGGAATTAAATAATTTGTTTACGCATCAGCTATGAAGACAAGATACAAACCAGTTTTACAAACCCACTGTCCTTTACAATAGACTTTGAAGTTGATATTTACCTTAAAGTCTGGTCGTGTAACTGGAGACTCCCAAACTAATTGCTGGGCTGTGTTTGCAACCTTTACTGGAGGTTGGCGGGCTTTTTTTTTTTTCTTATTATTATTGCATTTGTTTGTTAAACAAGAAAATAAAAATGTCAAGCCATCTCCCCAGTGCTGCCGGCAAGCCGAGTCTCTCCCCTTCTTTAGAGACAGCATTTGCACACATCTATTCCTTGGGTGCGTCCCGGGCAGTGCAGCTGTTCGCTCCTTCTCCTCCTCTGGATGTAATTTTCATTACTGGTATAAAATTAAGCAATAAGGTATGACAGACAGTACGTAGCTGGGCAATTATTCCAAGCCTCAGGTGGCGTTATCCAGCACGAGGCTGGGGGCAGGATGACTGTAACCACCCGAGACGTTCAATAATCGCCTTGAAAAGCGTGGCCAGGAGCCGTATTTGCTATTCTGAAACGGAGCCTGCTGGGATGCAGGGCTCACACCGCCTCGAACGCATTTATTTTTACACTTCACGTAAGGTGCCCTGATGCAGCAGCAATAGGCGCTGGTCAGGAAATTAAAAGACAAGGGAGACGGATCCGAGAACCGGCAGCTTTTACTTTTTGGGTTGTGTTTATCGACACGGGAGTAGGGAG
The DNA here is from genome assembly GCA_013400195.1 of Aramus guarauna. Taxonomy (NCBI): domain Eukaryota; kingdom Metazoa; phylum Chordata; class Aves; order Gruiformes; family Aramidae; genus Aramus; species Aramus guarauna. The sequence continues at coordinate 611,715 of VXBL01007170.1, forward strand.
CAGCACCGAGCCTGTCGCGCTTGGGGCCGCTGGCACACCGCCGTGGGAAAGCCGGGGAAGGGTAACGCTGGTGGTCCCCGTTTCCAAACGGGAAACCGGGGGGCTGTGGCCACCCAGCCCCTTCCCCGCGCCCCGTCTCACCAGCGCAGCCGTCCCAGCCCCAGCCTTGGTTCCACCCGGGATGGAGCCAAAGTCGGGACACCCGGCAGAGATGGGAATATCGCTCTTCGGCACCGCAGCCGTTAACGTGGTTGATGACATGAATATTTATAAGCGGGGATGTAATATTAAAAACATACACATATAAAATATTAATATGGCACATGTCATAGCTGCAATCTAACTAGATAGGTATGACTGACGGCATTATCGCTCAGCCATCACCACTTTCACTGATAGGTCTGCAAATGGTAAATAATATTAACTAATGAATCTTCACAGCCCTCGTGTGAAGTTTTGAAGCAAATATTTGCTTAAAAAGCAGTCTAAACCCCCCCATCTGCAGCCCCCCCCCCCCCGATGCTCTGTGCCTTTGGCAGAAGACAAACACCCTGCGTCTCCACGCGGCGAGGGTTACAGTCGCTCTGCGTGCTGCAGGCTCCAGGTCCCTGGGATGAATTTCACCGACAAGGCTGAGCCGAGCGAGCGCTTCCCTCCAAACAACTGCACTCTCTGGAGCCCCATTTAGGAAGTGATACAACTGACAAGGGAATAAAAGCCCGTCTCATCTCGGAAAGCAATAACAATAATACCACCTCCATTTATATCTTATGTCACACTTTTCATCCAAGGCCCTTAAAGCACTTTATGCTCTAAAAAAACACCACCACCGTGTCTGGGGATGCTTTTCCAAAATCCTGCAGGTCAAACCTGACCAAAGAGCAGCTCTGCCTTTAGTCCCGTCCTTCTAGAAGCAAAACCACGTGAGCAGGCGAAAGGCTCCCTCCGAACTGTCCTCAAAACGCACGGTACCATCACCAGATCGCTGCCAAGAAAAGCCACGTTGAAAATTACCAAATTAGGCAATTATTTCTCTGTATTTTAAATACTCTTTACTCAAAACTGCCTCGGGATGTATTTTTAAATGCACGTGGCCTTGCCTTACTTGAGGGAGACGGCGATAAACAAATAATTGCAGTGACACTTAATTATATTTCTATCTCATCTATAAAAATGTCAATTATAACTTCAGAGGTCAACTACAAAACCGGGGTTTTGGCAGCCGGACAGAACACAAAAGGCCATTTTTCTCCTAAGAAAAGCATCATCCTTCGCCGAGGCACAGACGATATCTCACTGACAACATCACTCCTGTCTCTTCCAATAAAACCAGCCATTATGGCAACTGCTTCCACCCGGACAATCACTTTTACGCGCTGGCATCTGCCAGACGGGGATAGCGCAGACCCGCGGCACGACCCTCGCGTTCCTTGCGGAGAGCGTGGAGGGACGCAGCGGACCCCGCGCTGCGATGTGCACAGGCACGAGTCCTTCGGTCTAAATTCTGCGGGTTTAGGTCAACCCCAGCCCTCTCCTCCCAGGGGCACACCAGTGGCTGCTGCGATGCCGCGCGGGGGTGCGGGAGCCTCAGCGAGCCCCCGCTCGAGGGCACGGCGGGCAGCCCCCCCCCCCCCCACCGGGGGCCAG
>VXBL01007170.1:613366-663592 GCA_013400195.1 Aramus guarauna
CCCCCCGGCACTGCGGTCAGAGCACCCCGGGGAGCTGCCGGCTCAGCGCCGAGCGAAGCGATGCTCACCCACCACCCAGCCCCTTGCACACGCACGGAGGTGCCACCCAGCCCCGGAGAGGGCTCACCCTCATCCTCACCCTCATCCTCATCCTCCTCGCAGGCACGGGGAGACAGCGGGGAGGTTTGCAACAACCGACCGCAGAAACCCAAGCGATTGTAAAGCTCTGCCACAATCAACGCCTGTCTTTTGGAGATGTTTTACCCCCTAACACTTAGGATATTGTTTGCATCACACAGACAGCCTGCCTTTCTTTAATTCTGTTTAGTTTTAAGATTAAAGAAGTCCAAATCACATGCTGTCACTTCCCTCCTCTCTCCCCTGCCATTCCTAACCGTGAGAGAGAGTTAATTGATATGAAAATAACTCTGGGGGCTGTATGGCTTTGAAAAACATATAGTATTACATTCAATACTGGCAATTACAGCTTGGGGGATTCAGTCACTCAAAATCTTTGTCTTTTTGCAAGTTCAAGACGTGGGACTGACGTGATGCACGCCACGGACAGCTTCTGGAGCAGCCGATGGCTAGAGGCAAGCGCAGGACAGGTACGTGCTGGTGGAGAGCGTTCAGGGCTGCAATCGAGAGCATCCATCGCAGTACCTCACCAATACCCACCTGCTCTTGACTCACCTCTACCCTCCTGCTTACCAGTTGCAGAAAAAGAAGAGTTGCCAAACAGATTTATCAGGAGCAGATCCACTCCACTGCGTTTTCCTTCCCACAAGATGTACGCAGCCTGGGAAGGGCTGAGCCTGCTCCCGCACCCCTCGGTTCGGACACTTCCATCCAACCCTTCCCTCCTCCCGAGCAGCCTGCCCGCCACGCACGGCTTTGCTGGATACCACAAACCAACCTCCCGCTGCCGGGGTTCGGGGATCGCCCGGCGCAGGCAAAGCACAAGGGCAAGGCAGCCGCCCCGGCTGCGCGATGTGCTCGGCCACAAATCGGTATGGAGCTGCCTTCCGTAATGAAGTTAGAAGGACATCATCATCTTGCCTGGCTCCCTCCAACCCCAGAGATCAATAACTAATGCTGAACTCCAGATTTTTATCTGCACTTTGCAAGGGTAACAAAATAACACCGCCCGCTTTTTTTTCTTTCCAATTACTAAATCCTTTCAAGATTGACCCAGTAATTTTCAGCTCTATGAAATTTTAGGCAGAGAAGAAAGTGATGAAAGTGATCTTCCAGAGTGTGCAGAGAACTTCTGCGTGTGGTTTTGCTCCCCGTACGGAAGTGCAGAACTACAGTACGGGGTACCGAAATAGAGGATTACCAACACTTTCTTTCCAAAAAGGAATGGCATCTTAACTAAGCTGACCCAGAGGGATTTGCCTTCTGTGCTAGTCCCCTGCGTGCCCACTACCACAACTAAGCGGCCAAGCTAGGAGGAGAACCCTTGCAAGAAGACACCACGTCCCAGCGAAGCTAGGGATTGTTTTAGCTCGGATACTCCAAAAATTAACCCCTCCCTCCGTTAAATACTCTCAGACTTTGCAGCCCGCCACTGATACCGGCAGACAGGCATGAAAGGCAATAGCTCTGGGTCTTGTTTTCCTTAGAGAACATCCAGGAATAGCTGGACGTTAAAAAGACACCAGCAGCGGCAACAATGCGGTCAGCTCGATGACATTTGTAACGGTGCAAAAGTTATGTGCTCCACTGGCAAGGCGTTAAGTTTTAGTTGGGGTGGGGTTTTCAAGCCTTCCCAAGGCATTAATGCAACTGCTCAACCATGAGCAGCTTTGAAAATCCCTCTCACTGCGTCTGGTTAAATCTGCGCATTCCCACGGACTAATCGATGTTGGTCCAGTGCCGTGCACGCAGGCGTGTTACACGCTACCAAACATGCATGCACGAGTAACACACACGTGCCAGAATTATGTCAACAAATATTCTCAATTTGCTTGCAAGGAAATTACCTCGCCTTCTAGCAGTAGGGAGTGAATTTTAATCCTTTTCCTTTCCCTTGCCCACGTTGATTATTCCAGGCATAGACTAACTACAGTAAACCACGACGGATATTTTATCTGCCGTTTCTCTTTCCCTTGGCTAATTTGAAGATACAGATTGCAACCCGCAAGTGGTTTTAAGAATTGCCATTAACACCGTTGCTGCACGCTACTGCATTTTAAACATGTTTCCAGCACAATCAGAATGTCACAATTTGTAAAATCTGGGGTGATTTTATAAACGATCGATGCAGCAGAACTCGCTTCATCACAACAGCCCGCTGGCCAGTTCATTAGCCTGATTAGTGGTAGCTACCTGTACAGGGAAGGAAAAGTTGCCAGAGAAGACCGGATAAAGTCAAGCGTGAAGATGAAGATGACTCTTTACTCTGCCTGTTACACTTGTTTCTTCCTTTCATCTGTACCTGGCAAACACCCGGAGCTCAGGCTTCCAGGCCCCTCTGGCAGCGCAGCCCCTCAGCACCGGCCGGGCTTCACCCGCTCGCAGGAATTTTGGCTCATCCCAGTAAATAAGCAGCATTGTCCTTCACCCAGCCAAAGGGTAAGCCTGTTCCCTGGGAAACACGACACGAACAGAGCTGACCCTCCCGGGTGCCGCAGAGCTCCCTTCGCTGCCAGGAGCGGGGAGGGGGGCTGCAGCCCACCCCGTCCCCGGCGCAGCGCACGCGGGACAGAGCCGGCTCCGGAGCCTGACTGCGGCGGAGCACGCGGAGGGTGCAGGTAACGTCACCCCCGCCCAACGGCACTGCAGCCTGCGGTGGTCCTTTGGCACCCTTAGCTCCTCCCCACGTAGATCTCGTCTGGGAGCTTACACAGGGATGCTAGTGCAAAGAGAAATGTTATGGCTTGTATGTGGAAAAAACAGGCCCTAAGAAAAATTAAGCAATAAAATAAATTCTCAGAATTACAGGAGGAAAAAAAAAAAAAAAAAAAGGAAGACCTGTGGCCTCTCATCTTCAACATGCTTTGTGGGGAAAATCCTCTGTGGAAAAAACAAAAGGGTTCATGGCAGCTAAGGTGCCCTCTGCATCTGCAGCCCTCAACTTCAGCAGTGCCGGAGCTGTTCTCCAGGTAAGAGAGTGGAACAAGTTTTGAACACTTGGTTCCTGTTACAAAACTGATGGGCACTGCCTGTTCACACACCTTCCCTGGCCCCCCAGAGCTTATCTTTCCACGCAACTCTTTTGCTCATTGCTGCGGAATTTTCCAGGGCACTACGACCCCTGACTTCAGAGAGGGATCGGGGCCTGGGGGGGGCACTGCCGGAGGGAGGGAACGCTATCCTGGAGGTTTGCCTGACTCACCCAGCCCATCCGCACGCAAATATCGGAGCAGCGAACAATTCAGGCAGCGCTGGGAGGTCAGGTCTCCTGACCCTGCCTTGGGGATGAGGCGAGGCGGCAGCGGCTGGGTGCTCTGGGCTGCTCCCCTCTCCCATTCCCGGGGCTCCCAACGCTGCCTGGCCGGGCACGGACTCCTTCACAGCTCCCCTCAACAAACCTACCACATACACCACTCCGAGTAGCTGACACGCTCGGGGCTGAGACAATAACCGTATCAGTCAAGCGAGCCCCCGCAAAGAGTCAACTTAAGCGTCCGGCGTGCGAAGGGCGAGTGTCAAACCTTGGTGCTGCACGTCCACGCCATCGCACGGGGGCAGAGCCCACAGGCTGCGCTGGCTTCCTGCGCTGCCTCCAAACACACGCGTGTTAACGCAGGAGGCCGGTGGCATAAAATCAGTCTTTTGTTCGGAAAGAAGGGAAGAGGGTCTCGGAGCCTGCCCCCGGCGCAGTTTGTGGGGCTGCTGCGAGAACCCAGGTACGTTTTGCCCCCCCAGCTGAACGGGGTGCTGCCGGGCTGCGCTCTGCCTGGGGTTCGGCGTCTCTGCCGCGGTGATAACTGAACCGCTCGCCGGGAGACAGAGGAGCATCATTTATTTCCACTGAAAGGAATGGCCATAACACTGAAAATAATCCTCAGCTCATTTTCACAGAGCTGTACAAGCAATGATGAAACCTCGTCTCTCTTGTGAAATATGTGGAGGGAAATTCCTCTTCTGGAGATCCTGCTTATTCTGACCTACCGTCACTGGAGGACGAGCAGTCCTCAGCTTCAAAACCCCAGCGGAGGGGTTTGGCCCCTCCATTCCCTGCTGTCTCAGCTTAACGTAACGCTGGCCACCGTGGTACAAACCTCTGCTTCCCTGCAGCCTCACCACATGCAGCTCCCTGGGCTTTACTCCTCCAGCGATGCCGCAGAGCCTGGGGGTACACGCACACGGCTCTGCTGATTTAGCACCACGGAATTTAGCCACCGGGTCATCACGTTGACGCTGAGTTTTGGCTTTGCTCACCATGCAGAAGCTGTCACAAAATGGGGTGTCCGAGCTCCCGGTTCTCTCTTACCTCTATGCCTGTTGGTCGTCTTGTCAAACATTAGCATGGCGTCCTCTACCTGCAAGACAGAAGAGGGGAGATGCGTGCTTTAACACACCGGCTGCACGGTCCGCAAAGACACAACAGATAAACTGGGAAGGGGAGACAAAGGCAGGAGCAGCCTCAACTGGGGTACAAACGATGCATCAGATCTCCTCGCTTTTGCTCAGAGCCAGCTCTTTTGGAGATCTGCTGCTTTCAACCCCCCTGGTAGCTGGCGTTTGATCCTGCAGCGGAAAAGGAAACATTAGAAGTTCTGTTTCCCTAAAAAGCCAAAAATCTAAGGAGCTCTTCCACCTCTCCTCGGTCGCTGGCCGTGCCTCATCTCAGCCTTTTCCCCGTTTTGTAGGGAGATAAGGAAGGGCCAAGAGAGGAGTCGTGGATGCAAATCAAGCCTGTGACTTCTCCAAGTTAGAGTCACTGTCTTGGCTGAGAATTCGGAGGTCTCAAGAAGTGTGAGCAGGGTAAAATCTGGTCAGCCAAGAAAGGTATTCAGAGGGTTTGAAAAGGCCTTTTGAAAAGCTAGAGGAAAGAGGGGAGAGGGAGGAGGGAGAAAGTTTAATTCGCATCAGGCTTGGCATTTCCACTTCAGAAGAGAGATGACTGATGAAACGTATTGAAGTGCAACCAAATTGCTTTCAACTTTCATTACAATTTGCATGATTTATTCCACCTCCATTTAATCTGTGCAGCCACACCTAAAATTTTACACTTATTTTAGAAGGATGTTGTGCTGGGGTTTATTTTCCAGCATTATCACGTTTTAAACTGTTGCTCAGAGGCTGCAGGAGCTGGGGCAGGTCGGTCCCGCACGCTGCAGGAAGCGTCCTGGGTAATCTTTCTGAAAATAAATTACAGACTTGCTATTCCCCGTCTTAAACTAGGGCTGATGAAAACCTGTATCACTGCTGAACCGCAGAAGGCGCTGGGGGAAGGGAGAAGATCTTTAAAGAAAAGGTTTTATTCTTTCACGGACTCCACTGGTTATCTGTGGGGGTGGGTATTTTTGTGTGGGTTTTTTTGGTTTTTTTTAAGCCCCCCCCCCCCAATTTTTATGACACTTTTATGTTCTTATATTCTGGCATTCTATAAATCATTTATTTCAGGAAAAGTGATTTCCAATGCAGTTACACGCTCTCTTCACCTCACCCAGTGCCATCAAAGGGTCTACCTTTCACCCCAGCTGCCCACGTCCGCTTTGGGCTGACCTCTTCCCTTCTGCCAACGCGTTTGCGCAGCAGATGAAGGCAGGGAACCGCTCCAGGTTCAAATGAACGGCGCTTTCTCTTCCAGGCTGGTTTTAAGTCAGATCGGTTTCCCAGCACGGCCAAACCAATGCTGGTGCTGACCCATCGCAAGGGACGGGCTGAGGAGGGGCAGCACCTTCTGGGACGGTGGGACAGCTTTCGGTGGCTGTGCCAGCTTCTGCTGCCTTGACCTGATCCGGGAATTCCAGCAGGACTTGAGAGCTCCCGCCTGGATACAAGTCATGGTTCAGGGAGTACAGTTTGACTGTAGTCCTCTTGTGCAGGTCCAGCCTACTTCTGTGCAGGATTACAGTCGGTCGTGGCTGGGCACAGACACGGTTTGGGAAGGTGGTAAAAACACAGCTTGAAGCTCTCCGAACTACCAGACTGAAGTATGTCCCAGGATATAATTAAAAAAAAAAAAAAAATACAGTGCAGCAAAATTGTACACTACGCCTAAACTCATCTAAAAACCTGTCTTGGGTTAACTTGGTCTCAACTTTTTCAGTCCCAGTGGTTTGCAAAATATGTTAGCAATGGCCTGAGATGGAAGAGAACAGCATGCCTCCTTGATACTCATCTCGGATGAGACCTAAAGATGCTGAGGCACTGAAAAATCCAAACCGCATTAAGCAGAGAGCCATTTGTCCTGCTGCCTCTCTTTACTCCGAGGAAGAAAACTCCCAAGTATGAGTAACATCAGAAGGCAGATAAGGACAGAGCTCCCCTTCACCCTACCACCACCGCTTATCTCTGCTCCAGGGTTATGTTTGCACAGCAATCTTTTATTTTTCATTCTCAGAGGTCTTGGCCTCACTGGAACAAAAAATTACACATTGCACCTAATTCTGTTCCTCCACCTTGGTCCAAGCGAGTGTGCTGAGCACCCTTTTGTCCCCACGCCAATCGCCGTTGCCGAAGTTTGAACGTGCAACTCTTCCAGCGTGACCTTTCTGCCTGACATCCCACCCCAGAGCCCAGGGAGGTTTTGGACGTGCTGCAGCACAGAGCCCACCAGCCCGCGGGTCCCCCTGTCCCCGACCCCGCGGCCGTCGCCGTGCGCAGGCTGGAGCCACACATTGCAAAGTGACACCTCCTCCTGCAAGGACGTTACCGGGGACTTTAGGAAGGCCGCTTGTCTCGCTGTTCGGGGGAGAAGATGGCACAACACGACTCCGACCTCGCTTGAGCACGGCCGTGTCTCAGCCCCAAGTCTCCCAGCAGGCTGAAGCCGCAGCTGCAGGGTACAAAACCCTCCCTTGGGCTGAGCCGTGGCCGCAGCAGCACCGCGGCGTTGAACCTCTTGTGCAGCCTCACCCTGCTGCTCCAAGCGCTGCCGTGACACAGGAGGGACGGGTCCTGGCATGGGTCCTGGCACGGGAAAAAAAGCGGGACCGGGCGCTGGAGGTGGGGGGGGGCTCTGGACCCAGCTCCTGGTCATACTGGGGATATCTGCAGTTTGGTCGCCTCTCCCACCCGCACAAGGTGACACGGTGTCTCACCCACCAGACACACGTCCTCTGGGCAAACAACGCTTTGTGCCATGTGTACCAAGGCCCCGCTTCGCTGGAATGATGATCTTGGCAGAGATCTTTTTAATGCAAATAAATCCTTGTTAGCAGTAACAAACGCAGCCCGCACGGGCCAAGCCGGGAGCTTTCCATCGCGCTGGCCGGGACCCCGAGGAGCACGGGTGCACTGGAGGTGGGCGCTTATTCCCGCCTCCGCGCAGCGGTACCCACTTCTGGGATCAGAACCGGGCGCGCAGCTCCCTACGGAAGGGTCAGCGCTGCCGGTTCAAGCCTGAAAACTTGCAAGGGGGGAAGCGGCTCTGCAGCCGAGTTTCAGACACGGACCAAGCACGCCTTTAAGAAAAAATAATCAGTGGGGTGTTCTTTAAGCCAGCTGGTGCCCTTTCAACAATGTCTAATTGGTTATCTTTTCTGTTTCCTAAGGTCAGAACATTTTATCTCCGTCTCTGCCCTTTCTGAGTTTACCCCACCCTGCGTTATTTTTTAGGGCAGCCATTGTAACAGAAGAATAGCCTCTTTCCTCCATAGTCCGGTGACACAATGAGACTTCTTGAAACCTCCTGAATAGATAAAGTGCAGTGGCAAAAGGAAAATTCTATTAATGCTTTGCAAAATAAAACGTCTAAGAGCTGGTTAGACAAGCAAGAGAAGAAAATCAATATGGAGAGGGCAGCGCGCTTAGAAAAACTTTTCACTAGTTGCAAAAAGGTGGCGAGGGTATGGGAGGGAGGGGGAGAAAGAAACTTATTAATTCAGAAAACCCATCAATGGTATGGAAATCTGGCAGAACAGCAAGAACTGAAACTAGAAGAATTTGAATATACAAAGGGCTGAATAGAATGAGAAAACCACACTGCCTCACACACACAGCCCGTTTCTCACGGTTCTCTGTGAATCAAACACAAGCGGCTTGTTCAAGTTTTCATCAAGGAGAAATAAGGGACACAGTCAAGGTAACCGGCAGTAAACCCTGTAGTAAGCAAATTGATCCCTATTTCAGGGGAAGGAAAAAAAGAAAAACAACTCCTAGATGAAACTCAAGTAGATTCAGGAGCTGTGACTGTCCAAATGTTAACCCCCTCCTCCAACCTGAGGCTCCCTTGCTGGCCCACTATTTTAAAGATGCTCGAACAGCACCTTTTCCAGGACTCAACTCAAAACACGCAACTAGCACCTCGCTTAAAGAGAGAAGAAAATTCTCCCCAGGGTTAGAAACAGAACTGGAAGATGCAGTCGCCATCTCCAAGGCTCGGCTGGGGTACGCCCAGGACCCACCACGCGCCGCCGGCTGAACCCTCGTATCCGCTGCCGAATTGGCCTCCCGGGAGCATCTTCTCTGGGCACGGCAAAAAGAGCACACCGGCGAAGAGCTGAACTTCCCCAGCACGGGCGTGAGAGGCTGACTCACCGAGCAGAGAGCCACGTCGCACTCAGCTCCTGGCAATCCAAAAACTTCTCTCTCTTCAGATACAGTATTGCTTGATATGGAGACTTAAAGGAGCTGGTTAATTGGAACTAATTATCGGCATCAAAGGAGAGCGTATTACAAAACGAACACAGTCTTAGCACTTAAGGTAAATAAAAAAAGAAAATAAAGAGAGACTTGCCAGATAATGCCCGTTACAAATGGACACTTAAGCCCAGCAGCCTTCTCCTCTGTCCCAGCATACCCCATACATGCGTCCAATTTAGACCCAGTTTCTCATATAAAGCCTAACTAATGGGCTTTGGTTTATTTAACTTTTTTTTCAATCCACTTGGGGCTCTGAGAAAAGGAAGGGCTACACCACTACTTTAATCACTGCCTGGAAGGAGGAATAAGGGAGAATAGGAGGGAAAAAAAAAAAAACCCACCTAGAGGAGCCAAAGGCTTTAATAATCCTAACAGTTCCCAGGGTTATTTAAAATATGCCCAACCGGTTCACAAAAGGCTCCACAGAGATAAATGTATTTGATTTTCTCCCACTTTAATGGAGGCATACATTTAAAGCAACAAAACCAGGGTGACCTAAATAAAATGACTATTAATTGTACTCAGAAAGGCTCTGAATTTAATGCAACTGATCTAGCCCCAGCACAAGAACACACGAAATTCTCCATCCAATTCCTTCCAATTTCCTCTTGCTGATTTTCGACTCCTCTCTGCTCGGGGAGCAGTCCTGAGCAGTCAGAGACCATCAAACCTGCCCCAGCCCATCGCCGCCCACACCCTGACGAACAGGCTGAGTCCTCTGCCCACACCAGCACCGATCCAGCGAGCCTCCGGAGGACGGCGCTCCGGCAACGGGAGCACGGCGCTGCCTCCGAAAGCTGAGATGACCGAACCAGAATGTTTTCTGCAAGACTTCACGCCCCATCTTGTATTTCTACAGCCGCACAATGTCTGCACAAACCGGCAAACCCCAAGGCGGTCCACGCACGTGCAGCTTGCAAAGCCAACGCTGACGTACAAGGTGCCTGCGCGCAGACGGGAGTAACAACGGCCACTAGGTCACATCTCCAGGTTCTTTTTTTTCCCCCTTTGAATCAAGTTTACTCATTGAGTAAAACCTCCATGGAGAAACTACCGTAACTATAATGAACGGACACACAGCAGTCTTTACGCCTCACACTCCTCATCCAGCCCAGGAAAGCTTTTCCTGATCCAAAACCTGAGCTTCCAACACCTCCAGAGCAGGTCAAGATTCGTCCTGCGTTCCCCCCAAGAGCTGCTTGTTTCCAACACGTCCAGAGTAGATTTGGTGCTACGTTCTCCATCCCTTCAAGGATAAAGAAGCATTAGGGCAGACAAATGAAATAACGCGCTGTAATCGAACACTGTGGCACTTCAGATTGGGTCCTGGGAGAAGAGAAATTGCAGACGGATGACATTCGGCTGCACACAGCCGGGTTGTGTTTCCACCCGCTCCATCCCCTGACTCCTAAACTTTACAGGTCTATCACTCCTTCTCTTCTCCCAAGGAAAGTGTGCTGGATATTCTGGTCTAATTCCTCAAATTATTTATACACACTGCACAACTCCTCCAATATTTTGCTTTCTGAAGCAGAAAAACCTCTTAGCTGCTAGTAAACTGTCAGGTGCTATTATTTTAAACGCGCACGTGAAATCTAAGCACCAGCAATGTGCTGCTGCAGATTTACAACCGCCCCCCACATAAATTAAGACAAATGCATATCGCACGCCAGACAGTTAGAAAAAATGGTTCCCCCACACCAGGCCTCTGGGTTTGATTACAATGGAATTAAACAAAGAAACAAGCACTTTAACCGTTTCCCCTCTTTCTGTCAAGCCTGTCCCACCCCGCTGCCAGCCGGGCTCCCTCCCCATCCGAAGGCACCCGAAGCACCCTCGCTCTCCGCCCAGGCACCTTCGCTGGGAGCTTGCGTCCCTCCCCACCCCAGCCAGCGGCGTTTCCAGCACCGTGTCCCAGCACAGATGACCACACCGGACCCCAGGCTCCCGACCCAGAGCGTGGCCGGTCCCCGTTCCACCACCCCACCATGCTCAAGGGTTCCCGCGCTCACCCGGGCGGCTGCTGTCTTGGCCAACGCACCCGGGAGCAAAGCGGAGACCTCCAGGGCTGAAAGCATCAACTGCTACAGCTTCACGAGGTAGCCCCGGCTCCCGGCTGCGTGGTGATAGATTCATATCCTCTGCGGATCAGGCACGGCTTGTGTAGTGCTCTCCGGGGGACTGGAGACACACGGTGAGGTCCCTCGCTGAGCGCTTCCCAGTGTTTCGCAGTGACGACTTCCCAACCGAGGACTGACATATTATGCGCCATGATAATAATCAATGCCATACTGTGCAAGAACAAATTCCAGTGCTAGCAATTTTTCCCCCCAGCAGTCGAGTCTTTAAAAAGTCTTCTTCAGCAATTATAGCTAATAAAACTACAATTTTATTCAACACACACATATCATTGTAACTAATTTTGCTCCATCAGGGCTGAAATTAAAACAGTCATTCAATCACGTTAATCTCAGGGCTTGCTCACCAGCCGTGACATGGCAAAGAGCATCCCAAATGCTTGCCAAAAAGCACGATGGCTACTCTTGGACTTCAAAATGCTCCCACAAAACCCCAACACGTTAGTCAACACTTACTCTACCAAGGGGGATGCAAGAATGACTGATGCTCTCCAGAAAGAACAGCTTTCCACAGCAGGACAAATTAAAGATGACTCCATAGACGATTTCTCATTAATTTCTTCTCTGGCATTAATAATATGAAGTACTGATGAAAGCAAGGCTCTTTGCCACGCTCAGATCAAGTTATAAACTACACAAGGACTCTTGGAGCTTTCCTTTGACCTGCTGTCTTGGCTGAGAACTTCCCTTGCCCCCATCAGATTTCCAGCACACGTTACCAAACACCACCGAGTGGGAAGACAAAGTTCTTGCAAAAACGCCTCCCAAACCAAAACCCAACCCCAACCAACAACCAGCCAACTCTGAAACATAAAGACAATTCTCTATCCAGCATCAAGGGCTGCTGTGCTGCTGCAGGACCAGCGGCAGAGAGGGCAGCGAAAATAGGAAGGAAACGCAGCGAGGCCAGTATACGGTGTAACGCCAGCTTGGGTCGGTAACGACCTTCACCCAGCAGAACGGTTGGTGTTGTATAAACTGCCAGGGCCGTTTCTCCAAAAGGTACGATATAGCTACGCAGCCTGGGCCACCATCAGACAGGCAGTGGGGTCCCTGCAAGAAGAAGGGATGCAGAACAAACCACGCAGGAGGCAGCACTGACAGCTCCGCTTCATCCGGGCATCGGTAGCTACTGTCGCCAGATGAGGTGGCCCTCACCTCCCAGGTACCTGTAGCACGGGGTACTTCAGGGATGCCTTTCACCCTTTCACAATGGAAATCAAGCTGAAGACAGGAGCGACACAGGGAGCCAAGCAAGACCATCGTGGTGCTACCCTCTCCTTGGCCACTGGGCATGCGTATGTTTGTTGTGCTTTTATGGAGACAGAATATCTGCCTCCATCAGAGCAAAGCAAGCCTTGGGCTGGGTGTGATCTCCACAATCAAGTCCTGCAGCCAGGTCTAATTGCCCAGAACAATTTATGCCCACCAGCGCACAGGCAGCTGTCCCCTGGGTCTCCTTAGCTTGACGGGAAAATAGGTTCCAGCGCTGCATTTCTGAAACGGCCTAAGAGAGTCAGAGGAGCCGACAGCGAGACGGCGTCTCGGAGAGCTCGCAGGAGCCAGCGTGACATCCCCGATCCTCCTGCCCTTCTCCCAGGCCAGCAGTGCTGCACTAACAAACATCCAGCGGCAGTTCAGTGCGCTGGGATCCCGACGGAAAAGGGTACGGAGGGTCCACACAACCACCCCGCAGCAAGAACCCCGAGACTCGACTCCGCACGGTCACTAGCAACACGCACCAACCCCAACAGATGGGCTAAGAACAACGAACGTGCTGGTGCTGTGCTGCTTACAGCCCTGCATCGACGGAGATTTGCACCAACAAACCGAACATTTCACCACAGCAGAGCGGGGTCTTTTCCTGAGACTGGGCAGAGCCGCGGTGCAGCCCAGTGCCCAAACGCTCACGGCCTCGGTGGTCTCTGGGACAGCCGCAGGGCCAAGTGCGAGCGTGTCACCGTTCAGGACCTCCCGCGTGCCTGAAATATCTCCGGACGGCAATAGAGATGACAAATGCCGTAAGTAAAGCAAGATCTGCCACGATGACCCTTTTTGCATCCACCAGCACGACGCCCGCGCTGACCTGGCCACAAACGGCACCGTCCGAGCACCACGGCACTTTGACGGTGATTATCCTCGGGACAGCGAGGCAGGGACACACCGCTGCTGGACGGGCAGACAAACGAGGCCATTGCCCACGTTTGGCCCAGCGGAGGACATGCCACACCAGCTAAAACCAGTCCTGCACGGGTGGGTTTTTGCCCACGGGTGAGATTCGAGGTAAGGACAGCCCGAGCTGCAGCTGGAGCCAGCTCTGCAGCCTGGGCCCCCCCGAGAGCTGCTGCAGAGGACGGGGACGTGGGGGAGAGCAGTGGGAGGACCCCACGCTCCTGGGGACACGTCGCCTGTGGCAGAGCTGCTCCCCTCTTCCCTCTCCAGCGTCTCAGATCTCTGCTGCCACACACACCGTCGCGTCCCCCAGCCTCGGCAAGCCACCGTCTTCAGAAGCAGAAGCCAACCTGACAAAGGACAGAAGGCAGACATCCATACTTGTTTCTGGAAGCAGACTGATCTGATGTCACTCGATACACGCGTTTACACGAAGCTGTAGCGTTTGCTCAACAAAAGGTATCTGTGAATTAGAGCAGCGCTTCCATCACTGCTGTAATAAAACTCCAATCTACGTTTCAGCCAGAAACCGGGGCCACAGAAATTTCTTCTGTGATCAAAGTTTATCTGTGCTATGGTACGAGACAAGGAGCGATTGAGAACTTTAAAATATATGTCAGCAGCTAAAAGCACTTCAGTATGCATTAAAAAGCAAGAGAAGGAGCATATTCTGATCTCATTCAACCCGAAGCCGGTGTTAAATCACAGAGCTCCCGCTGCCGCCCTGCGCCGCAGAGGCAAGAACAGAATCTAGTTCAAAACATCTGCTGGAGAGCCTCCAAACTCTCTTACAAACATTTAATTCACGCTGCCTCAAAACATCTTTGTGTTTTCCCCATCGAGCAGACAAGGAAGAGGGTGGGACTAGAAGGGAAATTAAGCTACAGAGACTTGAAGTGACCCAGCCACCGTCCGGGAAACCTCCGCCTTCGGTTCCCTGCCGGCATCAGGAGACCCCTCTCCCACCCGCATCCTTGTCCCTCTATTCAAGACGTCCTGTCTCCCTGTACACGCGTACGTGTGTATGCACATATTTTGTTTTCTACAGGTTTCCCCAACAACTGAGGAACTTTTCACAAGTGCTTTCTTGCGAGATCCACAAACGAACTGAGAACCCGAGCCCCATCCGTCCTGCTCCAGCCCTGTGCCCTCGCTAACTTATCTGAGCTGTGCAGATAAAAACATAAGACAAACACACACAAACTGCACTTTTTAAATGCACGCACAAAAATTTTAAAACATTCCTTTTGGCACTCGCACAGGGGCCATTAGGGTTTACATCTTTAAGCTTCGGCCCCTGAAACGGAGGAGAACTTTTGCTCTTTTGAAAGCAAACGCCGAGAGCTCCACATAACCGCATCGCTCGAACTGAAGCTTAAAAATACCAAATATCACAAGAGTCACGGCACAACCACGAGAGCCAACAAGACTGAAGCTCATCTCAGCTCCTCTGCTCCAGCAGCTGCTCCTAGGCCGAGCCTTCCCGTGCAGCCCAACGCCCCGAGCGGTGCCGCGGAGCAGGGAACGGGGTGCTCCCCCCGTGCCGGCAGCGCGGAGGCGATGCCACCACGGGGGCACCGGGGGAACATTGCTCCTTCAGCATTTCAGCGAGCCAGGTGCAAGGCGGTTTGTGATTTTACTTTCACGGAACATTAGCTGCCGTCAGCAGAAATAATTCTTCCTCCCTTCACGGTGCTCGTTTGCATATTAGCACTGCAAAGTTGCAATCTGTTTTCTTTTCCAAACAATACTTAAGAGGTGCTGCTCGCTAGGCCAGGGCGGCACCGATTCTGGAAACCACGAGGCTGTTACAACTCCAGCCAGGGGACAGGCAGCTCCTGGTGAACACGCGTGTGCACACACCGACAGCCGACGTGTATCCATCCCCCTTTCCCATCTGACAGCCTTCAGCTATAGTGACCAACACCACTACCTAAAAAGCCAACACATTTAAACATCTGTTCTCCTTTCGGGGCTGCAGCACGAGGGAACGCTGTCATTTAATGTCATTACAGCATCAGTCCCAACTCTGCCGATCCCTGCTTGCTTTGCACAAGGCGTTTTCCATACAAGAAACTCAGGTTTTACAGGGACCCAGACCCCTCTGAGAGTGCCGCCCCCCCGCTCGAGCCCCCAGCAGCCCCCCATCCATCCCAGCACCCCGCCGTGCCGCTCCACACAGGCAGGCAGAGGATGTCTGAATTGGTGCTTTTCCTGAAAAAAGGGATGTTCAAGTGCACGGTGACAACCCATCAAAATTACGCAAGGGACCGTTTTGGGCCACCAGCAAGCACCCCCGGACAGAAGAAGCCTTTGCCTGCTCCCCCTGAAGCCCGGGAGCTCCAGCCCGACGCTTCGCACGCGGCACCGGGTGTTTCGGCTGTCTCCATTGCCGGAGCCGCTCTCGCCTGCGGCACGCGACGCCAAGCTTACGCCAGCGACAGCGCAGGCTCCAGCAGCCCCCCTGCCTCCAGCTCCCCCCAGCCGTCGGGCTCTGGGCAGGGTCCAGCCTCCCCTGGGGCTCCACGTGGGAGCTGGAGCCAGCAGTGCCCAGAAGAAATAAGGCTACAACCTCTCCCAGCGGAGAAAGAGCTTCAAATATTTGTGGAGCTCGTGCAGGTCCTTGGATGAAGTGCGCTGCACACAGGGGAAAGTCTCTCCTTTCCAAACCCAGCGTTTTCCCTACGGACGCAACACTAAAACTCGAGCAGCTGGTTTGTTCACTACAAACAAACACGCCAAGTAACGAGATGCAGAGAGACCATTAAAAGCCACATGCCAGGAAGAGCCTTGGAAAGCATCTCTGTGAACACCAAACACACCGGACTCCGACCCACGCACTGACCCTTTCAGGAACGATCCCTAATAAATGGAAACTCCTCCTAAGCGCGGCTCAATCGCGAGCACGTGGCTAAGCCCAGTTAAGCCCTCCCCAGACGTGGCTCCCGAAGACAGCAACGGCACTTTCCCATTTTCCTTTTAGGCACTTTCTGGAGACACGACCCAAGGGACAGCACGCCGCCGCTCGCCGCGTCCCTGCGTTACCGGTTACTCTGAGCAGAAACGGAGTTCCCGCGCAGCCAGCGACAACCCCCGAGCACTAACCCCACCTCACTGCCGGGTACAAACCCGCAGCACGGACGCACGCGGCTGCCTTACCCCCCCCACCGCAACAACCCAGGCAGGGGGTTTCACGCAGCGCCCTTAAGCCGTCCAGCAAAAACCAGCTCAAACCACCAGCTCGGAGCCCTGCCTGGGACAGAGCGGGTTGAGAAAAGCTCCATGCTCAAGAAGCCAAGGGGGTTTTTTTTGCAGACGCCTTTGCCGTGCCGTCCCAGTGCCGGACGGACACAGGTACACAGATCTGATTAAGAGACATCCTCAGCAAAGTAACAGCATCGAGTTTAGAGAGCTTCCTGCTGCCCTTTTGTAAATACCTGCTGAATAAGTGTGCAGATAAGACAAGTATTGCATTACGATGTTTCCTGATGCATGAAGGGCTTTTTTATTGCCCAGAGTTTAAAAAAAAAAAAAAAAAAAAGAAAAGAAACTATGAACAATTTCCACAGTCAGCTTCAGCAAAAGGCTCAGCTGCAAAATGAAACAGTGTAGTTTATTAGCAAAGAAAAACTCATCTAAGTTTCCCTTGACTGTAATGAAAAAAAGTTTCATTTTATTTCCTGCTAGATCCTTTTTCCTTTTATATTGTTCTTTTCATATACTGACTTGCATATTGAAGAATATTTTTCCAGGGGTATTTCTTCAAAGCAGAACTCTCTCCTCCCTTGTCCTTCAACCCCAAATCAAACACAGCTTACATCTCCACATTCAGGGATACTTTAATTTACGGAACAAGCACCCGCAGCCCAGACCCTCGCAGTAACAAGCGTTGCACGTTGTTGCACTCAGGAAAGGTGTGTAACAAGCGTTGCACGTTGCTGCACTCAGGAAAGGTGTGCAATTGCCGGCTCGGGGGTCCGGGTCCGCTCTCCGTGCCCGGGCTCCGCAGCAGACGGAGGAAGGTGGCCGGGCAGCGCTGCCCGCACAGCTCGCTCCCGAGTCCGCGACTCGCCTGCAGGCTGCTGACCCCGTGGGGATTCCGAGAGCCGCGCTCGGACCAAACTCAGCACACTGGTGAGTGACGCCTTTTTTTATTTAGGCTGTGCCGTGGCTCCTCGCACACGCACAGGGACACGCTGCCCGCTCCAGCAGCTCACAGCACCGAGGCACAGAAAGCAGAAGTCATTCTCCCTTTGTCACAAATTAGCGATAAAACCGGGAGAAGACGAGTCCCTGGATTTGCTCTCACAATCCCCTGGAGAAGACAGGAGCTCTGCCCCGGCATGGGAACAGCCGGAGCCGGGAGCACGGATTTCCCTGGACTTACAGCCCTGCTCACATCCCTGCATCGCTCGCACTACAGCACGTTGCTCACCTTCAGGAGGAGAAATAACAAAACCGAAGCACTAGCTCTTGATTTCTGTTCTCTGGGGGTTGAGACCCGTCCTTCACCTCTTTTAAAATACACCAGGAAGTCTTGATGAGAAGGCAGAACCCAAACCCACTTGTGGGAACGTGCCTTTTAAGACCGTTTGCTGCAGAAAAGCATCATTCCCAGGAACCCGGGGTGGTAATCACCCCCCGCCTCGCCAACCCGCCGCCCAGCCCGCTCCCATCCCGGGGGTTTTACAAAACGGGGAGCGCGGCGCAGGAAATGCCATTTGGGTCACTCAGGACCTCGGGATGCTCGCTGTGGTCTGGCCCCCCTTAACGTGAGCTCAATCAGGGAGGTCGGACTGGAACATCAGTTGGGGCCGTCGGGATGGATTTTTAAAGTACCACCTTGATTTTATTCCCTTCAGCTCCACCCCTTCCCACTCTCCGGTCAGGCTCCTAAGCACGCTGCAATAAATGCCGGGGAAGGCAATCCACCAGGAGAGCAGGCTATTAAGGCTGAATACAATATTAAAAAGAAAGCAATTAGCGGCGCTGGCTGCGGCTCGGCACAGCTCCTCTCACACCTCGGCCCCTCTCCGAGCCCCTCGGACGCGAGCGCGTCCCGCTGTGCCCCAGTGTCATATTGTTTGCGAGAGATTTAATGCCCACGGACCGCGGTTATTGGTGCGTAAATTGAGTTTTACACGTGTCAACAACGCAAGCTCTCATCAGCTTGACAGAGCCTCACCCAGTCATTTGAAACCAAGGTTCAGCTGCAATTTTTAATTACCCCTGGACAGCACGGGGATTACAGGCATAATCACCGTACCCAGATTTCTGGAGCTACGTTACTACTCCTTTAGAGCCTACTGCAGAAAAAACAATGTTTTCTGTTGTGAGGGGGTTTTTTTTGTTTAAAACAACGTCGAAGCCATTCAACCTCCTGCAGCTACTTAAATCATCAAAATGATTTCTGTGAAAAAGAAATAATTTTCTTCAGTTTATAAATGAAAATAAAAAAAAAAAAAATCCTCCTTCACCCTTATTATCCATGTAACAGGGATTCAAGGCAGGGGCAGAGGGTTACCTTTCAGTACGAACACAAGGCAGCTGAACAACGCCCTGCGTGTGAGAATGGTCAAAGAGCCAGGGAGCAGAGGCTTCCCGGGCAGCAGCACGGCGGGGCTGCGGGCAGGAGCCGGCAGAGGCAGGCAGGAGCTGAGCAGGAGCATCCCGCCATCCGGGAAGGACAACTGCAGCCACCAAAGCAGCATCTGGCCGCAGACCCTTCTCATCAAAACCCAGCGTAATCGTTACAAGAAGGGGCACTTGCGTGGCACGGTTTTGCCCGGGGACGTGGAGATGCTCTGGGGTCCCTCTCGGCCGGCTGCGGGGAGATGGATCGCAGTCAGGTGAAGCTGCCTCCACCCGTCACACTGACCGGGGGCAAAGCCAGAAAAATAACCCAGACACCTTGACCGAACCCCCAACCCTATCCACAAAACAGGGAAACAGCATTACACGTGCGTTTGCGTTACTTACGTTTCACACTTCAGCCCCATTTATTTTTTTGAAAAGGACGGCTTATTTTCACTGTTGACTGAAACATGTATTTCCAACACTTTTCCAAAACAACGTGCATTTCCAAGAGTCTTCCAGAGCTGCCATCTCCACCTGCCCCATCCCTGTGCGAGGGCACACGCACACACACACGCACGATATCCGTTCTTTCCCCTCTCTTCCCCAGAGCCCCTGTCCTCATCCCCCAGCGCACCGTTCCCCGGGCGTGCATCGCACCGCGCTGCGGAGACCCGCGTGCACGCACCTGTGCCCGGGAAAACGGGATTCAGGAGGGAAGAGCCCACCTTTTCACCCCGCAAGCCCTGGAGAACAATAAATCCGTCCCGTCCCTTCCCCGCAGGGCCCAACAGCTGCCTTGGAACGTTTTGTTTGAAACCTCTTGGCTTCACACGCTTTTTATTTCTTGCCCAAAAGCTATTTGAATGGATTATGTCCCAGTGATGAATCTCTCCTAGAAACGTTACAAGAGACTCTTGAATCATGGCAAACCGGCTCGGTAAATCAAACAAACTGCAAAAACGGGCAAAGAGAGGATTTTGGTGTTAAGAAGAAGGTGACAGGTCCACCCATCAATCCCGCATGACTGACAAGATGTCCTTCCGAGATGTCTATATGTATTTTTTTTAACTTTGCTTCAGTGACTACACTTATAATGCTGAAATAACGCAAGATACAATAATTAAGCTGCGATCTCAGTGGATTGCTCACAATGATAATTCCACCTTTGTAATTCAGCTTCAAATAAACCCCCTTTGTTCTGTCTTATTACACAGATTCTGGTATCATTCAAGTATATTAACTGTAGCCTATTACTGTCACACAAAAATGCTCCCTGAGCCATAGCAAAAGGCTCCCCAGACAAAACTTTATGTCATGTTAATCCAAGCTTTAATAACTACGAGGATATATAACTGTATTCTAATTGCGCTTTGTGTTTCCGCATACAAAACCCAGCAGATATCAGAAGTGACAGAGGCAGCCTTCTTCGAACCGAGCACCAGCTCCTCGCCCCGGACGTCCCCGGCCGGCCGCAGCACAGAAACGCGTTTCCCTTCGCAGCGGCGCGGCTAAAAGCCGCGTGGGCAATTCGGGCCAAACCCTGGCTCACGCTAAACCCGCGTCTCGGGCACAGAGGGGAAAACCGGGCTGGGGGTGCTAAGTGCTGCGGCCGTTACCGCAACAGAAATTAATACCCTCTAAAATAGCACTTCAACAGGGATAATCGGTATTATGGAAATTGCACGTATTTAATTCTTGAGTGTCTGCTGAAAACATTGCATGATAAAGGACTGCAGTAAGCAGAGCTTTCGGTTTGTAGCCAATGCTTAAGATAGGCAAAGGGGAAAAAAAAAGGAAGAGAAAAGGAAAGAAAAAAAAAAACCTGGAAAGCAGCAGTAAAAAGATTCACAGATTTCTAACAGTGCATTTTCGAGTGCCGGCTGCAAGCTGAGAAATGTTTTTAAGAAAAAAGTGGAAGGATCTGTCCCACCCCCACAAGGTTGAGGCAAAAGCGATCTCCGCCGTGCTTTGCTCGTGCTTTTGCTCACCCATTTCAAGAGCCTTGAGAAATGAGATTGATACCCCTCCGCCGGGCAGGGTACAGCGCTGATCTCGCAGCTAACGCGGCCGCTTCAACCTTGCTGTTCAGCCGCAGGACACGGGCCCTTTCAACTCTCCGCATTCTCATACGCCGCTCGTTTTCCACTGCAACCTTCCCCATTTTGTTCCTGTAAAATTTGCTTCAATACAGTAAATTCAAATCTAAGAAAAAGAAAAGGATAGGACCAAAAAAGAAAAAAAAAGCAGGGAGGAGGAAAGCGGGAGCAGCGGCTTGTTCCGGGTCAGAAGAAGTGCCCCCGCCGTGCAGACCTGGCGCAGGGCTCGGGATTTCCTCTCCCGAGGTGCCCGTCGCTTCGGCCTTTCCTGTGGCACCCAGCAACACGTCCCCGTGTCACTCCTGCCTCCAGCAGCTTAGAGGGAGCTCGGAGACTCTTTAGGGGAACTTCTGTAATGATTAGCCAAAACGCTACCGAAACTCAAGGAAACACGACGGGTTTCCTTCCGTCGGCTGCTGGCGCCCGAGGGCTTTCCCAGAACTTTAATGCCAGGAGAATACGGGTAATGGAAATAAATATTTTACCTTATTTACTTGTTACTGATTTATAACACTTAACTACCATAAAGGGTCATTTTGTAACGTCATAAAAATAGACCCCGTGTTTTACATCAAGCTTACTGACAACCCGAGTGAGATTTCACATTTCTCCGCGTGAGGAGCTCTGATGAGCTCTGCAGAACGCCGGGTTGAGGTAACCAAAGCTGCTCTCCGCCAGGACACAGCCCTTCCAGCCTCTCCCAAGGCTGCATCACCAAAACCTACGGAACACTATTTTCTATTCATTTTTAAGTTATGCTGGATGGACAGCCTCTCCAGCGAATCACTGCAAACAAAGGTGATTTCCGGGACCGATGTGTAGGGTTGTTATTAACGGCTCTGTCTTTTCAGGTTTGGCGCTGGCGCTCCCCGACCCGAGACGCAGCATTTTGTTTTAAAGAGTCAGGCCCGTCTCATCGCTCCAAAGGTCAAATTAAACCAGGAGGTTCAGAGTTTACAATTCCCGAACGACTCTGATACCTCTTTGGGCAGCCGGCCCCCCAAGCCCTTTCCCCAGCAAAGCTGGAGAGGAGCTTTCCCACCTGCACCCCCCCACCTCCCGCTCCGCACTGACCCCCCCCTTGTTTGATACAGGGTTTGCAGACTTTCTAGATCTACACACCAGGCCCCCAGGGAGATGATGAGGATCAAAACCACATCTGTCTCCAGCGTCAGAAATTCCAAACCAGCTCCTTCAGCTCCCCAGACTCTAATTAGGTGGCATCTTCCGAACAGAGTAAGCCCAAAAGGTATAAGATGCTGTACGTTTTAGTGACAGGAGGTTCTCTTTATTGGTGTGAATTAACCTTAGACAAACTTGGAAAACTTCACTGGATACGTTAAAAAAAAAGATAAAGACGAGTTCAAATGCGACTGAAGGAAGCCGTGAGAAAATGGTGAGGTTCCTCCTGAGGACACGGCACCCACCCCACTGAGCTGGAAGGCTCAGGCAGGGGGGGCTCAGGAAGAAAAGGGCCCATTTCTCAAACTCTGGTGGTTTAATTTCTCCCACCTCAAAAGAAACGAGCACTGAAGATGGACGGGCAGCACGGAGATGGGACTCGGGCTGAGGACAACAGCAAACTTTGACTGCTCCGGAGCACCCACACAGCGGCCAAGGGCTGCAGAGATGCAGCAACTTGGTTTTGTTCGGCCAAAAGTAACCGACACACACAGTGACCGTGCCCTGCACTTCACGGGACCTCGGGGGACACCAGCACACACCCACGGGCACAGGCCTTCGTCCCCACCACCCGCACCCCTCATCAACTGCTCTCCTCAGGAAATCAGGACAGCCTGGGAGAGCAGCGAAGCTCGAAGAGAACGGGAGACGTCGGCAGACGGACTCACCTTGTTCGTCTGTGCAAATGATCGAAATAAAAAATAAACCGAACACCCCGGAGAAGTTACTTTTCTCCTGGTTCCCGTTTCACACAGACTCTGACGTTCCTCAACCCACCATCTCCAAACCAGGAGATGAACTTGAAAAGCCACCAGATTTTAAATGTAATACAGTTGAGGATTTTATTAGCCTGCTGACACGAGAGCCTCTTGGTTCCATATTTTGAGGCTGTTTTCTACAACATGTTTTAAAAATGAACAGTCTTGTGTAAATCACAAGACTCCAGAAACTGGAGTATTCAGAAGAAAAAAAAAAAAAAAAATATCACTGAACAGCATGAAATTCTTGATAAATTGTGAAATTTGGCAGCACCCATCTGACAATGTTTATTTTTTTCCCCCCAAAGTTGTACTATGCTGAACATTAGATCAAAACAGTTTTCTTTGGCAGACACAGGTTCTGCTCTGCATTCCCCCTCTCCCTGACACACCATATGGACCATTCTTAATGAAATATATTTAGAGAGGGATACTCGACTCGCTCAGCACTGGTGTAAGCACTGCTTCTCTGCAAGTCAGACTAAAAAACATCATGCATTTTTGAACCATCACTTTTGATTTAAAAGTCCTTAAAAGTGCAGTCAGTGAGCTCAGATTAAAATACCAAATAAAGCTTTAGTGATATAAAACACACAGACACACACATGTACATATATAAAGCAAAATTACTGCTATTTTTACAAAATGCCTTGAAGTAGCATGCTATAAAAAGAGCCCAGTGGAATGAGAAAAACTGGCTTGGGCAGCTTCAATACAGAAGAGATAAGACAAGCAGAAAATTATTTCAAAGTGAGAGGTGGGTTTTTTTCTGCACCAAGATAGGAAGGGTATTTCCAAGATTTCTAATATGCTCAGGATCTAGGTACAAAGCAAACGTGTACCAAGCTCCAAAGGAAAGCTGTACAGTTAGAGTTATTCAGGGAGCCAAGCGATGGATCATTGCCTTCTGCATGGCCACTAACCTGTGGGTGCTATAGGTGCCCATGGCGAGCACAGACCCCGTCCGGTTGTGGCACCCGTGACACGGCACCCCGCAGCACTTGCACACCAGCAAAGCCCGACGTGACGGCGGACACAACCTCCACGTGGGATGCCCCGAGTGCAGCAGGACCCCAGAGCCCAGAGGGGCGGGCAGGGCTGCAGGCGGAAGGAGACTGGCCAAGGGCTGCCCCAGCTCTTCCGGCAGGATCCGCAGCGGCTGTACACCGGCCTCACCCCACGAACGCCAGCCAAGACTCCTACATCCCGGGAGCTCCGAGCCCCAAGGCACACCGGAGCCCTAAGCCACCAACCCGCCGGCTGGAGGGGCCGCATCTGTCTGCGGGAAGGCACTGTGCACCCAGACACAAAGGGCTAAAGGAGAGTCTTCTTTTAGAATGACCAAATTATCCGCCCGGGAGCCCAGCAACTCCCTTGGGATTTCTATCGACTTAAAGGAAATCTGCCAGTAATCCAATCAGCAGCGACAAGGCAGGAGCCTTCGCAGCAGAACAAATCTTTTAAGGAGCAAAGTGCTTTTATTTTGGGGAAAAGATGTGTGTCAAGTTGCTTTCAGTTTTGCATTTCCTCTCTCCCTCTTCCTTCCTCCTCCTCGAGCAGGAGGCAGGATGGACAGGCATTATCTAAAAAAAAAAAAACAAAACAAAAAACAACCAAAACTTGCAGCGTAATGTCAAGATCGATATGTTGACCTAACAAGTAATGCCAGCTTTAGCAGTGTCTTAATGATGTGATCATTATCTTCTTACCTGAAGTGCAGCAGCAGTTAGCACGTGTGCCATTCAGTGCAAGAGACCACAAATACTTCCCCATATGCACACAGATATTCTCTGCATTTGGTGTCTGGGGGTGTGTGTGTGTGTAAAAAAGCGCTACCCATGCTCCCAAACATTCACAGCGGGCTCAGTGAGCCACGCACAGCGGAAAAGACAGGGCTGCCATGAACAGTTGGTGTTTCCCTCTGGTAACGCAGCCGTACAGGCTTCTGGTCACTCCTACCAAAGTCTCCCAGATTTGCTGCAGTGCCCTGAGAGACGGCGGGGAACTTGTACGGTGCGCGGGAAGGGAAGGGAAGGGAAGGTGCCAGTCTGGAGTCCTCTCTCGGACCAAACACACCTGGATTTACGACCCTGGTGGGTTTGCTCTGTCCTGCGGCCCGTTTGCCACAAAACGCTCAGTATTTTTGTTAAGGCACAATCACACTCTAAAACTTGTCTTGCCTGGCTGCCGTACCCAAGACAGCTCAAAAGACTCACGCTTTCCAAAAGCATTGGTTGTGCCATGAAAGAGTCTCAGACACATTTTCACGTTTTTTTGCTTTGCCCCCAGAAACGTTACAGACCGGCCCTGTACCTGCCCTCTCCAGCCACCCGCGCGGGGTGCCAGCCCTCTCCCAGGCGGATCAGCCGTGGAGAACGGCACCATCAGTCCAAGCGCCTTGGAAATGCCCTGCGAGTGAAGATATGTGTCCAACCCCACAAGGATGAAACAGAGAACCCCAAGGACAGACCCGTGCAGCTCTGCAAAAAGCAAACAGACAGAAGAGCTATCCCCCGACCCCAGGAGCATCTTCCTGTGGCAAACGCCTGTGGTAACAGCTGTCAAACACACAAGATACAATCGACGTAGAAGAGATTCCTTCCCATTACCACCCTACAAACCACCACCAGTCCTGCTGGTTTGCCTGGAGTTTAACGTACTTGAAAGGCTAAAATTTGTATCCAGCACCTGAGCATCCATCCCGCCCCCCGAACGAGCGAGCCACGGCCACCAGCACCGCCGTACACAGCGAGGGGAATAAAACAATATAGGCAAACATCCCTGGATTAGCAGGAACACAGCATTTTTTCTGTCCATTAATAAATTATTCCAACACCCCCTCAAACCCAACAGAAAACAATGCCCCCTTCTTGAAAAGAGTAGTTAGAGGAAAATCTGTTTTCCACAAGCAGCTTTGGCCGGCACCAGGGAAGGCAGAGAGCAGTAACACAGAAGCACGAAAGCAGCCCCAAAAGTTAGCTTTCAGACTGGTGGGGTTTGTCTATCTCCAGAGACACACCGCGAAGAGATGCCACTAAGACAATGCATACTTAAACAGATTTCAAGACCGAAATGCGTGATTTTTGGTCTAATTCCAAAAAACGCTAGCTAGTGCGAAACATCTCTTTCAGTTGTCTGCCTTGGATCTCCCTGGACAACGCGAGATAAAGAGGCAATTTATCATTCAGCTGAAGGTTGTGTGCAACGCGTTATCTGTCTTCCACAAAGATCCGCGCGGTTTGTGCGAGCCCCGTGTTTTGCAGACTGACCTCCCTCCTCCATTTTGAGATACCATAGCAACATGAAATTAGCACGCGCAGAACTGTTAAATGAATAATTTACCGATTTCATAAGAACCTGTCTTGCAATTTATAGTTCTATTATCTTTTATATCCATGTCTTAACTCCTTTTGTAAAAAGGCTGCAATCAAGCTAAATAACATTTGAAAATCTAATAAGCACACAGGGACTCCTCGCTCCGGGGCACGGGACGTGCAGCCTGATTCCCCAGTTCCCGTGTTCACCGCGGGTCGGTCCCCCCAGTCCCCCCCCGGCACAGGGGCACGGGGACGTGGCCTCCGAGGAGCGGTGCGGCACCCCTTCCCCTCCCTGCAGGGAGATGTTTGTCCCTTCCCGGCTGTTCGGGCCCAATCAAGGAAGCACCAAGCAGCATTCAGAAGTATCTCCGTCCTTAATCTACCGATTGTCATTTTAAAACCCGCAGCCAGTGAAGGGCAGGCGATGCAGGCAGCTAGGGTACGTACGGCTGCAATGACAATTGGGGGATAAAATATATCTGAAAAGGCTTCTCCAACGCTATCAGAGATGCTCTTCTAGTGACTCAACCACATCTTGTCACTCATACTCAATTTAAAAGATATTTATAAAGACAGTACGATGAGAGATTTGTTTTCAGACTTATTTATTTGGGTGGAATGGGTTAGATTATTTTTGTTATATGCTCTTCAGCAGAACGGATATCTCCATTCGATATACATTACAAACCGCAGATGAGTTTGAGAGATGCTGCGGGCTGCAACTTTCCAGCCTTCCACGCCGCAGAGAGGCATCGGTTTAAAGAACTAGATTCAGCATCCCCCTGAGATGCCGCTAACCAAACATGCCCACAGAGCGGGACAGCTATCCTTTGATTGCTTTGTTTTTCAGTTCCTATTCCTACCGGAGAGCTACTCTTGGGGTTTGAAAATTAAGAGCAGTGCATCTATTAAAAACAGTGTTTCTGAAGTCGGTGGAGATTTGCAACGGGAGATTCGGATAACTTCCCACCAGGAGGGGTGGGTGTAAAGCCCAGAGAGGACGAGGGGGAGACAAACGCACCCGCCGCAGAGCCTGGCCTCACCTGCACCTCCTTAAAACCTGTCCCAAGTGCCCGGCACCCAGCAGCACAGGCGGCCAAAGCAGGGTGCTCCGTACGGCACGGCCGGCAGAGCTCGGCGCCGGCACAGCCCGCCACGAATCTGGTCACAAACACCATCTCCCACGAGTCCGCAGTCATCTAACAGGCAAAGCACTTGGAGATTAAATTTTAAAAAAAGATGAAAGAAAGGGATAGCACAATATTGCTTAGTTGGTATTTATGATGTGAAACAAAAACAGCGAGGACATTTTCTCTTATTACATAGGAGCCCTGGGCTTTTTAATGCGAGATAGGGCGAGAACCAGCGGCTGCAATCCCCGGCCTCCCTCGGCTGCCTCGGGATGCTCCGAGTGCTTGGCAGAGCACAACAAGGGACGAAAGCTCACCTGGAGAAGCATTTAAGGGGGAAGCAGTCACCTTGGTGGGCAACATGCAGAAGACTAAAAGCTGGCTCATACATAACACAACTGGCCAAACAGTGCTGCTCTCTGCCAGGTTCCTTCGTTTCCTGATCAACACTGTAAATTTGTCACCCTGCCACGGGGAAAAGAAAGGGACTGGAGCAGGGACTGAGAAAACAGCCCAGAAAAATATGAGAGACCAAATGATAAAAAACTAGGGGGAAAAAATTCAAAATGGTGACCCGAGACAATGAAGTTTACTGGCAGACATCCTTACAAACGCCATTAAACCAACACGCAAACGTTTCACATCAGGGTCCGATCACAGGTTTAACTAGCGGCAAGTACAAAACTGCGAAGACTTTGGCATTTGCTGCATGACTTGGAGATAGGAATTTCAAAGAGGCCTCAGACAGGAAGGTGTCCAGCTTCCCACAGAGCTGCAAGCAAACAAAATGGGTGTAAAAGAGCCACAAATAAATTTGGTGAGCTCCTAGCCATCGCAGCAGCAAGGTGCCAAACAGCCTCTCAACAGTCCTAGAGGGTAAGAGAAGCCAAGAGCACCTCGGGCAGCACTCCAGGAGTTTTGGAAAGGCTGGGCGATGGGGCTGCCTAAGATGGCAAGGAACGTGGCTCTGGAGCCCCTTCCAGCCCCCAAAAGCCCAGGCTAAACCCCTGTGGCCCAAGGGACCACGGGCGGTTCCGTGGTAAGTACGTCGGCGTTGACATGAGGAGGGTTAGTCATTAAATAAAATGGGGTTTTTTCAGCACCTTCAGAACATGCAGACACCCCTCCATAAACACGCACACACAGCGATGGAGATACAGGCATTAAAGAATTCAGTGAGAGCCACCTTGTCTTGTTATTTTTACTAATGTAGTTGGGACTAAAAAGCAAAATGTGTCAGATTTCAGGAACACCGGAATAGGAAGAAAAGAAACAGTTCTGTTTAAAATCTCCACTTCCTTTCACTGTTTATTGTTCCCCATCTCTGTTGCTGTCTCCAGCACAGCTGGACAATAGCAAACAAAGGCCTGTTAAACCCTGCTCTTAGCGGTTTATTCCCCGAATACCCATCACCTACAAGAGAGCAAAGATAAAAGTGAGGAGTTTGACCTGACCGCACTCACAATGCAACTGCTTCCCCGTCTTCCGAACAACATAAAAAGGATGTCAGGAGAGCAGATGGATTGGAAGGGAATTTGGAAAACAACAATAACAACAACAAAATGAAACGCAAGCCCTAAAAGCTGTCTCTGTCCAAATAAAACCCCTCGCTCCGTTCCGATCCCCCCGGATCACGCGGCGGGCGTCACAGTGCTCTTGTTGGCACCAGGAACCGGGGCTCAGGCTGTCAGAGACACCCCGCTGCCGGCAAAATAAACAATCAAAGGAATTCAGTGGTTTAACGGGACCAGAGCATTCGCCACAGACACTTCTGAGCGCTTCACAAACATTAACGGCATTACCCCGCACTCCTGCGATGCTGGCAGCTCATCCGGACGTTCTACAGCCGGGAGGTTGGCACCAAAGTGCCCAGTGCTCCCCTACCCCCGGCCCAGCCAGCCCCCCCATCCCCCCAGCATTACCCACTGCCCAGAAAGGTCCATGGCTATTGCTCAGGACAAAGGCAATTCCTTTAGGAAAGGTTTCACATCTTCCTAAGACCATAAAATAAAATGGATCCTAGCTTAATTTTTTCTAAGGAAATAACATAGGAGTAACAGCAAACCTGAGAAAGAAAACTTCTGCAGAGCCCCAGCAGGCTGACAGCAGCGAGTCCAAACCACCATAAAACATTACTTTCGAGGTATGTGGCACCAGGAACACCCCTCGTCCCCCGGGAGCCATCCCCACCTCTCCCACTGTTTAGTTTGAATCTGAATTACTGGTTTGCTGTCAGCACAGGACACGCTGACGGTCCATCGCCCAGAAGAACCCCACGCCAGCAAGCCTGGAGCCCGCTGAGCACCGCCACTGTAACACAACCACCGAGAGCCTTCCCAAAATCACTTCCCTTCAGATTTTTCAAGCAAAATTCTGAACCACTGGTATTAAAACCCCTGCCTCCTTTGAAGAGGGGTATGTTTTGTGGATGACTTCAGTGAGTGTTTAATACAGCATTCACCAGGAGACAGCAGGAGCGGAAAGGGCAGCGGCTCAGCGGTCAGGGCTAAGGTGCTGCTCCCCACCGAGCCCTTCCCCGCAGAGCACCCACCCGGCACGGGGACATCCCGGGAGGACAGCAATGCCTGGGGACACACACTCAAGGCATTAGCATGGCCACACAGAGCGCTTAGAATCAAACCCTTCATTATTCTGCCAGGAAGTTTTAATTCTGTGCTATAAAGCAGCAGAAGCCGAACTCACAGTGGGTGCCCCCTTCCTCCCGAATCAATAAGCGGCGGCAGACACCCGCTCTGGACGAGTCGCTGCAGCTCTGCCGCTGTTAAAAGGTTGCTGCGCACTTCAATGAAGGCAAAAGGACAGATCTCTGCTGTTACCAACTAACCTAAAGGTTAAGCCATGCTGGTGCATTGTTTGCAGTAAATGGCCAACTGCTCAGGTTTTACAGCTTCTTCCAGGAGCCGCTAACTGCCAGCCTTCGCTCTGCTCAGCGCCGCTCTGGAGGACGCTGGTAGGGACACGGGGTGGCTAGCGCCGTACCGCAAATGAAATCACGCAATGCTTGCAAAAGGCCGGGCAGGCTGCAGAAGGGGCTGCCCGTGCGATCTGTGCGGTGCCAATTACCCGAACGGCGACCTGTGCTGACAGCGGCGCTCTAATTAGGCTCCTGTAGCCCGGCCTGCAGCACGCCCTGCGTTCCACCGACCAAAACGGAAAAGAAATCCCTGGGAAAGTGGACAAGTCTCAGCAATTATTCTGAAAAGTACCAGCGTGCACATTGAACGTGGAGGAAAGCAGACTGCCGTGGAGTGGCCACTTAACCACAGCCCCTCTTCACCTTCCCGGCGCTCTCCTCCGCAGACGTGCCGTGTCCCCGCTCGACTCTGCCACCAGCGTGCTCTGCCTCTCCTCTCCAGCATCCTCGGCTTTTCCCTCCCAGGCAACAGTGGCAATGCCGGTCCTGACCTGTAAAGAATAACAGCACTCCCCTCTCTTCTTGGGCTTTTACTAAATCATCAGTGCCACAAAAGGGATTAGAACAAAAGGTTAAATTAACAACTTGGCTGAGAAGACCGCCTCGGTGTCTGATGGCTTTTAGCCAGCATTCTCACTGAACAGTTCAGGCTGCGCGAGACTTGTGCCATCGCCCCCCCACCTGGGTTGGTATTTGCACTATCACCCATGACCGTGCTGCTCAGCCCACAGAGCTGCCCAGTACGCTCTCGTCCCTCTGGGCTGGAGGACGGGAGGGGACAGCCCATTGCACGGCTTCCTTCTGCCCCTGCGAGAGCTCCGTCCCTTCCTGGAGGAGAAACCTCCTACTGCTGCAGCACAAGGCTTCTTATTAGTGTTCTTTTCTCTTAACACATAAATAGAAGTTTTAAAAGGGTTTCCAGTTTAATTACTTGTGTATTTGATCAGAGTCTATTTTCAAAGCAGAGGCAAAAAGCAAACTACACCTTAAAAGAAGACCTGTTTCTGCCCTGGAGCATCAATGCCTGCGGAGCAGAGGCTCTCTGCAGAGCACCCGCGGACCCGCCGCTCAGCTGCATCTGGAAGAAGTTACACACCAGCAGTAAACGAGGGCTGCCTGTATGCATCCGTTACCACGCAAACACCACGCTTACCCTTCCTGAGCATCCACTGAGCCATGTGAGAGTCTGCAGCATGGGATGGGATGGGATGGGATGGGATGGGCTCTCCAACCCAGAGAAAGAACCCCAGGAAACACTCAGAAAGTAAGAGTAACAATTTTAACGCAGTATACTCCAGTAACAGTCCAAAACAGTGTGGTATACGAGAGATACACAGCAGAATTTAAAGGAATTACTGTGAATTACTGCAGTAGATTTAAAAAAAAAATAAAAAATTAAAAAATTACATAATGGAATACTTTCATCTAAGAAGCAAATTTGCAAAAATCAATTTCTGGCTGCTTTGATTCAATTAAAGATGCTCCAGAACATCCACATGCTGATTAAAACAAGATCTGGGGGTTTATAATCTCCAGAGATGCAGGGGATGGGGAAAGGGGACGGCACGCCGCAGGCCTGGGCTGCGCTTAGCGTGGAGCACGTTACAGTCTGGCTCGTTACGTCCTCGCTCCTTGGAGCACCAACCTGCCAAAGTCAGCGACTTCGCCCACACCTAAATGCAGACACAACACACGGGGTGTTAAATCTGCCATCTCCAGCCCAGAAATTAGATTTCTGGTAAGAAGCCTATTTCTTGCAGGGATAGCATCAGAGACGGAGAAGCGTCCTCATTAGATGCTCTTTTCGTGCCAGTGAACTAACTTGCTGCACGATGTAATGGCTGAAAAGAAGATGCAAATCACCGTACAGAGCTCTATATGTTTCTGAGCGGCAAACAATTCCAGCTTGTTTGACAACTCTTCCTTAAGATGAAGCTAAACTGCCCTTTTGTGCCAATTAAAGACTCACCAGAACAGAGTCTGAACCTATATTATTGTTTAATAAAAAAGGGAAGAAACAATTTTGCTTCCCTTTTTTAAAAAAAATAAACATCTTTCTAAGGATTCTTGTGACAGGATGTTTTTTAGTTCATTAACACTCTCAAACAATAACCATGATAAAAGGCAGTTGCTTCTCTAGGCAGTTCAGAAAACGATTCTCCTTCCCGGGGCCCCACGTCCACACTGCAAACTTCTCCTACCCACCAAGGTTTTCCAAAACCAGCACTGCTACCAGGTGAGGTGCTCATATACTGGAAATCAAAGCAAGACAAAGCAGCCCACGCCGCCCAATTCCTAAATTTACCCAAAGTTAGGTGGGAGGTTTTTTTGGGGGGGGAGTTGGGTTTTTAGTTATTGTTCCTTTTCGCACAGCTCTGTTTAAGAGACCCTCTCAAGAGCCCAGCAGATTTGAAACAATCATAAAATCATAACCAGAACAACCCTGGAAGAAAAGAAACAGAAACCGAACCACAGCTCAAGCCCATCCCTCCGGCTCTCTGGAGCACCCCAAGAGCGGTGCGTTGCGGAGCTGCCTCCACACAGCGCTTCTCCGATGAAGCACGTTTAAGCGTCTGTGACACACCGAACTAGTGCATGCCTTGTCGTGAGCACAGCTGATGGTGCCGGGCGGCTTTTTTCTGCCACCTGATATGAAGTTATTTCCGTTCCTTTTATTTTTTTTTAAATTGTTTCATTATGTTTGTCTAAAACACATTCACGGCTTTGGAAAAACAAAAGGAAGAACAAAAACAAATCAAAACCCTCAATATGTTGTTCTGGAATTAAAAAAAAAAAAGTGGGGGGAGGGAGGAGAGAAGCAGCAGAGACCAGCTGCCCAGCGCTGAGCTTTCGGCACATTGGCAGTTCAGACACCAGAGGAGATTCTCCTCGGCCTTCCCTTATTTCTCGTCGCCCCTCGGACAGCCCGGTCCTGCCCGTGGGATCACCTCCCCTCCCTGGGGGCACCGCTCCGTACCGGCCGGGGCTGGGAGACAGCACCCCGTGTCCGGGGCCGTCACGGAGCGGAGCCCACAGTGCTGCAAGAGGACAGATTAGAGCTGGTCTCCTCCCCTGGAGCACCTGGTTTTGTTCAAGGTCAGGGAGAGCAGAAAACAACGTCTGGGAGATGAAGTAAGGACTTCTTCAGTGCTTCCCCCTCCTCTGGTACAAGATGCTGTTCAGCAAAAGCCGCGGCGGCAGGCGCTGCCTGGTTACGCTGAGGGAGGAGCGTGAATGGGAAACTGGAGCGAGCCCTTCCCGTGCCCAAAGGCAGGAAAACACCAGAGGAACAGGAGTTTGTGTGAGAAGGACACAACTACCCATGAGATTCCAGTTTGATCTGTGCTCCCTTGAGTTAAGACGGTAGAAGAGATAAACAAACAAAAAACCCACCAGCTCCCATCACCAAAAAACTGGCAGAAACCACTCCGAACTGCTCAGTCCCTTGAAACTCGCCAGCTCTGCAGCCTCCCTGCTCAAACCATGGCAGCACCAGCAGGACCAGGACCAGGACCAGGACCAGGACCAGGGCCCTCCCTGCAGTCACAGCAGCTCACAGCCGGCTGACGGGGGCAGAGGCATCCCTCCCCTCCCCTCCCCTGCCCTGGCTGCCCGCCACGGCTACCAAAAACGTATTTTCCCGTTTCCGAACAAAGGTGCTTCCCCAAGTTCCCTGCAGCCAGCTGGGCTTTACACAACCTCCCCACGGCAGTGTCCGGCACACGCGGCCCCACGCGTGCCCAGGGCACATTCTTAGGGAATGTTTGTTTTTGCTTTTTGGTTTTATTTTTGCCATCCATGAATTTTGCTCATGGCAATGGTTTAAAGCTGGACATACTCCATACAGAAGCTAACCAGAAGCATTTGTTTCTCAAACAAAAGCCTCAATTGGGAACAGGCTATACAAAAAATATTTTTAAAAGAAAGAAAAAAAGAGATGGGGTGGGGTGAAGAAGAAGAAGAAGAAGAGTTCTTTCTTACTCATGCAAGTCAAACACTGTCAAAGAGGAATGAAATGTAAGTGCGGAAGTCATGGGAACTCGGCACTGAAGGGACATCCTGTGTCTTACAGTCCTGCACCGTCTTAAGCAACAGCGTATGTTACTCCTTTCACTTCCTGATAGGTTGAAACTTAATTTCAGCCTCCAGGCTCAATCTATTAATCTTACTTCCTTTGGTTCTCTTGTTGACTCTGCTCCTTGGTCAAACAATCCTCTGCAGGGTGCTTAACCCCGTACACCCAGGGAGAGCATCACCCCCACTGTTTGCCAGGGCAAACAACCCCTCTAGCTTCCTCCCTTCTCCTCAATCATCCTAATGGCCCGTTGCTGTAACTTCCCAGTTAGGAGTCATCTGCCTTGATGATGAGTGAACACGTTGAGGTCCTGCGTAAAGGCATCAGCACTTCCCTTTACCACAAGTACCTGGGCATTTGGCAGAGCCTGTTCCCCTCCATGCTCAAATCCTCCTCACGCACTTCTCCTAAAGCTTTTTTTTTTTAAATTAGTCCCTTACAGTTGTTTATTCCATTAATTTATCACAATTTACTATTTCAGTCTTCACTGTCATTTCCAGCTGGCCCTGTGAGATAGCTGGATCCTCCTCTGCAACAAGGATGCTCTGCAGCTTCCAGCCCCCAGAGCCACCCGCCCCAGTACCCTGCCCGCAGCCCAGCACGCGCCCACCAGCACCCCGCGACTGCCACCGACACGGACGGTTACTGCCCGGCCCCGCGGAGCTGCCAAAAATACTGTTGTCATTAAAATGCATTTAAAAAGAAATATTCGTAAAATAAGTTTTTGGATTTGGACTGCCCATCCCCCTTAGAAAGCCTGAACTGGAACTCTGCTGCCCAGCAGCGACGCCTGAGCTGGAAAGCAAAATCTAACAGTGAAATGTGAATGAAATGCAACATGTAAACAAACAGACTCAATGACATAAAATAAAATTATCAAGTTTCTGGATGTAATCCAAACTTAATAGCACAGAAGGAAGTGAACGTTGAACTTGTGGATTTTTAACCTCAAGTGTCTGTTTAATTTAAAAAACAGCTGCTGGCTACATATTTGCGTGCTACGCTTTCACACAACACACACATCGCCTGCAAGAGTCTCCTGCATTTAAATAAAAATCAGACATAGCCAACTATCACGAGAATGAAAAATACCCTTCCGGAGCCCTGGCTGCTCCCAGCCAGCCGGGGAAATCCTCTCCCAAGGGACGCCTGCACCTCGCACACCCTGCTCACCCTGCCTGCATCGCCGCTAGAAAGCGTTTCGACCCTGGAGCGGCAAAGGGAGCGCAGGCAGCAGCCCCTGCCCGCAGCAGCCCCCACGCGATGGAGACAACCAGCCGCGGTGACGGCTGCCCGTGGGCGCCCAGCTCCTCACTACAAGCCGTCTCTGGGCTCGGGGCGTGGGTGCAATTACGGTGCCGCTGCTAATTCCCCACGTTTGCCTTCACAGAACGGCTCAGAAAGACCTGGACCTGCCTGACCACAGGCACCAGGAACAGCCCCGCGTGGCCCGCGGAGGATCTGCCACCGCGCCGTGGGGACCCCCATCACCCGCCCCGCAGCCCCTTCGCTGGGCACAAGCGCGGGAGAGCGAGGAGGAGCACGATGCCTTAACCCTTCCTCGCCCTGCTCTGGGGACACAGGCACGCAGAGCACCGCATGGAGGAAAATATGCTCCAAAACGGGTCATCTATTCTGTACCCTTGTTATTTGCAGCTAAGTATAATGGAAAAAATTGACTGTTTGCTTGGTGCAATAGGGCATGACTCTGTTTACACAGAAATAATAGCTAAACAGTGATGGATTCTAAATCTCCATTACAGTGAAAGATTTGAAGGAGTAAAACAGTTAGAAAAATAATTGGTTTTCTTGTTTAGCTTTAAAAAGCCTTTACACAATGCCAAATTGAGAAGACTTCTCACTTTATTTTGTTTTTTCCTTTGGGAGGGGGTGTTATATTAACGAAGAGAGTAAAACCAAGCCTGACCTACTTAGGGAAGAAGGCAGGCCTTTGACCTTCCCTGCTCATCCAGAAGGTCAAGGCTGGGCAGCCCAGGAGATGCAGGACCGCAGCCCACATGGTCCCATCCCAGACATGCGAGGCACAAGACGGTGAACGTGGCTTAATGCTCAGGCTTGCGCTTTTGTTCTCAGCTTTTTTTTGGAGGAATTAAGTAATTATTACAGCAAACTGGAAGCTTTTTAAGTTTTCAAGGAAAAGAGAAGAAAGAGATTGAACATAAGTACGCTCAACCAAGCACCAAACCTGGCCAGGGAAGCCAGCGTCTGTCGCAGCCTTAGGGGACAGAATAGGGAGGCTCACGCGGTCAGGTCCAACTTCAGCACCAAGCCTTCCCAGCACCTTTCATTTTAAAGCCAGGCTGGAGAACAAGCGCCGGCTAACTGGAAACGGCATAACAACAACAGTAATGAAAACCACGCAGGACTTCTCTGTAATGGAAAAAAGGCAGATGCTTATGAGTTCAGAGCCCTCTAGGATGCTCCTGCATATTTCAAACACTAAACCGAGACACTTTGTGTTTCCGAAGGCAGAGACCTCTCCCCTGTCCCCACCTCCTCTGAGACAGCCCTTTACATTATTTAGCAGCGCGGGGGTAACGCTCGGCGCTGGAGGAGACGGTCGCACCCACAGAGCAGGATGGGGACACAGCTGCCGGTGACATTTGCAGCATCTTGGTGGAGCGTCTCCGAGACGCCAAGCACACCGGTCTGAAGCCACGCCACGGGGGTGACAGCGGCCAAGGGGCTCCCCACACCACTTTAGGTCATATTTACATACAAAAGAGCAGCTGCTGTGCAGCCATTATGCTGCAAACTTTTCAGTGGTGACCCGTGGTGGGTGCAGGAGAGGGGGGAGCAGCGGATGCAAAGCACCTATTGAGGCCCCATTAATTTTTCAGGAATTCTCAGACTTTGGTCTTTACAAAACGCGGCAGGAGGAGGGAAGGGGAGAAAAAGACTCCAGCCAGGAGGAGAGTCTCCCCCCAGCAATCCTCTCCCCATCAAACAGCTTTGTCAAAACAGAGAAACGAACAGAAGCTGATCTGAACTCCTCGCGTTCCCTAATTAGAAGGGAAAAATCCCGGGCGGTGATTGAAGCGAGAAGCGGCCCCTCGCAGGGGCACGGGCTCGCCAGCACGCTGCACACACACACACAGAAAGAAGTTTCTCTCCGCGGTCCAATTTCCGGAAATTTATTCCAGTTGTAAACCATTAGGTGCCAATTTTTCAAATCAACCTTACGATTCAATAGCACTGGCTGCCTAATAGACTCTGAAAAATCTTTTGCTGGCTCGCAGCTGAGCAAACGTTATCTAACAACATCTTAATAAGGCTCTTGCTATTCTTTCACCTTGCTCCTTACAAAAGGGGAGACAGTTAAAGGCAGCTCAGCGCAGGTGGCGGAGGGGACCAGTACTGCTGGGGAGGAGGTGACGGTCCACATCAGCCAGCTCCGAAGGGATGCCATCACCCCGAGCCATCACCCCGTACGACCAGATGCTAACAACAGCCAGCGGAGGGAAAGGTCCACAGCCCTTCCCCAGCAGCCCTGCCTCCTGCGGGCTCCTGCTCTCTAGTCCCTGCTAAAGGGTTGGGGGAAAAAAAACCCAAACAAACCACAGTT
The DNA here is from genome assembly GCA_013400195.1 of Aramus guarauna. Lineage (NCBI taxonomy): Eukaryota > Metazoa > Chordata > Aves > Gruiformes > Aramidae > Aramus > Aramus guarauna. The sequence goes on from VXBL01007170.1 coordinate 651,096, forward strand.
TCTTTGTGGTGTGGAGAAAGGGCTCTGGAGAGGCACCCACCTCTCATCCCCTCTGTCACCCTTTGTCACCCAAAAGCAGGAACTTTTTTCGCTGCAGGTTCCTTGGGCTGGGCGGCACCCCGATGCCGGTGGGTTGCACACCTGACGTATCGGCCCGCCTGAACGTGAGCACCTGCGGACCCCGCAACCTCCACGGCACGCGTGCCCAGGACCCTGCTGTGTGGGGGGACACGTTTTGCAGAGGAGGATGGGTGGCACAGGACGGCTGAGGGCTCTGGCCCTGGGGACCACGGCAGCTCCTCGGGGCCGGCTGCCGGCACCCCGCTCGCCCCTGCAGTCCCCCACGTCTGGCTGCTGGCAGGCTCACACAGCCGCCGCTCAGCCGCGAGTTACAGCCAGAAATTATGTCCCAGTGAATTACAGAAATCGAAAATCAGCATCAGTTTAATCTTAATATTCCTGGCTGCGGATTTCAGCAGTTCGGCGGCTCAAGGTCAAGCTGGGAGGGAGCAGACCAGGACTGTGAACCTCGGGCTCCCGGCCACGGGACGTCCTTCTCCCCAGCCCTCTCCTCCGAGGGGGAGCTTGGCCAAAAGGTCCCCGAAATTTTCGCTGGAGCTGTTGTTTAGGAAAGGTTAAGAACTGCTATATAAAAAAAAGTCACATTATGCAGGCTGGAAAGCTGGTCGGCAATGACCTTGGCTAACTCAAAGGCCTGAGCTCTGGATGGAGGAAAAAGATCTAATATCCTATCTCCAGCTATCCGAAAATTCAGGTTATATGTCTAACGCACCTCGTGATTTTTCCAGCTATCCCTGGGGCAATCCGATAGCATGCATCTTCACAATACTTTCATGTTTCAATAAAAGCAAATATTCTTACTGGATTCCTTTCCAAATTCCTGCACACAACTTAAGGAAATAAACGTCTCATTCCAAAACCCACCCCCAGGCTCAACCTATCCTCCCTGCTTTGCATGCCGTTTATATTTAATTGCCTCCGAAAACAATGCCAGGTGGGTCAGAGAAGAGGTGCGCCTTCCTTTGTAGCAAGTTCTCAGGGCTTCACAGAACAGCACACATGCACAAAGCTGTAAAATCAGAGCAGCCAAAAGTTCCCAAATTTGTTCTTGTGTAAACGCCACGGTCGAATGCTTTTTGAAGAATGCACGGAGAGAAGAAAGCGCGCTTGCCATGCTGTAAGCTCCGAACCAAGTTTTATAACCAGGATCTAACACCTCAAAGGGGAAAAAAAAAAAAAAATTAGGCTTATAATGTTAATGCTGACAGATTTACCTTCCATGTTAATAGAACATCTCTGCACTTAGGAAGAGACAGAGCCGCACACTATAATCAACACTTGCACAATATCCACTCGAGTGTGTGAATATCCCAACTCTGCTCGTATGAGCAGCTTATAGGAATTACAAAGGCTGAGCTAGCGAGGAGAGAAAGGATTACTGAGGGCCACAGTTCACTCGACTTCTGCATAAACAAAGTATGACCTTGATTAAATTAATAATCAAACTTAACATGCCCGTTAAACTGTTGCCAGAGAGCAGCACGGGCCAGGGAGATAACCACCCGCACTTCTCCGGCCCCAATGGACAAATGGACACGCTCAGGCTTTCCATCTCCAAAAAGCCTAAACAACCGCTTAGCAGGATTAATTTTTAATAACTCAGCACTTTGTTTTTATGTACTTATTAAAATTTAAGACACCGAGTCATTGACCCCTGTAATTTTTCAATTGTTCAAGCCATGAAGTCTGGGTTGGCTAATTACGCCTGAACAGCTGTTGGAGACGACCTTGCGATCAGTGGGGAAAAGTGATGCAATACTATCGGTTTACTAAGCTCCACAACGGTTCCTCTCCTCCTTCCTACTCCGTTATCATTTTAAATAAGTTCATGAGTTAATTACACAGAATAATTCAGAGGGTTATTTGGGAAAACAAACCCTCTTGATAGTCTAATAAATGACAGCCGCAGCTACACGCGTATGGGGTACTCGCAAACTTCACCTTCACCGACACCATGAAAAATTCAGTATTCGTGTGCTAGCCCTCCTCTGCGACAAGGCTGGAGCAGAAGCGAGGAGTCAGCGGTGCCCAGATCCAAACCCTTCCAAAGGAAATGCAGCCACATCGTGGCTATCAGCGTCTGCTCCCAGCGCTGGCAGAGAGTCCCTGAATTTTGTCAGGGTAAAAATAAAAGCCGGGCCGGTGCAGATGACCCAGCAGAAACTGAAGAAGTCCCTGCAACAACTGCTGCACGGATTGAAGTGTCTGGTAAACAGTCACAAGTTCTCTAGAGGCATCGGTCTCCAGCAGCGTCTGGACTGACTTTCAGGAAGAGGGAGAAATAGAAAAACCACTAAGAGGGATTCTCATCTCCAGGCAAAGGGAACAAATCACCGAAAGGAAAAGCCAGAAGATGGAGGGGCAATAGAACAGGTAAATTATCAAATGCATAAATAACGTGCTGTGGGTCTGTTTACCACGGTCACCCGGGGACAAACGAAGAGCGATGCGAGAACCCTTGATGGAGGCTGCTGCGGGTGAGAAGCCCCCGCTCTGCCTGCCAGCCCCGCTCCAGGTCAGACACCTTACGGAGGAGCCGCGGGGTTTAAGATGCCACCTTAAACCGCTCGCTCCGCCTTGCTGCTGAGCCTGACCAGGACCGCTGCGTCCTACCACCCTGGACCCCACCAGCCCAGGCACTCCCAGCCCCGCCAAGGCTTGCTGGGTACCAAGCCAAGTAAAAATTACTTGCTCTAAATGAAGATCCATTTCATCATTAGGTTCTGGTCAATGTGCTTGCAGTGGCTGAGAGCACATCACCCTGTTCTCCTCCAACAGCTGCACCCACAAAACGTTCCCACCAGCACACAGACCTCACCCAGCTCCCGGTTTAAACTACTGTAACCAGAACAAGAATGAGATATTCATCCTCAGGCCCATGGCAACAGCCATGAGGATTCTTCACACTCCTGGGAAAGGTAAAAATGCCTTTGAATCTGCAAAGGCCACCGAGAAAGATGCTACAAACTCAGGAGGTGATGGAAACAGGCAGGTTTAGGTACCTGAGCCCAAACCAGAGCACTGAGCAATGCCCAGCACCTGGTACCACTCCTGCTAGCTACAAACACGCCTCATAAAAACCAAAATCCCCCACCAAGAGCCTGAAAGTGATGATTTCTAAAGCAATTAACAGCCAAATTTTAAGCAAGCTGGCGCTGGGGAGCAGCCACGTGGGAAAGCGCCGCGAGAAGGCAGACAGCTCTGGCTCCGACTTGGGACACGTCAGCGAACACTGCGCGCTCCTCACCAACGCTCGCGGCCCGCCCGGCTCCCCAGCAAGGGCAGCAACTAAGAAAGTCAACTGCATCTGGTGGAAATGTGCACAAAACAAAGGTAAATTGGACTTCCTTCTGCAAGGACGACCAAAACATTGTACTTACAATACCGAGCGCACTCCTGTACGCATCCCGAGACCATTATTTCACAGCAAAACGTTTGCTAAAGCAAGCATACAAAAAGCAGGGGGGTTTTATCTGTCTAAATTACTCCCACTCCCCGGTATCTGTGCACTTAGTAGTTAAAGGCATTTAAAAGATGAGAAGACCAAAAGGGAACTCAATAGACAACTGCTGCAATCAGTAGTCCAAACAATTGACTTTGAAGTTTTCCATTAAATCAGAGAGAAAAATTACTTACTGCACGGAGATGCTGAAAAACACATTTCCTCTTCTGCAGACAGCAGTGTTTATAAACACACAGAGGCACTGCAAAGGCCTTAGGGTTTGTTTCCACCAAAAATAGCAATTGTCAACAGAGACACCATATTTCAGCGTCACGAGCTGTTACAGATTTCTATTAAAAATTAATATGCATTTGCTATTATTACACACAATTTCTAACTGCACATAAACCCAAACACACGTCAGGGTGTGACCAAGAGTGCTCTCAAACCCCTGACCGCAGAGTAGCTCGGGTGCCCTTCTGTGAACTTCTCACTGAGTTCAGCTGCAGCGAAGCGAGCGGGCTTTTCCTTCGCAGCCTTTTTTTCTTTTTTTAGCTACGCATTAGCAGATGTTCTTTTCTTTTTCTTTTTTTTTTTTTTTTTAGGGGAGGGCTAGGGGTGGTAATAAAGCAGAACTAAGTACTTCCAACATGCGCACACACAACAGCGGCTCTGCTCAGTTCATCGCGCTGCCCTGTGCACACGTGCGTGGTGCTTCAGACCCGCAGCCTCCACATCTGCCACCGATGAGCACGTGTGTTTATACGGGAACAAATGTACGCAAATTTTATTGTATTTTTTCAAATGCACCTTGTTTAAAAGATGATATCCTTCCAGGAGGGTGGATTCTTCTGCTCTTCACTGTCCTGCATACAAATGCACAAGGCAGAAACCTGCCGCATTCCTCTGCTTTGCCCAGCAGGTTTCTCCCGAGGACCACAGGACGTGGGGAGCGTTCCCGTGTCTTCAAAGTGCCCCGCAGCTCCTGGGCTGCGGTTTCAGATCCTCCTGCGAGCCGAGAGCTGCTGGGGGTTGGCAGGGCTGGGCAGGCACCGCTCCCCGGCGAGCGCACGGGTCTCCTCTGTGCCTCCGTGCTGGGAGACGAAGGACGAGCCCGTCTGTCCAGTCCCCACCGTGCCCTCGCCAAGGCAGGTTTCAATCACAGTTCGTACGGTGCTGAGCACACTACATACATCAGTGCCACTCGTGGCCCTGGGGTCCCTCAAGAACTCACACATACATGACGTGTGTTTAAATTTTAGGGTGCTGAACATAACAGCGAGGTTGTGTGAGGTAGCGGAGCTGAGGTGAAGCTACAGTCAGAAAAAGTATTTTATGGAAACAGAATTGGTCAGTCATTTTCACAGACTTCCAAAAAATAGTGGCGGCTTTTCTTTATCCCCATAGTTATGAGAAAGTGCAGATATCCTGCAGAAACCCTTCTCATCACTCCTGGCCACTTTCTCCTCCACTACAGTCCCTGTCTTCTGTCCAGGTGTTCCAAAGGGGCCTCAGCTATTCCCTCTCTGCTCAGCCCATGACTCCTTTGGGTGCAAGTGGTGAATCTCCACTTTTGCCATTCCCCCTAAAACAAAACACAAGCTGTCACCTGGATCACTGACCCATCCATTGACTTCTTGCAGAGATTCCTCTCCTTCCCTGGCACGGAAAACACGGGCCACAGAGCAGCTGCTGGGAATACTCTTCCCCTTTTACAGTCTTCATCATCACAGGATGGTCACTGGTCTGGAAACGTAACTGTTTTCCAGGAACCATCCAAGTGGAGCAATGCTGCTGCTTCTGCACAGGTTGAGCTGACGGATTGCAGTTGCAGGAGAGAGGGATTTCTCTCGGAGACGCTGGGACCACACACGTAAGACACCCCAGGCAAGGAGAGCGGACGGCAGCACATGCACAGCCCTGAGGCACGAGGCCGACCAGCCCAGCAAAGCTAACCTGTGGGTCTGCTGCACGTCCAACCATGAACTCAGATCTTTAGAGACCACCAGGTGCAACCTCAGTGGCACCACGTGCTGGAAAAAAGCCTTGGGTAAAGCCCAAACTACCTGTGTGCAACTTCAGATCCCGCACTGGGGCACTGCCTCGGGGACCGCAGCTCCTCTGCACTTTGCACTGGGACACACGGTTCGTGGTGCTGCCCAAGAGGCCAGAAATGGCCGCGGACCCCAGAGTTACCAGTAAACACGTGCTCAGTGTCACCCACAGCTCAAGCAGCTGTTAGAGAGGAGATGAGAGAGAAAAAAAAAACCAGTTACGTCTCCTTTTGAAAATGAAGCTGTAAAATCCAAAGCAGAGAGGCTGAAGTTTAAACTCAAAGCAAACGAGGCCGATCTCCGAGCAGCGCGGGGAGCTCCTCCATCGCACACAGCGGGCGGCACTGACCCAGGAGCTCCGTGTCCTGCGCTCACCCCGTGCTACAGTGGCCAGAGGAGAGGTCTGGACAGGGCCAAAGCTTCTCTCCAAAACCTGGGAATGTTGCAGCCGCGATGCCAGCGGGAGCGGGTATGGCCCCGGTCACCTCTGCTGTCCCTCGGTCATGTCAGTGCTGTCAGAGAAAGGGCTTGGGCTGCAGGGAAGCTCTGACTGCTGGCGAATGAGGCAAAATGCAAGCTACAAGATAAGCAAAAAAGCACCTAAAGGCACTTAAATCCAGTCTCCGACACCTGGCTGAGTGACAGTGGCGTACAGGGCAGAGCCTGAGCCACAGTCAGACTGCTAAATGCAAGGACAGAATCAGGAGTTCATTTAAGTACACTAAACAGACAATTATCATTTCAAATGATAATTTGAGAGATCTCACTGTGTCCCACCCTGCATCATGGTTTTCCCCATAAAAATTGAGGGCGGATACTGTTTGAAACATTGAATTTTTTTCTCCCATGCATCCACCACTGGCACACAAAATTTAAGCTCTCGGCAAGCGCTGCCACCGGGCACAGGTCTGACCACAGCAGCGAGAGCAAAGCAGGGAGCAGACCCGAACACAGCTCTTGGCTCTGCAGCACCAAAAGCAGGAAAGCTTTTCTGTTTGCTTTAGGAAGACTAGACGGATGTGACTCAGAGGAAACAGTAGCCAAATTTTGGCTGGTGGCTCGCCCCACGCACTCCAGCAAACCTGCAGCCAACAGCAGGAGCAGCAAGCAGCGAGCGCAGCCCGCCCAGCCGCTGGCTGCCCTCCAGCGAAACCCATGGAGAGACAGCTTTGCAGAGCTGCGCAGACAGGGGACGCGGGGACGTTTCAGCACAAGTCCTTGGAACGGGGAAAAAAAGGTCCGTGCCCTTCACGTACCTGCACAAGGCAGGTAGATCATCTGGGGTATTAAAAGGGATAATTTGCTGGTCTGCTTCAGGGTGGGCCAAATTGCTAACCGTGCTGTAATGGGATAGCGCTGTGCAAAGGTGTGCTGACCTCCCCCAGCCTTCTCACCCCTGCTTTCCTGTGTGCAGGTCACCTTTGAAGATACTGCAGGGCAGGAAAGAACAGGGAAAGCCAGAAAGCATCACTCATCCCCTCTGCTGACTCAAAGCAGTTTAAGACGAGATGAAAACCCTTTTCGCAGCAGTCAAACACACAAATAACAAAGGATGCTCAGGTAACAGAAAGAAAAACATCCAGAAAAATGACTAGGAAACCCAAATGCCTATTCTGGGCTTGCAAACCCCAAACCTTTGAGATCCATTTTAAAGCAATATTTTACAAGAAAACAGTAACATTTTTAACAAAAGCGATTTATCTGGGGAGCTTTTCAGACACCTCTGTGCTGAAATTTGTTGGTCTGTCCAAGGCGCTGCTCGGTACCCGCTGCAGTGGGGGCCTGAAGGCAGCTGTCTGGAAGAGGAGACTTCACCACCCGCCTCTGGGGCCAGGGCTTCACCCAGACACGCGCTACCTTTCACTCTCAAAATACATCGCAAGACTCTGTCTACCCACAGTTAATATTCAGTCCCGCTCCCTCAGAAATACTTCACAATCTCTAACGCACGTACCTCCAATACATTGCTGTGATAAAGGCAGCGGCACTTCAACCACGTTTTACAGATGGGAAACCGAGGCAGAGAAGAAATAAGTGACTTGCCCAAAATCCCAAAGAAAATCTGTAACAGTGCTGAGACTTGAATCCAAATATTTTTTTCCAACTCCCAGGCACTTCCAAGCACTCAGCGAGCCCTCGGGACCATTCCTCTTACCATCTGCACAAGTGAGGACAAACAAGCAAGTACCTTTTTTCTTTGAGGCCATCTAACAATGATGCATTACTCCCCAAAGAATGCTTCCCAACCTTGAAATGACCAAAAAGCTCCTTACCAGCTGCCTCACATACTTGTTCTTGCCTCCATTTATTCTGCAAAAAAAGCTGTATTTAAAAGACTTTTTTTTAAAATGCACTTGAAGACGACAGCTTAACTGTCAAAGGGATCAAGAGCAAAAGCTCCTGTACCTCCATTAAACTCTAACTGCTCAACAATTCTGGCAATCTGCTCTGAGGACTCCTGACAAGGGGGCACACATAAAACACTCAATCCCATATGCTTTTAAATCACGCAGAAGCAGCATGTTTCTGTGACACTCCTCCTCCTCCTCTACTAACCAGATTTAAGTGGTAATTCCATAGGAGGGGTGATTATCACTAAAGTTTTAATGAGTTGCCATCTGTACCCTGCACTTCATAAATGGAGAGCGTTCCACTACCATGCTGTCCAGGAACATAAAATGTGGCAACAAAGCATTACAAGGTGATCTAAAATAATACTTCCCTTCTCTCAAAATTAATGGCTTTAACTTGGCAAAGAGATATGCAGCAGAGAAGAAAATGAGGACTGCATTTGGAGTCCTAGGAAACGTGCGAGAAGGCTTTATTTAGCATCAGCAAAACTCACGTCTCTTGTTTGGCTGGATCTAAACTTCAAAATAAAATTATTAAGCATTAAGAAACATGATAAATCTCATATGCCATCTGAGATGGAAACTGTGTACTGAGTTACAAAAATATGTTCAGCAAACTGGCTACAGAAAATGTAATAATTACATGGATAAGAGCCTCTCTCGGTTTTATGGCCAACAAAAGCCTACCCTTTTGTCCCTTGAAAGTTCACAAAGTCATACATCACCCAGTCTGGCATGTTTGCTCCTGAAGTATCTAAACTCTTCCAGCTGTCTCAAAGGATTTAGAGAACTAGGAGCCAACAAGGAATTTTTCATTAACAACGCGGAGAGCAGAAATCAATGGTCCCCTGGTGTCATGTCATTTCAATGGGGAAGGGGAGGAGATGGAGAGAGAAGAAATTCTAACAATACAGGTTCTGCAGGCAGGCTGCCAAGCACGGCACACACTATCTTCTGCTCCTTTCAGCTCACAAAGGGCCCGATAAATTACTGTCCTGGTTTCGGCTGGGATAGAGCTAGTCTTCCTAGCAACGGGTACAGTGCCGCGGTTTGGGTTTAGGATGAAATACTGTTGATAACACACTGGTGTTTTGGTTGGTGCTGGGTGATGTTTACCCCAAGTCAAGGACTTTTCAGCTCCTCGCCCTGCCCCACAGCGAGGGGCTGGGGGTGCACAAGGAGCTGGGAGGGGGCACGGCCAGGACAGCTGACCCGCCTGGCCACAGGGATATTCCATACCATACGGCGTCATGCTCCATATAGAACTGGGGGGAACTGGCTGGCGGCTGGGACTGCGGCTCAGGAACTAGCTGGGCATCGGTGGTCTGCTGGGGGGGAGCACTGTGCTGGACCTCACTTGTTTTGTGTAGTATCGTTATTATTATTCTCTTCCTTTGCTGTCCTACTAAACCGGGGGGGAGCAAGCAGCCGGGTGGTTGTTTTAACTGCCGGCCGGGTTAAACCACAATTACCTGCCCACATACGGAATATCACAGTAGCTTTGTACGTCCATTTTTGAAGTTGACCACAAAAGATGCGAGCTCTGATTTAGAGTTCTTTTATGGAAATAGTAAACAAAATCAAAATTGCTTTTCACTTTTTCCTCGAAAGCAGGAATTACTTATATGGCAAACATTAATTGGCAATTTTCTATAGGTTTTTAGTCGACTTCAAAAATGCAGGAAGAATGGGAGCTTTGGAAGCTTTTCACTGACAAGCAGCGGAGCTCCAGAGCAGTCGGCATTGCAGACGCCTGCTATTTAATTTAATGGACTGAACTTCACACCACATTCAGGTCTCCAAGTCAAGCCCCAGGGCGTTGCAATAAAGCAGAGACAGGATTGTTTCCACTTCCGCGCCAGGAGGAAAGGCAGAGGAAGAGAAGGAAGAGAGCAAAGGACTAAGCTTGGAGAAGAAATACTGGAGCAGCCCAAACTCATCCAAGTGAGCAAGAGTCAATCCTCTGTTAGGATTACATAAAACTTGTTGAATGTTAATATATGCTGCCTCCATTCTCCAAACAGTTTATGAACACTATAATTTTCTTCACTAAAACACTGTTTAATAGCACCAATCCCCCCTTCTAATTATAGACATCTCTTATGCATGATAATCTTTACACAATTAAGCCCACTTAAAAGAATAACTGATTAAATAAAAAAAGTGTTTAAATAACACATAAGGTTGTGATAAAAAAAATGACAAAAGCTCAAGAGATTGAAAACTAAAGCTGAAATCCTACCCGTAAGTGTATACTAGTGAGTGGAACATTAGCCCCAAGTTTCGAACCCGAACTGGCAGTCCAAAGTTGAAACATTAATATAAAATCACTCTGCCATTAAAACAAACCAAAACAAAAAAAACCCCAACCCACAACTGCCCTTGTATGAATTGTGTATGGAAAGACATTAATCTCCCTTCAATACGCTCTTTGGAATAAAACCAGGTAGTTTCATTTCAAGTGCAAAAAGCTCCCTCACAAAACGTTACCGAAACGTCCCGTCTAACTTCGGTAAAGGCTCCTCGAGTTCAGGTACATGTAGGCAGAGCATCAGCCTTTGCCGGCCAGGCCGGAGCGCTCCGGCTTTGCAAACCAACCTGTATTCCGCGGCTGCACCGCCCCAACACTCCAGCCCGGACAGGAGCTCACCCTCCGACGCACGAGCATCCCCTGCCCTCTCTCCACCTCCGCTTTGGCACAGGGCAACCCCAGCCCAGCCCAGGCACTGCATCATCCTCTCTGGTCAAACCCCTCCTAAAAACCACTTATATTCTCAGGGGTAGCTTTTATGACTAAAAGTGCCATCCGTCAAAAGTTTATACTGTTCTGCTGATTATTTCCATTGGAGAAGTACCAGTTACAGGTCAGAACTGAATATGCAAGTGACTGTAAAAAGTAAAACCCAAAACCATCATCCCTGCCTGATGGGTCCAACAATTAAACTGATTACAACCATCCAAGTAATGAACAGAATATTCCTCAGTGCTGAAAAGACAATATCAAAGGAAACAGTCCCTAGACACACTTTCTTCCTTTTTCTTTTTTTTAAACGTATATAAAAAAAAACATAACCTTGTCCTGGGGCCATATAAAATTAAGATTTAGTTAGATTAAGTTGCAACTAGGAGCAGATACTTTTATAAGCAGGGGTTTGTAATGGAAGCAGTGACACAGGTTTCCTTTTAGGAATGCAAGAACCTTGTGAGAACAAACTCTCCCAAATACCCTCTAATTTGGAGTAGGAAGCTGAAAATTAACTGGAGGAAAAAAGCCCTCACAGTTAAGAATAAACTGTAGGTCAAATGAATGGACATCTCTGCCCTGGTCTGTATCCGTGCTAGCAAAAAGGCAACCTGGCCTCCCTGCCAAAGAGGAGGAGAGAGCCGTAGCTTTGTTACGGCAGAGGAGCGCAGGTAGCAATCCCTGGCGCAGGAACGCGGGTGCTCGCGCTGACGACCAGGTCCCCCTCTGCAGACGGCTTTTACTTGCTCCCCGACGCAGAGCGGCTCACCGGGGACCGGCCTCCTCCCAGGGGCTCTTCTCTCCGTCCCATCGCGCCTGTCTGGGCAACGGGCTGAGCGTGCCGCGACAGGAGCCGCTCCCGAGGTCAGCGGCTCGCCAGGCCCAGGGGAAGAGCCCGGGGTGGCATCAGCCCAGCAGCAAGGCAGGACAGCACCGCGCAGCTCCCCGGCACTGCCGGCCCTCGCTCCAAGGCGTCCCCGCGCCACCGGGACGGGCAGCAGCAGGGGAGGAAACAGACGGCAAAATACACCGTCAACACCGCGCTCTAACACCAAAGCAAACTCTCCCTCCAATCCCGAGCCGGGGGCTTCCCGCTTCACCTGCCAGCACGAGCCATCTTAAGGGCTCAGCCATCATCTTCGCTCTTCACAGCTTGGTCAAAAACGTCTCAATTTTCCACTTACATTCAAAAAACCCAAAGTCAGCTTACAAACTGTCAATGACAACAAAAATACTGGTTTGAGAACAAAAGGGAGGGAGGGATGAATTTGGAACACAAACACCAGCCGGTGCACAGCACCAGTGGAGCGGGGGGGGAGCAGCCTTGGCACACCGAGCCCCCGTGTTGGGTTTCCCCAGGCCTGGGCTGCTGCTAGCCCAAACACCTCCCGGCCACGAGGAAACAACTGGGCGTCAAGGAGCGATGTGGCTTTGCCCCATCGGAAGAAAGGCAGCCGCAAGGGCACGCGTGGCCATTTGTGTGGCCTCTGCGTAGCACATAATCCCCGTTTCTGCTCTCCTTCCTCTCTGAGGCTGGCTAACTGCAACTGAACCAATGCCACGCTCTGGCCTTACCTCCATCCATAAACTGGAAGACTCGCTACAATCAACACGTGGCAATTAAACGCGTGCTGACATCACACCTCCTTCCTAGCCGGCAGCAACAGAGCACGAGGCCACCCGCTCGTTAGCCGGACATTTCACATCACAGGCATAAAGGCAAAAGACACCCAGATTGCTGTGCTAGGGCAGCAGTGCCGCTAACCGCCGTGCCGAAAGCTGCAGCGCTCCGTCCTCAGCCCCCCGGTGCTCTGCAGCACACCCCG
>VXBL01007170.1:663651-701933 GCA_013400195.1 Aramus guarauna
CGGGCGGGCAGGAGGGTCACGCCGGTCCCCGCACGCAGGATGCAGGGGCTGGCGAGGCGCCGGGACACCGCAAACAGCTCGTGCTCGAGAAAACAAGGCAGGGGCTGGGGGAAAGCGATGGAGTAACACCACCCCCCCCAGCACCACACCGCTCCAGTGCTACCAGCCCTCCCCGCAGCAGCACACACATCATCTCTGCCCAGCCTTCGCCCACAAATGTGTGTGTGTGTGTGTGTGTATATACATATATATAAGGTGCAATTGCAGACAGGCTGTACCTCTCGCCAGGGGGGCAGCAGCGTGCTGCCAATGCTATAAATAGATGGGTCTATTTTTAAGTTGACCATCACTTAGTGCAGTCAAACTTCCTCCCCTTCTGCTCCCGCTGTCATTGCTACGGTTTGCGTCCTTGCTCAGCTGCGTGCGCAGTACCGGGCTCCAGCACCGGAGCAGAGGGGCCAGGCAGGCGCACACCTCCGCATTAACTGTCTGGATATCGAGTTTGCTTTGCCTTTGGTAAGTCATGCTGCATCCTTGAGCAGTTCCCCTCAGCCACAGCTCTTCACCGAACACCAGCCTCCAAAAGCCCTGGCACAGGGCGGCGCTGGGCTTCTGGAAGTGCCACAGCCTGGCACGGCAGCACGGAAGCTGTGGTGAACACGAGAGCTCCCTCCTCTGTACCAGCATCACTGCCCTGCCGCGCAGCTACTTCACAAAAGAGAGGTTCAGATTGATTTTTCAGTAGAACTGCTCAGAAGAGGGATTCCCCCCTCTATTCCATATTGTGACGAATATTATATAAAACTTGAAAGAAATTCAACTACAGCTTTTATTTACCATTGTGCATATGGGCCGATGGCCGTGGCAGGCTACCAAGTTTGCCGTCAAGCTGGCCAAGTTTGCTTTTATTACTTCACTACTACTGTGTGTCTCGCTTAAGAACAAGGGCTGCTTCTACTGCCAGCCCCCGGGCGCTCGCAGCGTTGGGATGGAGGGCTGTGCTGCTGTGCCCGGTCCAGCTGGATGGCACCTTGGGAGGCCCCGGGAAGGAGGCGGTTTCCCTGCAAAGAACGGCGCAGCATCGCTGCCGAGGTCCAGCGACTCGCCAGACCCAGGGAAAGAGCGTTAAAGACCCTTCTGAAATGCCACCCAGGGCTGGCACTCAGACTGGTGCCCCGAGGTTTCTCTTGGGAGGACTGGAAGGTTGTAAAAGATGAATGCAACATCAACAGCTTACCTGGGTGAATCCTGGGCACCTCTTCTTCACGGGAGTTTCACCTCCTGGGATCACTGAAATTGCAACGGTGTCCAAAAGCACCAGGCACACAAATGGCCGTGTCCTGGAGGGGTGCTGGACAGACACCCACACAGCCTGTGCTCTGCAGAGCCACCACCCTTGGAAAGGGACTGCAAGACCACTGCCAGCAAACCCGTAGGTTTGGACTTTGTGTGAAACAGGTACACTGTAAGTGCCACAGATACTAGGAAAGCAGGGCCTTATTTTGAAAGAAGACTCACAGACTGCTCCATTTCCAATTAAATCCTTCTATTCTCTGAGCAAGACTGTGCCGCAGCAGGTAACTGAAGTCTCCCAAAGAGATCTGGCACCATCCGAGAACCCCGCAGCTCAGCGCTCGCCGCCTCGGCAGAGGTGCTGCAAGGTAAACACACACGACTCCGAGAGGCTCAGGTACCACAGGCCATTTCAGACACTCACAGCCGAGCGATAAGACGCCTCTTCCAGCAGCTCCCTCATAAAAAGAAGGGGTAGCACCAGCTTCATTTCCTGACGGGGGGTAATCCTGCAGCTCTGTACCAGCCCCAGCGTCTCAGACCTCACACGCCAACAAATCACCTCTCCCCACCTTGCAGAGCACAGTGTTTCCCACCTCCTTCCCAAGAAAGGTTGCCACATTTCTTGGCCTGGGCAGGTTTAAAAGAAAAAAAAAAACCCCAAAGACTGACCTATTGGTTACATTTTTAAGCCAAGTTGTTGCTTGCTAAATTGTTATGACCTTCCTCCTCCCCTCTCTCCCCTCCCAGTCATGAGCAATAGGAATTAAATTGATTCAGTCTATCAGTGTTCTGCATCTAAGTGATTAAATTCAGCCACTAGAAAAATCTGTTTTGTGCTGCATCGGAGGAAAATCAGCACTGCCATTGGATCCAGCCCCGGCCTCCGAGGGAGGGAGGTGGCAGCGTGCAGAGAAAAGCACAGAAGGTAAAATACAGACTTGGTCATTGTGCCGATATCATAGGCCTAATCTTCTTTTTTTTTTTTTTTTTCTTCTTTCCCCCCTTTTTAAGCTGGATCAGTTATTAGATGTACCATGAAAAGTAGCTTCACAATCAGATTCCTGGGACAGAGCAAAGAGGAGGAAGCGCTGCCAGGGCAGGGGTGCAGGCAGCAGCACCTCCACGGCGTGAGCACATCAGTGTTAGACCTGCGACGTCCACAATCAGCAAACTATCGATTCCCAGACAGATGTTAGAGGACTGGAGCCAGCCTCCCCGACATCTAGGGCAGCTCGCCATCCTCGGTGCAGCCTGCATCTCGCACACACAGACCGGTACTAGTCCTAATTTATCCGGCCTGATGACCAGGCAGCGTTCCTGGGAGACAGATGCCATGCTCTCGGGGCTACTTCCAGCCCTCACAACCAGCTGACCATCTATTTTAAGCTGCTCAGCTGGGATTTTACTTTGGGACATCCAAGCGGAGAGGAACATTCTTCCTCCTTCCCTTTATTCCACATGGCAATTAGAGAAATTACAAAGGCTGGAGGAGTTAACACATCTGCGTAGCGCCCTTCTTCAGAGAACAAGCTGTAAGGAAGGAGACAGACCCGATGGGTCTGGGAAGGAGGAGTCAGGGTTGCAATTTGTATGCGTCTGCGTAAGCGCCGAGTGATCCACCAAACGGGGCATCAGAGCCAGAGAGAATCCGGCTCCGGCACCGCTGCCCGCCACGGTGTCCTCACCCCCCGCCCCGTCCGTCCTCCGACCGCTCTCCGTGGGGACTCTTCACCCGCCTGCGAAACGCAGAGGCATTCCGGCTGTTCTCTGCACTGCAGAGGATCCGGCCCTCTCTGTTTCAGGAATTTAGCAAGAGAACAAATGCACACACAGAGAAAGAACATACTGAAATAACTGTCTGTTCAACCCGCATCCTCCAGAAGTTCCTCGCTTCCTGCATCTGTGGGATTTCTGGCGCGGCCTGCGCTCTGACCTCACCTGACCTCCCCAACTGCATCAAAGGGCCTCATCTAAATAGGTCACCCCTCGACGAGGGAGTAAAGTTCAGAGGAAGCTAAGAGACTTACCGGCTGCCTTCATCATCACCCCCCCTCCACCACCTCTGCTGGGAAAAAAGAGAAAAAAGAAGAAGAAAAAAAAAAAAAAAAGAAGATATCCACAGTGGCAGAGACAAAACGGTACAGAAAAGAAAATTCAGATCTACATACTGTGGTAGCTGAATTTTAAACAGCACAAGGTCTAAGAATACAGCTGGAAACACACATGCAAATTCTTCATAGCTAAAAATAAATGTCTCTGCTGTATATTACTCTCCAGAGTAAAAGAGAAGTGCTAATATTAATTGAAGGTTTTTGTTTCGTTTGTTTTATTTTTATTCAAGATCAGAGCTGATAAATTATTTCTTTAAAATCACATAGATGAAATTATCCAGATAATTTAAAGCATTATACACTTAAATTAATATTACTTATAGCAAACTATCAATTTGCCCCAGGCAAACTGCATTACCGACAGCTTCACTTCGCTTCTGAAGTCAGTATCCTTCGCCTTGGAATCAAGTGTCCTTCGTGTCACCTCTGCAAACGCCACATCCTCTCTCCCTCGCGTTTGCGAGGTTTAGGACTAGCAGATATAAAATGAACCAGACTCACAAGCTAGAGCTCTTCATTCAGCAACAGACTCAATGCTGATTTACATCAACAGAAGCTGTTGCCATATTTTCCCCATCAGATCCTTAGAGGAAAGCTTACAAACTTAATTCCCTCTTTACATTTGCTTATTCAAGTTCCAGCTGCATCTCCCCCTAACGTCCCATTAGGGCTTTCCTTTTAATTACTTTTTCATGTCATCTGCACATTCCTTGCAAGGTCCTCTTTCTAGGAACTTGGCTCTCTCTCCCTGGCCCCTTTCGTTAAGGGTGTTTTCTTCCTTCCTCCCCACACGCCATCACCTAGCCCCGTGTCTCCACCCTCCACTTCTGGCCCACGCCAGCTGCCGGCGCTGCTCGGTGTTGACGTCCCAGGCTCCTACCTGCAAGAGGAGCAGGAGCGCAGGAGACACGAAGCAAACGGGAAGTCGGGCTGGCTGTGGAGCATTTCATTCATGAGCATTATGCTCTTGGCTTAATGACAGTTTTGCATTACACAGGCTGTCCTTGTGACTGTCATAAAAGATTAAGGAGCATAAACCCAAACTACTGAATCGCAGGTGTGCAAACCTCTTCCCTCTGCCTGCACCTAATGCTCTTTGGAAATACCTTTAAAGAAAGGAAAACCCTTGGAGAGATTACGTGAGAGAGCTGCAGGGCAGAGTTGCAGCGGCTGTCCACGTGCCACGCAGAGACAGGCACGGCACAACAACGTTCCTCTTCTGTCTTCCGACCCACGCCGTCCCCGCACCGAGGCGCACGCCGTGGGTCAGGGTGAATGCTTCTGCCCCCGCTGCCTCAAGGACTCGTGGCGTGCCGCCTGCCCCTGCCACGTCCCCCAACTCAGGGAACACAGAAAACCATTTTGCCCACAGAGTCCAGGTTTAAGGACCATCTTATGGCACCAGAAGTCTGGTGGGCAGAACAAGGCTGAGTTCCAACTCGAAGGAAACGCCAAACACTGCAACTGCCATTAGCTGCACCCGAGAAGGGGAAGCACATACCGAGCCGGCACGTGGCTCAGAGTTACAAGGCCATTCCACAGGAACCAAGCACACGCTTTTTAAGAAGGTCTACATTCATTTATATGTTATATAGGCTGAAAAAAGAACATCCTTTTTCTGTAAAGCTGTTTTTTGTTTTGTTTTGGGTTTTTTTTGCAGTGCAATAGGCAGAAAGACATCTCTCCTCCATTCTGCTTAAAGATCGTCCTCTTCACTACCAAGACAAAAGACTGGGATCAATGTCAAGATACACGGGAGAAATCAGTTTACTCTCATAGTACAAAACAGCAGAAAAGTAAATTCACCCACAGACGTGGCTGATAAACTGCTGCAAATTCAGGCCAATATCCTTCCAATTTAACTACACATTGCTGCAGAAGACAAGACAGATCAGCTACTTGGACAGCACTTTGAAAATGTGAAATGCCATGTAAGTAGTATTATTACTAGCAGGCTGCTGAAGATGTCTCCTGTATTTACCATCTGGGAAAAATAACTACTTTAAACACTCTGTTTGAAAAAGTCCCAAGAGCAGTTAACATTTTCCAAATATCCTCCCAATCAGCCACAGATGATACAAAATAGTGAAGCTCCTCTTCCTATTTCACCTCAGCTCCTAGGAACACGGGGAAGGGTTCAGGACTGACACTTTCACCACTTACACACCCGGCTACCGCAGATCCCTCTGCCCACCCAACACAAGGCGCTCTGCCAGGAGGATTCAGTCGCAGCGGAGGCACACTTCCCCTTACAAACCACGGAGTGCATCACACGCCATTTCTCTCTCCTCAGTCTGATGTTCGTTTTAAACCAGACGATTTGTTCTGCGTTAATATTTCAGTAGCACTATAGGCAAATGAACGGATTTCTTCCTGGGCTGTAAGCAAACAAGCACACACGCTCAGGAGGCACCACGTGTGGCTGCTGCCGCGTCTGCGTGCCGACACTGATGCTTCGCTGCAAACTCCTGCGTGTCGAGACCACGAGAGCGCAGAGGAGAATGGGA
Source organism: Aramus guarauna (assembly GCA_013400195.1). Taxonomy (NCBI): domain Eukaryota; kingdom Metazoa; phylum Chordata; class Aves; order Gruiformes; family Aramidae; genus Aramus; species Aramus guarauna. The sequence continues at coordinate 669,566 of VXBL01007170.1, forward strand.
CCTAGAGGAGTGCAGGCTGACTGTCCATTTAATGGGAACACTTTTTCCAGCCACATACCGTTCAAAATAAAGCACCCAATTTGCAGCTCGTGTAAACCAGCGCAGCCCACCCAGTGCAGCTCACGGGGCTGCTGACATCTGGATCACATTCATTCACGCCCCATGGGTGTAAATCAGCGCAGCTCCTCTCATCCTAAGGAGTTTTGCCAGTTCACATCCACAAACAATCTGGCTGAAATCATCAATCACCTCTAATTCTTTTATTTTTAGAGCACCTCCCTGGTCGCCAAAGGCCATTGCAAACCCGTACTATGTATTAGCATTTTTACACAGCACCATTACGGTCAGAAGGCTGACCAGCCCCTGCCTGACGCAAGAACTGGCCTGTCCTATTTCCCCAACTCTACCCAGTAAATAGAGGTTGAAAGCAAGCCTCCAGTCCCAAAAGATGTGTTATCTCAGACTGCACCTTCTGTGTGTTTTATACAGCAAAATTTTAGGTCAAGGAATAGTATATAAACCTATCCACTTAAACAGAACAGCAGGAATGGAAAATATGACCTATGAGTGAACCAAGCACCAAGCTTGCATTTCACCAGGAACCCGTATCCTAGCTGTTGATGAACAAGGTGCAGTTCTGGCATTACAGAGGTTTTCGTTTATCCTCCTCAGCCGTTTTGGGGGTGGGGAACAGCCAACACTTACTACTTATTTACTTCAGAAACACCACCACAAACCGCAAACTGCTAAAGATGCATCTGCCGATGCCCACTAAGGTATTTAAGTCAGTGGCTCTCAAGAGGCTTGTTTGCCAACCCGCCCAAGCCAGGAAGCCTCCGGCCTCGGATCAGCCAGCTGCCCACAGCCGTGGTGTCGGAGCACGGGAGCCTGCAGCCACCCAAACGGACTCCAGCAACCTCAGCACTCCACGTACGACCCAGTTTGCCCACAGTGTCACGGCTGCTCACATGCATATTCTTCAGCTCCATTTTCAGCAAAGGAAATGTTGAGGCTATAATTAACACCCTGGCCGCTGCCACCAGCAAGCCTCAGGGGCAATGTTAGCCTCCCCGAGTCACCAAAAGGAAAGGAAAATGCGCTACGTGGCGTGCTTTGGAACATCAAACAGCAGCAAAGGAGAGGACACCTTTCCTTCAGCTACAATTCCGACTGCTCATTCTTGCTTTACCAGTAAAAATCCAACATACATCCTTAGTCCATCTGCAGGGAAAAGCAGCTGAACTCCTCACTAAAAGAAAGCTCGAGCCCCCTTCTCTCTCCCCAGAAAACTCCTCCTGCAGACACAGACCCCCGGTCCCAGGACAGGCAGCTTTCAGCGAGCCATGACACAAGGTCACGGCAGCACTGGGATGCTCTTCCCTGCACGCCGGCACGGCGAGCACCGGGGACCCCACAGCACCAAAAGACAAGGTCACATTCCAGGGAGGCAGAGCGTGAGGACAGAGCGATGTTTATGTTGATTCGCTTGCTTTTGCAATTGCTTGGTATTTAATCTCTGCAGCTCTTGTCTTTTGACACGATGGGCTCCTCCGGAGTCATCACAGGCTAAAGAGTCCATCAAGTAAACGAACTCAGATTTCATAAACAGCTAGCACAGCTCACTCCCACACCGCCCACTACTGAGAGCTCACCTCCATTTTGACAGGCGGGCTGTCCAAGCTCCAAACAAGAATAAGTCATTTCAAGCGGCCAGTAAGTAAAGGCATCGGAAGCTGGATGAACGTGGCCGCACACCTGAAGTGCGGCATGTTGTGCTGGCAGGGGTGTGAGCACAGCGTGCGGGGGAGCCCCAGCCCCGCGGCGTGGGCCACTGCAGCTCGACGAGGCCCTTAGACCGCAGGCAAGGGTTCTCTCACTCCTTTTCTCTCTCCCAGTTCGAGAATCTGTTGCTGGGCTTGGAAGGGATGCAACCTGGTCTTTACCAGGTATTTTCATTTTGTTAAGGTCAAAAACACAGAGGGTCAAATGAAACACAGCTTTCCCATAGCACTGAACTTTGTGAACTTCAGAGCACAAATCTAACTGAAGACGATGGGGGGGGACGGACGACAGGACACGACACACAGACGGACACAAAGAAACACCCCCCACCCCCCCCCAAAAANTTTCAAACCATCCAAAAATTGTAGAATTTGTGGTACGCTTAAACAAACCTCTGGTTCAAGTTGCCTTGAACTCAAGATCTGTATCTGCTCTGTATTATCAGACAACGTCTGATTTTTGTTCCTTCTCTTTTGTTTTCCTTTTTCGAGGTTTATTTTTGAAAGAGGACTGTGTAACAGGGCCTCTTCCATTTCAGGAAAAGTAAACAAAATCCTTCGCAGGGAGGATCAGGGATGAAGGAACAAAGCCAGCTAGACTAAACTGTATGAAGGTGAATTTATTTGTCGTCATTTGGTATCACAGCAGCACTATGACTTTGATCAAGGTCACGGCAAGGTGCTGCACACAGACATGCTCGCTCTCCCTCAGAAAAGCCTGCAGTTACGGCAGCAATAGGAAAGCCACACTATTAGTCCCAGATTTTGGGTGGGGACCTGAATGAGACCAAAATAACACAGCAAATCAGTGCCACGTCCGCAAAGCTGAGTTCCTAAACTGTGGTCCCAGCACAGCCCTAACTCAGTCTTTCCCCTCTTTACTCCTGGACTTGTCTGGCAGACCACACTAGCTCAAAACACCACCTTTCCTCGGTACTAACTTATCTAAACTCTGCTAAACCTCCCACTGTCAGCAGCACGAAACCCTGAAAGACATCTTTCCAGGGCAAAAAGCAACTAAGTCAGCAAAGAGGATCCATCAAGTCCTCAGCAGTTTTAGCACTAACACCCAAGTGCAAAGAAACCATAGGTACGAAGGATTTGGTGGGATCTCTAGGGGTTCTTAGGATAACTTGGCTTTCTAATCTGGGATAGCTAAGGGCTGCGTGCTGCTCCTAAGACCAAGGTCCCTGCAAGAGTTTATGTGCTGCACCAAAGCTAATTCTCTGGATGCAGACATGCTCTAAAACACCAGAAATATTGGGGTAGACTCTTAAAAGCAGAGTAGGAGAACCCTAGGAAAGTCCTCTCAGCAAGAGGACTGGACTCTGCCAGAGCTGGGTTTTGTCCAGAGCATTCAGGAATAGGAAATTAAACGGAGACGAAAGAGGCCACCAACTTCTTCAGCCTGGTGGGGACAGGAGGCGAGCACGATGAAATATTTCAGTTCCTGCTTGTTAGGAAATGCTTGGCAAATAACGTGAAGCCTGAAGGGGGTGTTAAAGAGAAGTATATTCAGTGTTATGGGAAAGTTAATGAGAAACTGTAACCATTATGTATGTATCATATATGGAAAACTAGGTGAGGCCCCTATGGACCATTATATACTGCGTGAAACTTTATGGACACTGTAATGCATTATTTTTAATGATTCCCTTGCCTACTTCAGGCCCTGGAAACCACGAGCAGCTCGCCTAGCTTCCTGGTGGTGTTTTAGCAATGACACCTTGCTTGTTGCTAGATTTCTGGGTTATTTTAATGAGAAATAATTGGGTTACTTTCCAAGATTCCACAAAGCCGATACGCACTGAACAAAAACTCTGAGAAAGTTGCTGCTGTGTTGCAGTGCTCTTCACATCCTCTACCTTCCAGAGGGTTACCTCCCCTGGTAAACCATTTATCTACAAATATGCCCGCAAAAACATTGGCACTTCTGCTAGTTCAAGTTTGCATTGTCATCATCCATCTCTAGGGAGAGCCAGGCCACAGAAATAACCAGCTGCAACATCACAACGATTGCCCCTGCAGGAGATGTATATAATGAAAATCGAAAGCTGCAGGATGAACTTCTTACATACTTGTCCTTTTGGTTTATTCATCAGAAATAATTATCTGTGCTCGCATTCACAGGAGCACACACTTTATGATGTACATTAAAATTTAATGGATTTTTAATAATACTGTAACTACAGCAGAAGCAGAAAAAAAGACAGACATTAAACCATATGTGCTATGTTGGTGGGTAAATGGTGTTGAGCAAACACCAACAACATGTAACCAGTTTAGCATCGGCGATGGGAAGAAGGGACTGTTACGTCCAGTATTTGAAAGTAGTGGTGATCACTAATCCTGAACATTTAAGCTTAAAATCTCCCTCAGTAACAGAAATTAGCGTACGCATGAAATGGCCAAACGTGAGTTTCTGAATTTCAGGACCCTGCAGGCGATACCCTTGGCCTCTGACGAGTGCCCAAACTCCCCAACTTAAGTTTCTCCAGCTCTGCTGAGAAGAAGCAAAGAAGCAAAACGGAACGAAGCAAAACGAATACACCCCACGACAGCAGCATGGGAATGTGTCTGAAGTCTGATTTCCACTGTGCCAGTTAAAGCACTCCCAGTATTTTACAAAGCTATTGAGGTCTATTCCTTAAGCATCAGCAGAAATTATTGCTCCAGCAGGAGAGACCGACACTCTAAACTCTTTCCTCAGAAGCCACTCTGGAGCTAACGAGGCAGCGCCAAGCAGCACCATGCCACCAATACTTGGACTGACATCTATTTATAGACTAAGAAATTATATACGTGGTGTCCCCACCAACAGTGACACATCTTCATTCAGGCATGAGTCACCTATTCACAAGCATATTTCCAAAAATAAATCCTATTTACCAGAATTAAATCCTACATGCTCAGGAGAAAATGTGTCCTTAAAAACAAAACAACAGAAAAAAAGGCACGTTAGAAAACCACACAAGAGCAAACAAGCACTGAAGACTTCAGCCTGCAGGTCTCCATGTTTCATACAATCGTGCTGAGGCTGGAAACGTTTAAGATGTAACAATGAAGATGGTCGTACGTAGTCATTACAAACCCCTGCCAAGGTCACCAGAGTGCTGCCGTCCAAAAGGAAGTATCCAGAATATTCTTGGCAACTCGCGCTTTGCAGAAATAGTAAGTATATTGCAGTTATTAGAGAGAACAGACAGAGCGAGCGCCAAGTAATCCCAGAAAATGTAGTGTTAAATAGAGGGTTCAAACCACAAAGCTGTTGATGGGGAATGTTAAAAATGTCAGCGTGGCTGAAAGACATTCGCCAGTGGTGAATGTCAAGTAGCGAGCTACTGTTCAGCAGATGCAATAAAAAAAAAAAGTAAGGGTACTTGGGTAATGGGACCAACATTACAGTTGTTGATACAAATTATATCCAGAAAGCAAAGAAATAAATGGATAAATAAATAAATAATGCAAAAATGGAACAAGTTCAAACTTCTTTTATAGTAATAGTCTCCAGTTGAGCATAATCACCAAAGCTATAGTGATAAGATTGCCAAAACTAGACAAACATCTGTGAGATGAATTCATCTCGGAGGGGAAGCCAACAGCTTGTTATCATTAAAGAGGCAATGCTCTCTCTGCGTTTGAACTGCAGGCCGCCTTGTTACTGCGTTTGCTGAGGCAATTGCACCAGATGTTGGCAGCTATCTTCAGATGGATGACAAGCACCTGCTGTTGGGGAAATTAAATGCTCGTCGGCCTCCTATCCTTCAGGGGAGGGTGGGCCGGGAGGGGAAGAGGGGGAGTGGTGACGGCTGACCCTCAGAAATAAACCTATTTATGCAAAGTGACAGTAAGTGCTGGTTTGCCAAGCGGGGAAACAGAGTGGAAATTCATTGGATCTCTTCCATTGCCCCCGGTGAAATCTGCTCCCACCCTCCCAGTCCTGACAATTAACATGGCACCAATCTGAACTCGCTAAACCACTCATCAGAGTAATAGAGTCAACAGAGGGACCTTCTCCCGAAAAGTCACCGCTCGCACAGCAACCTCCCCAGGAACGGAGCATCGCCACCGCGGGCTCTGCTGCCTCCGAACACCACCAGCACAAACGTGCAGCCCAGCACCTTCAGGCAGCACAGACCCAAAGCGCTGTGTAATGCCGGCGTTAAAATAAATAGATGCTCCAAGTGGAATCCTACACACGCTCATACTTGCTCAGATTTAAAAATCAACATCCTGGAGCAGGGGTGCAAATGGAATCTCGCTTTCCCTCCGGGCCGGTGGGAGGTGAACGTGCCTTACCGGTTCCTTTCAGACCAGCCTCTCTCAGGATCAGGAGCAGCAGTACAGGTCAGGATGGGCACTGCAACTCACTCATAAGAAAGAAAACACAGAGCAGCGGCTGCTCTGATGCTAGTTTTTTCAAGTTTCTGTGAAAAGAGAAACTGCAAAATGTGAACTCCTTTTATACGAGCAATCAATTCTTTATGATATATCCAATACTCTTCCTTCTTCAAACTGCCACCGCACAGAGGTATATTCTGTGGTATGTTCTGCCAGCAGGACCCATCTGAGCCTGGATCACTATTTCAACAGCATTTTGCCCTGGACAGTAAGCTGAAAACTCCAGCATAAATTCCTATTCACCCCAAACCTCTCACAAACGTCCCTGACAGAGACAAATATTTGTTTGATCTAAACTGCCCACATGCATTTTAGGTATCCTTCAGACTAAGAGGCAGTTAATCCTCATTCTGCTTAGATTATCTTAATTGGCTCTTCATTTGAGCTACTTTGCCCTTGTCCCCATTTCTGAAGTTATCTTTACAAATACATACACTGAGCACAACGACGCAGGTCTCCCCCTCTCCGGACTGGACATATTACCCAGCATGGGTGAGTTACCGATGGGACTGACGCCGACCAACCTGCCACGCTCAGCTGCCTCTCCACTTCTACCAAAATATGCTCAGGTGCAATTTTTCTCCAGAAAATAAAATATTAAGTTCTCCTAAGAAAGATATACATGTGTCAGATGGACATCAAATGGATTTCATACTCTTACGTCTGCAGAATTAACGTCAGTTTAATTAAACTGGTCGTATCTCAATATTGCATGTGTGAACAAAGCTCAGCTATTTCGCCTCTAGGACTGACTGAAAATCATCTTGTTGATTTTTAGCACCCTGATGGAGAATCATAGTAATAAGGAAAAACGAACAAGCACACAAAGCAAACAAGAACCACCAGGCTCTGCACAGAACCCTCCACTTTAAAAACAATTTTTCCATCAGAAAAACTTAAGTTCTTAAAAATCCAGCTGCAGATCAAACCAGGCATTTCCTTACCACTGTGCAGCCGGGTGAAAGGCAGACGCGGCTGGAACAAGTGCAGTGGGCTGATGAGTGCAGGGCCTGGCTGCCTGGGTACAGTGCGCTCAGCAGCCCCGGGGCTGGGCACGGGGTGCTGACTCCCGGGGACGGAGCGCTGGGCACCCCCCTGCTCACCAGCACCGGGCTCTGAGTGGTGCCAGCTGAACGGGTTACGGGCAGCCGAGCGTGGCCATTCATTTCCATGTGGAAAAAACGTTATTACACCTCCTCCCAGCAACATGTGCTCTTTTTCCACATTTGGAACAATTCATGTGAAGTTCCTCGTGGATACTTTTAAAAGCCTTTTTCTTAAGGGCCCAGGCTCAGAGCCGCATTTAAAAAATCCTCACATCCTAGCACTCGATACTGGTGTACTTATTACGGAGTATGACGACAATGATCAAACGCTTACTCTCCAATCAATTGTGTTTTAACCAGCTCACTTCAGCTGATGAGCCCACCCCAAATTTGTGAGCAGAATAGTGCAAGCTTCAATTACACCACACAAAGTTTTAAATAACTGCTGCTGTTTTTTCATTAGAGAACCCATGTTAAAACATGAGCTTTCCCAAAGGAAAGCTTTGACTCCCTCAACTGTAGCTCCCTGAAGAACAGGAGTAACATTCTGGACGCAGGTTATCACTTCCAAGGATGTCGGGAGCAGTGCTACGGTCATAAATACCTTCCCAGAGAGGCCAAGAGGCTGCACTTCAAAACAAGTGTCAAAGTGGAATCTGATGCAATTTCACGGCATATATTGGAAATATCCATCAGAAAAAATGACCTCACTCCTATTGCCGTGGCTCAACACCACTGTCCTTTGCTTTGGATGCAGCTTGCTGGGGCAGAGCACATCTTGCTGTTGTCTTTCTGCACAGCACCCGGCCCCAGGGGCCCTGCTCCCAAACAGGGGCTGCGACCCGCCGCCGCAGCACAACAAACCCCGATCGTTTCCCGCCGGAGAGCTTCCACAGCTCCAGGGCCACTCAGCCACACCGCGCTGACTCCAGGAACACTCCAGGGATAATTTAAAGATGTTACCAAACACGATTAGCTACATTTGTTTGGTGTTGTACATAGTCTGTCCCGTGCGTATAAAATAAAGGCAGGGGTGAAAACCAAACTGGACTTCCTTGGGGTCTCAGAAAAGATCCGGGTCATCTCCCTGGGTTTGGCTCCTTACCAAACCCATACAAAGGCACCACAAACAAACACTCGCACACCTGCTGGAGGAGGAAACAGGAATATTTTCTTACAACTTTCTTCTCCCCAAACACGGGCCCTGATTAGTTACAGGTTTCACCCGGGCTCTGGGTGTGACTCTGGGTCGCCAATGGCATCTCATGCTCTGCAAGCTCAGGATCAACCCTGCTCCCCTACTGTGACTGAAGCCCGTGAGACAGGGCGCTGGCCATCCTTTGCTTCCCTTTTTTGGCATAAAGTTATATACAGCAGAGCTGTCTTAAAATAACTACGTTTCAAACCAAGGATGCAGGCCCTGCCCTTAGCTCCCAGGAGCTGGGGATGCCCAAGCCGTACCTGGACCAGCCCGGGCGCTGCCGCCCCAACTCGCGTCCACTGCTGTCGGGACAACCGCGAGCGACGTGACCGTTGGCAGATTCACATTTCCCGTGCCCATCAGAGCTTACCGAGGAAGAAAGGCAAGGAAATGTAAGGTGAGATAAACCAGCTTGCCCAAAGTCAGAGAGCGAGCGGGTGGCACAGTGGCAAACAGAAGACAGATGTTCGGGGCCCCAACTCTCCACCACAATTACCTAATCTTGCACGGTTACGGTAAGCTTCCTTGCCATTTCATTTAACCAGAGTAGAAAAGGAAATAAAATCATACTTCAAACTTCTGCTGAGTTCTGATACAGCCTTCTTGCCCACAAATCCTGCCCTAACATTTCCTCTTTTCATAAAATCCAGGTAGAAACCAACATCTAATTTATAACAAAACCACTTCCACAAAGCATGCGTCTTATTACAGACCACCTAAAAACTGACTTCCTGTGTACAACTTTCCATTGACAGAATAAAAACACTGACTGCTTTTTAAGCAACGATTGAGATTCTCAGTTTGTTTAAAGAAGAAAAAAAAAAAAAAAAAAGAAGAAAAGAGCATGCGTGGGAGGGAGAAGAAATAATAAAAAGTGCTTTAGGCCATGAGAGACCACTATGTCCCAGATCCCTGTGTCACATGCCAAAGCAAAAATTTTAAGGAATATTCATTATCCTTTGGACTATCACGGACATAACATTCAAATAAGGAAATCCAGAAATACTGGAACTTTAAAGCACAAGCAAAGGGCAGAGGCAGCAGCGTGAGCCAGGCTGAACGCTGTTCCACGTGCTACAGCAGAGCAGCTCCCACAAATGGTGGGTTTCGGTGTCCCAAACTTATCAGAAGCTGCAGACGATGACGTATTTGTCTATTGCTCGTTCTGGTTTAAGGAGGTGCAATGATTCACATTAAGCAACTTCTCCCAAGGTACACCCAGGTAACTTAAATAGCTTTTAGCTCATTATATTCTTTTTTCTATCTAACACTAGGTCTAGAGCTCAGAATCGCTTTGGAAGGCAACAGTGAGTTAGTGGCAGTTCAAAAGAACGCCAACACATTCTCTGTTTTAGTGCCTATTACGAATGCTTCGGGAACTCCGGCCATTATAGACTAGAATGTAAATAAGAGTCCAAATCTCTCCATTTTTATGAAATGTAACCAATTCACGAATATTGAATCTGGAAATACAGTGCTGAAAAATGTGAAAGGCTAACACAACCTGTCAAATAAAAAAATGACTTTTCTGCAAAGCAAATACTTTAAGAATAGACCATCCATGTATCCTATTGACCATTATATCTACATATCAATGTCCAACAGATGTAACAATACAATTCAAACTGCATGCCAAGTCTAAATTAACTAAGCTTTCACTTTCATACAAGCAAAATTCCTTGCACCTCCTGACTCCGGCCTTAGCAGCAGCTCCACACAGACTTCCAAATCCCCCCAAAATGAACCCATGGCGAGAAAACCACCTTTTCTCATGCTAACAACTCCATTGTAATAACATCTTCAGAGGCCGTACTCAAGGTCTCAGGGAAAAGTAAACCACTGGAGTGCTTAATACTACAACGGCGCATTAACTCGTTCACACCCAGACTGCCTTGCCAAACAAGGAGGAGTTTTCTCTCATGTTTTCTTGATTTATATTTTCACAGCTGTCAGAGAGGAAAGCATGTAGGAAGCAAGTTATGTAAACCACCCGATTAGGCTGAAATCCTCGGTGCGGATCACACCTCCTTCCCTCTCCCCCCTCCTGGCACACTTACACAGAGAAAGCAGAAGGACTTTTCGTCTGTTGCTCACAAAAGATTACTTTTCCAAAGGTTAAACCGGCCATTATTAGCCTCGCTGTCCATGTTACAACGCATGACATTGCACATCCAAAGGGGGCAATTCTCCTCCTCAGGCTGCGGTGTCCGGCCAGGCAGCGCTGTGGCTCTGCTCAGGTGCGCCCGGAGCAGAGACGGCCTCTGAGAAGTTACTCTCCTCTCACTTACCTGCCACGAGACAATAAACCACGGCTACAGCAGGAACAGATGAGAAAATCACCATCTTTCAAAAGCTCAACAGTTGCACAGAAAAAAAAAAAAAAAAGAAAAAAAGCCAACATCAGAAGCTAGATATTATTATTCCACTGGTCTGCTTTGCATCTCACAGGAAATAACAAATGACTGTACAAAATGTTTCGGATCCAGAGAGGTAATTCAGAAATCCTGTCTTGTTCCAAAATTTCCAAACCTTAAAAGCCATTCTTGAGGAAACAACGTATTCCAAGCAAAGTTGAGACATGCCTATGATTTGTCTGAGGGACCTCGTGGCAAGCCAGAACAGAAAACAAAATGAATGCATACTGGTCTGTTCCAATTTTCATCCGAAAATTTAAAATGAAAAGCAAATGCCATAGCCCCCTCCCTCAAAAGTAATTTTAGATTGCTGTGAAAGAAAGAAAAAAAAAAAACAAAAAAAAAAAACAAAAACCATAGAGCCAAAACTCCCGCTTCAAGATTTTTAAAAGTAAAAGAGAGGGGGTCACCAACACCAGCGCTGCTTTTCTAGCAGTCTGAAATAAGAGTATATAAAAATATTGTTTGTCCACAAAACTATTTCACACACCACCTTTACAAATCACCATTCTTTTTCACAAAAAAAGTGTAAATTTAAATGTATTCTCTCCCACACAAGAAAACATGATTTTTTTTTTTCTACAAGACCGGTCCTATACGGGCTGATCTGACAGCTCAGGACAACTGAAACACACCTCTACCATAACGCTGTTCCCACCGTGCTGGAAATGGGGGCTGGAAGGACACAGCGACCTTTTCCTTCAAAGGGCCGTTCCCACCACGACTGATTATGGGTTTTTTTTCCACTAAAAAGATTTTTACTCTGAATTCTGTCACGACAATTGGGTCAAAAAGTGTACCTGGCGCCCGAGCACATTAACGTATCAATTAACGACCACCGCCAACCGCTGAGCACCCCTAAGCCCGTCAGACGGTCCCTCCAAGCCACGTCGCGAGCCTGGCGCGCACCGCACCAAAGCGGCCTCGGTGCAAAGCGGGGGGACTCGGAGCTGGGGCACCGAAAGGGTTAAAATCCCATGTCAAATAGCAAGTCCTGGCTCCAGACCAGAAGGGACATGGGAACCAGGGCAGCTGAGATATAAAGGCCTTATTGTAGCAGCCCACTGGATTGGAAATGACTTGTAGGCCTAATGAAACAAAACTTTGGCAGTGAAACAGAATGAAAGGAATGAGACAATAAAAGAGAGGAACAAAGGGAGCAGAGTTGTTTCAGCTTAGGAAAATAAGCTCACTTTGTTGTTGGGAAAAGCCAAAGCCGATTAGGATAAACCAATGACTAGGCATAAGTCTTCCAAACTAATTACACAGTTCGCCATGTGAAGTATAATTGCAAGTTGCAAAATAAGGACTCCACTACTTTCACAGGAGCTCCATCAAGGGAGCATTACCTAGTAAAAACCGAACCCTACGAAGTCCCTTGCCATCAGTTGCGTGCAGCTTAAAAGGTGCAGAACACGCACGTCCCGAGAGAAGCACAATTCATTAGTGTTTGGGGCTTTCTTCTGCTGGTCACACTCCTCCGGGTGAGGCTGTAAGAGGCTGTGGCTTTTTTTTTTTTCCCCTTCCTTTTTAAAACGATACCAGAAGCCTTCAACGCTCCACTATGTCCTGATCTCGGAGCACACCGTGTTGCCACGGAAGGGGCAGATCGGAAGGGCCCAGGGCGGCCCCGGCCTCTCCAGAGGGGAGCGACACGCAGCCCCGACGCTTCCCCGCGCGTCTCCTCGCCTCCAACGCTTTCTCTTTCAAATTCTTTTAAAACTTGGTCTTAACAGCCAGCTTTTCACACATCAGCACAAGGGCAATGTTGCAGACCCTGGATGGGTTAACACGGCCAGTGAATTTATTTTGTTTGCAAGAACGTTTGAAACATCTTTGAAATAACAGAAGATCACAGAAACAACTGCACTAGACTGTCAGGATTAGGTAGTAAGACAATGGCTTGCGTATTTTTTCTTCAGATTGTAAATGGTTATGGCTTAGTGTGGAGTTTTGTTTTCCTGGCTTAGCCTCCTCACGTCCTCCTGCAGGCCCTGCTCCCTGAAACCGCTGGAAGGAGAAGCCTCAACACCAAACTCTCGCCTGGGGCCCGCGATGCCCTTATGGGAGGCACTGGGCTGTGCTCCCGGACGGCTGCACCGAGCCAGCCCCCTCCTCAGCACCCAGACCCCCCTCCAGCCTCTCTGGGGAGCCTCACAACAACACTACGTGCCCAGGTTCAGCGTCACCGGCTCTGAGCATTCAGCAATCCCCAGGCCGTTAATTACTCCACTTCGTGCTCCTTCTGTTAAGCCTTTGGCTTCTCTCAGGTATTTTTTCCCCAGTCTTCCTCCGCAGCTTACAGCGGCTAGGGATGCTTGTCTTCGCAAAATGAAAGCTAGGACTCCTATAGATCCCGGGCTTTACAGAAAGAAAAAATAATCACTATCAGAAATTTCACAATCAAAGTCTCAGGAGTTATCATTACTCCGTATTTTGGTGCTCTGATGGGCAGGCATTTTCACTAGTGGGGTCAGGGAAGAGGGTTTATTAAAGCAGTTTTCTGTTTATTGGAGAAAAAGGTTCCAGCGTTTACTTTTCAAAAAGCCGCAGCTTCAAATTCGACACTCGAGGCCCTTTCCCGCCGAGCCCGCCTGGCCCCAAAGCTGGTACCTGTTCTAACCACGCCGGGTATTTTGAGCGCTACCTCCAGTTACCAAAACAACCTCCCCTGGTTGCAAAGCTCTTCTCTGCAGCAAGTACAAACAGGATTTCAAGAATCACAGCAGTAGGTAAGCGCTTTTTTCCACACCAATAAATGAGCTCAGCATTTCAAAGAGCAAGTCACCTGAGATGCTCTTATCAAATATGGGCGGCTCCTCTATGTGTTAACTATGTAATGCTATTTTCTTTATTTTTAAGAACGCGCTAAGTAAATGCAAACCTTGCCAATCGATCACGCTGCATTGTTTGCATTGTAATGGCTTGCCTGGAGAGCGAGGCTTGTGTGCTAAGCAGCGCACAGACCTATCACCGGTCCCTGCCACAAAAAGCTTGCAGTCTGAGAAGCAAGTCAAGGAAAGGTGGGGAAGCGGAATGGAGAAGGAAGCAGCTCCCACAAGGTCCCACGGGGCCAGTCCTGGGCCGTTATATCTGAATGCAGCATCCCAACCACTGACTGCAGCGTATTAACGACCTACCCCAGCTCTACTGCCAGACGAAAGGGTTCCAGCCTCGATCGTAATTTGTGCAATCATTTTCATCACCTTAGCTTTCAAATTAAGACACTTGAGAAAATATTTGATTTTCCAGAGGTATTGCCTTTGGAAAGCCAGACCTCTTTTAAGCTATCTCAAGAAAGGCAGAGCATGAAAGCAGAACCGAAGCGTCCCAAATCACTAGTCACTACTGAAAAACGCAGCCTAGCTGTCTGCATTCTCAGGGACTGTAAAATTGCAAGCATGAAACTACCAGATGGTGAAATTAAAAAGACTATATTAAGACAGCATCCAGACAATATGCAAAGCACTTATATTGAAACTATTATTAACTTCAAAAATACAGGTTAGAGGAGTTCTGCAATTAGAAGTAACTACAGAAGAAACATCCAAAAGCTCATGTAATCCTTTAATAAAAGGCTCAGCAGGCTGTAAAAATCCTGCCGGAATCGAAGATTATTATTGAAAATAAAATAAATGGTTTGCAAAACAACTATCAATCCAGCACAGGAACAATTTATAAACTCCCCTCCCTCAGCCCTCAACAAAATACTGCCTGGCTAAGGCTTTTCAGGGCAGATAAAAGATTAGCTACAAGGAACAGGAGCCGCTTTGCTTTGGGATACCCTGCTGTGTCCTCATGCAATCAGCACCTGATGCACTCCAGAAGACAGGAATTGAGCTGTATGAAGCCCCACGGACAGGAGTCTCCATGGAAGGTGGCACCAGGAACTCCATCCAAAGCAGGCAGCTCTGCAAGCTCTTCACCTTGTCGGACTCCTGACCAAGCATCCAGAAGCCTTGGGGATCCAGGAAGCTCCATGGAAGTTGGTGGCACTAAGCTCCAGCCAGAGCCTGGACTGTGGGGTTTGAGCTTCTCCATCACTGTAAAGACTATTCTGACAAGGTTCAGGCTTCCTTCCTCGCATAAACTTTTTTTTTTTTTTTTTAAATAATGTCAGGATTCTACATATATTTCCAAAGGAACTTGCATAAGGATTTTTTAAATAAGAAATTAAATGGATATTCTAGTGACTTCCCTATTACTCTTGCCATTCACGTGGCTCCTTCAGGCATTTTCACAACTTAATGAGCTCTCTCCAATACGTCTATCTGCTCCTTTCGCCACTGGAATCAGGGGTAAACAGAAGGCTGATTTTAAGGAGTAGACAACTGTGTAATCATTCAGCTAAGGCTCAAATTCTTCCTGAACATACACAAATTCACCTCCCAATGATCCTTTTTTCCTTAAAGAAGGTAAACAGTGTTGGCAATGTTGTACACATACACATGCAACAAACAGAAAAGGAATTCCAGAGGCTTCGAGAAATTACACAGAAAGGCAAAAAATGTGGCCGTCCTTTGAGCATAGGCCTCATTGCACTTCTGCT
The DNA here is from genome assembly GCA_013400195.1 of Aramus guarauna. NCBI lineage: Eukaryota > Metazoa > Chordata > Aves > Gruiformes > Aramidae > Aramus > Aramus guarauna. The sequence continues at coordinate 684,958 of VXBL01007170.1, forward strand.
TTTCAAAACAGATTTTAAAAAGAAAGGGGGGGGAAATAAAAAGAATTCAAACCATGTCGTGCTCACTTGGGCAGGAACTTACCTTGCCAAACTGTTCAAAGTATTGCTTTACGTCTTCCACTACTGTATTAGCCGATAATCCACCTACAAATATTTTCTTTGTTCTTGTGACCATCTGTAAGAAATTACAAGACAAGCATACGGTTTAACCAGATTATTTCAAACAATATGTGGAAAAAAGAAATATTCTTCAGATGCCATCCCTAACCCAGTTAATGAGAATATTTCTTTACAAAAGCAATTCAGATTCTATTTGATTAGATACTTTTTTTCTTTGTCTTGCTTTGTTTTTATTTGAGAAATGGCTGAGTAGAGGAACTCAATAACCACTCTAGCCCACGGATATTTTTTTTTAATAAATGATTTTATTGTGCTTCTCAATGCAAATATAAGTGAAAAAGGAGTCTAAGTGTCGTATCCTCATAGTTACCATCTCAAAAAGACATGCCATTTCCCCCTTTTTTTCCTAAAGACAGAGTGCACGCTCTTTGCCAGACAAAAGGTAATTACATCAAATCAAGCCATGTGTTATTAAGCTTCTTTCCATGGGTCAGTTTAAAAGGAACTTGCACAGTTACTTTAAAAAAAATAATCAAATTAGGAAAGACAGCAAGCGCTACCGATGTGCTCCTCTGGCTGCCCCAAGCCCGTCCCGCACCTCAGACCCACGGTGCTGCCCGAACCGGCGCCGGCCCGGCTGGGCTTTGCTGCGGCGACCAGCCGTGCCGCGCGGCTGCGGGCAAAGCCTTCGCAGGGCTGACACCGAAAAAAATGCCTGGAGTAGCCCCAAATTCTCTCAGCGTAGAACAAATTAAACATCACTCCCATCTCCGTTGCCATTCAAATTAAGCAGGGCAGATATTCCCCTCAATCGGCCCCTAACCACGCTTTACAGAGCTCCACTTTATTTTATTATTTTTTTAAGTTAGGAAGAAAAGTGAGGGGAAAAAAACAGTGTAAAAATTCAATTATTTTTCCCTGGCTGCAATCTAGGACTCCGAAATTGAAGCCCAAGCATATATTTTTCTGTAGAAAATTGTCATTTACAAATAAAGAATTGGCTAAAGCCGACTTGTAACTAAAGGATTTTGCAGGGCTGTCAAGAGCCCTCTGCCTGCCAGCATCTGATTTAAGATCAGGCCAAGCTTCTGTTGTCATACAAAAGAGGGAGGAAAGCAATTATTCTAAAGCAATATTTGAAATTATCATCATTTTTATATTTGACCAAGAAAGAAAAAAGAGAGCTACTTCTTTTAGAAGCAAGATTGAAGGTTAAAGGAAAAAAAAAAAAAAAAAGACTACTTTGTTTCAATAGCTTCAGTCAAAGAAAATATTGGTAATGACAAGCAAATTCACAACATTTTAATGCCTAGAGATGTGTTGCGAGCTGGGAAATGGTTTCAGAAATCAGCTCTTTGGTACAAAAGTGAAGCACAAAATTAAGTCTGCTTTTACAATCTACATTTTCCTGAAGAGATGGTTCAATTGCTTTGTTATACATATTCCCCTCAGGACAAGAACACAAGTAATGTGTAGCCTCAGCAATTCCTCCCATCCTGGCGCGTCTCAACAGATTTCGTTGCCTTCCTTCCCCTCTGGCACAAGGTCCCAACGTGAGCCCGTGGCGAGTGTGGGGGCATCTTCTCACCCCCATCTCCCACGGCCCAAAGATCACCAGCAGCCCAGGAGACACGGCCACAACAGAGGCGCGCGTTTGGAAACCAGCTTTTTCCCCATAAAGATCTGGACGTGCACAGCTGAAGCCGGCTCACCGCAGCGCCATGACGGGCTCCCGTGGCTGGAGACAAGGCCAGCACCACGCTCGGATTTAGCCCAGGACGCCTGGGAGAGCCCCAGCTGACGAGAAAAGCTGCTGGAAGCACCCATGTCTTTCTCAAACAGTAACACCAGGTAGGCTCTGCTGTACGCAGTCGACTTGCCTGTGCTGGTACAGCCTCCCCACTTTTCAATTATTAGATAACTGCGGCGGGACTCAGACCAACTGGAAACAAAGCCTCCAACTCCTGCTCTAACCTGCAAATCATCTCTCATTAGCCAAGTAGATGAGTTACGAGGCAAGACTTCATCAGGGTAAAATCCAAAGAGTGCTTGGTCTTGCTCTGCGTGGGGCTCCCATGGAGCAGAGCGGAGCTTTGCACCGGACCCACAGCCCAGAGACTCAGCACCGACCATTAGCCTAGAGCTAATAGCCAAAGGTTTGCAAACACGGTAGCCAAACACGACAGAGCATTCAAAAGACAGGGGGAAAAAAAGAAGTATTCACTAACTCAGGGATTTCACTACACCAGGGATGCCTTCTGCGTCAATCAGCCACTGAATCGCCAATGAAATAGATTTTAAACACATCAAATCGCCAGGACCAGGCACATACACACACGAGTTCTAGAGAAATCTGATGTTAAGTAGGAAGCCCCCAAAACTCTCACTGCCGAGGGCTGCGACAGCACGCGAGGAGACCACCTTAGTTCTCACTCGGGACTCTCAGCCGACTACAGTCCTGACACCAGCGGGCTTCTAGTTCATCCCGGTGAGTGATGTTCTTACTATCTGATGTGATATTCTCCACCATCACCTCCTCACATCTGTGCTTGTTTCAGGGAGGAAAAACAAAGGGTTTAAAAGGATTTAATGAAGTACACTTAGTGCTGTTTAATAAACATTAAAGATGACGAGTGATGAGAGGCACAAAGAACTGAGCCAACTGAAGAGTTTCCATTTTAAAATTTAGGTTTTTAAAATCAAAGTTTCACATTTGGCTCAAAAAATAAATCAGCATATCTTTAACAAAAAAAAACCACAATTGTATAAAAACATTTATGTATATATCTAAGAAAAATACTCATAAAAAATTATTATAACAAAAAGCCCAAAACGAAGAGCCCCCAGCCTGAAGTCCCTCCACTGAAAGTCACTGAGCATCTTCCTCTCTCCCTCCCGGTGAGTTCGGAGCTGGCTTGCTGGAGGTTGCTCGCAATGGGGCACTCCTGCCCAGGGAGACCGTCACCTGCCCTGGCTTTGGGCTGGGTCCCTCGGGCAGCAGCCCCGTCTCCTCTTCCCTGGGGTGGGAACGGCAGAGTTTGGGTCACAGGGAGCGATTTGTGAGCATCAATCGCAAAGCCACGTTTGATGAATGACTCCAAGAGGCCCAGGTCACTCAGAAACCACAATACTTCCAGCTTCATGCCTTTGTCTTTAATTTGCACTGTAATATATCTATCATTGGCTATTGCAGGGCTCCGCAAAATGTAGATATTAAATGTTTTTGGAGCTTTTGTCTACTCTATTGTATACTCTCTCGCTGCAGAAGGAATCGACAAGGGAGAGTTAGCTCTAACGCTGGTTATAAAGTCCGTTAATTGCAGGTACCTGCAGAATTGCTTTGTTTGTGTACTGTGTTAGTGTTACAGTTAATCAAAACACATGTGACTACTACTGCGAAGAGTCATTCAAGGTTACAATCTCTTTATTGGCTTGGCTTTTGAAAAATGCCGTCACCTTTGTGTTCTGAAACTGAGCAAACAGTTCAGGCGGTGCAGAAGCAGGAAAAAAGCACCCTGCTTTAGCAAGACCAGTCGTCTGATTTTATGTCATGTTTTGTAATTAGATCGATTTGAGGCATCATCAGGTAAACGTTCTCTAAACAACAGGCTGAAGATGCAGTTTCTGGAAACAAAAATCCTGTCCCACTCAAAACACGTCAATATACTATGTGAGCTAAAACCAACCGACTCGCATGAAATGAAGGAACTGCAGGTTTGCGAAGTCGGAGCCTCCAGTTCAGCCTTGCATACTCACCTACCAACTCCATTCTTTGCCTTGGTGGTTATTTTCTTCCCCACTGAAACTCTCTTATTATCACGACTATTAAAAATTAATAAAGGGGACTTTAAGCTCATGAAGTATTTTGCAGAATTCCCAGAATTTCAAAATCTCAAGCAACAAGTATCCACCACTCTCTTCGGAGGAGCCAAGGGCCAGTCTATGCTTAGCACAGGACTTACGTATCTGACTTCAGGGTAACGGCTTTAGGTGTCACTTCCTCACCATTCTTTACGCAGCCTTTTTTTGCTGCTCCCCCTCGCTCAGTTTTAGTGAAGAGCTCCTGGCTTAGGAGGCATGGAGGTTGGAACGGATGAGCGCTCACATCCAGCTAGCACAAAGAGAGGACCGAGGGTGCCACCGGAAGGTCTTGTTGCAAAGTAAAATGCATGTGCTTTGAAACCAGGTTATCCAAAGGTGCAGTTAAAAATGACCTGGGCAAATATAGATGGCAGCAGAGGCAGAAATGCCGGGATATTCTGCATGCCATCCCATCTTGGCTTGAAACAGGACCACTTTCTAAATGAGCAGCCACTCTAAAAGCAAGAGGCAGAGACAGGTGCTGAAGCAAAGCAACACACCCGAGGCTCAGAGAACACCCTGGAAACCGGTGCATGAACTCAGCTCTGGTGCTTGCCTGTGTGGAATTCATTACGGCTTTGCATCCTCAACTTCTCAATACGCTGGAAGTGGACTAGAGTACTAATAGTGAATCTGCATCACAAATTGCTGAAATTAGCATTAATTTCAGATTAAACTAATTATGCATATATAACTGTTTTCCAGAGCACTTTCCTCTTTCTTGTACGATAGCGTGCATGCGTGGGTGCGTGCGTATTCCAACTCACTCACCTCGTCTGCAGTTTGACATTTCATCATTTCTAATGTATCCGGCTTCTAAATAGGTTTATAATTGGAAAAATCATCTTTGGTATATATGTTGAACTGCATTTTATACCCCATTGTGTTGTACATTCAAACTACAGCATTACCTCTAATTAAAAACAACAATAACTCATGTAATAGGGGAAGTGATCTTGTTAACTAAATTGCTAGGCTTCTTTGGCAGAGCACAAACCATAAGCAAGAATTCTCCAGGTTTTTCTTTGCCTCCGGGATCCTCACAGCGAGTTCCAAAAAGCTATTAAAAAACAAACCAAAACATGATGCAAAGCCCACAATGAAAAAGGCAATGTTTACAGAAAGCTGCCAACCTTCCTCCACTCCCCAAGTAGGGGAACACCTCAGGAACCATCCCCTTCCCCAACCCGGCTGGACGGTTGACAAACGACAGACGTGTTTTGCTGAGCACTGCGTACCATCGGCCAGCAAATATCAGACTCTCAAGCTCCGCAAAAGCAAGAGGAACTCAATCCTGCGCAAAGGCAGCCCGGCTTTACGTGCCACGTACCACACGCTTAAGTATTCAAAATAGGATTTCAGCAAGACTTAAAGAGTGCAAATACCTTGTGCCTGACCCCTGTGTAAGCTAACGTCACCCTGTGAGAACCGACTCGAGCTATAGGAAGGTATGCAGGAATGAAAGAGCTCTTTAACTCAAACAAGCGGCACGGATTCCCAGCGGGGTAAATCAGCTCCCCTGATTTCCATGGAAAATACAGATGGGTTGTATTCTCCTGATCTATTCATAAGTGAAACTGTTAACTTAGTCCCTGCTGTATTCCTAGTTTCTGGCTGTCTTTGGTTCTGCTGTTAACTTCGGGAGGGCTGGGTTTTGGCTGGTGTTTTATTTTCCTCCCTCGATGACTATGGTATCAGCAGGAGGCAGAACACACAAAGTGATTTTTATATGACAGATTGAATTGGCAGCAATCGCCAAAGCCATCCTTGGGAGTTTTCACAAGCAAATCCAGTCTGGGTCCAGCAGAGCCCTTCCTGGTCATCTTCCTGACTACGACCCAATTTAACTGTGCTCCCCCAGGAGGGCCAGCCCTGTATTCACTTGCAGGTACAATTAAGCAATGGCAGCCCGTCAGGGGCCACAGCCATGCCCCAAGAAGGGGCCCTCCCCAGAAGCAGGGCTTGTGCCCAGGCAGGAGCACCCTGTACCCTCCCCAAACCACCGTACCCTCCCCAAACCACCCCCTGCTCTCCAGGCTCAGCAGCGCCTTGACACGCACCTCGGGAAGAGCTCCCTTCACGGGAGACTCAATCTCCTGAAAATTAGCCCCAGCTGTGAGAGCTCAGCATTTTTGTGAGCAAAATCTGGCTTCAAGCTTCATATCAAAAGATACAGTAAAATTCACCAGAGCCAGACTTCACACCCTCCAGAGAACAGGAATAGATCACAGCCCCACAGCCTCGCTGTATCCAGTTATATCACATCCCTCAGGGCTGCTCCCTCCACCGTGCTCCAGTTAACTCTTTTATGGCTTACAGAAGCAAGGTTCAGAGGCAGAAGAGGGGAGCAAAGAGAAAAATCTATTTAAAATCCCCTGGTTGCTTTAGCTTCTCATGCACGGTATGGTAAGGAAGGTAACTAAATATTCACTGAGTGCAGACAACTTACCTAACATGCCTGCCTGATTACTGTCAGCAGGGCTTTAAAACTGCATTAATACCTCTAAATGAAGAGAATTATTTTTAAATACATCTCAGGACCACAAATGGAGATCACAGCCCGACGTGACCATGGACTAGGGGCAGGATGTTTGCAATGCCCATATAATGTAGGGACAAAGCTCCCAGTGGGAAGCAATTAAGACTCTGGTCCTAAATCTACAGGCTACTGGCAAAACTTCACCGGGGGAGAAGGGATGGCACTCTGCCCAGGGACCTCACGTTCGAAGACACGGCAGCAACATTTGATGGGAACACAGCATTAACTGACCATTACAACGTTCATCAATTCCTCTATCTATAACTACTGTCTTCTGGAAAGAAACATAACATGTCATATCCAAAATACAAGCAGAAAACTTGCATCCTCCAACAGGACATACAATTGTGAAAGAACATGTTTCAAGGGCATGTTCAAGGTCGATTGGGAGTAAGACTCTACAGGTGAAGCAGGGTGGACTAATGTGGGTCAAAAGTGGGAAACCAAGCAAAACAGCTTCCCAAAACATACCCAAGTCCTTGTTTTGTGATCTGGAACAATACAAGGTGAAGGCAAGCAGCCGTCCTGCTTTCCAAAGCCGGGAGGGGCATGCAGCAGGACAGCCACTGCACAGAGGCCGGACGGAGCAGCGAGTGACGTTTTCTTCTGCCGAAGAGCAGGCTGCCTCCGTACGGGCTGCTCTGTGGCTGATCTGCTGGAGACAGAGATGTGTGTGGGGCTGCAATGGCCAAGAGCAGCTGAGGGCCTGCCCCAGGGGACAGCTGATCGCAAAGGCCAACAACTTCCAAAGCTGTGTACCTGGAGTTGGATGCCAAAATCCATACAGAGACACTTAAGTGGCCTAATTTTTCCAGGTCCTGCAGCTCCCATTGACTCACAACCCTCATCCAAGAGTCCTCACAATATTTTTGTGATTTGAGTCATATCAACCCAATTAAAAAAATCTATAAACCTGTTAGAGCAAAAGCAGTAGGCAAAATTTATTAACTACCTTTGATCGTTGCCGTATTTGCACACAGCTGCAGTTGCTGCCCGAAGTGTGGCCAGCTCTCGGGCTCTGCAGGCACAAGGGGAGACATTCCCAGTGGCCACCCTCCAGCCAAACGGCTCATGGAAGCTCAGAGCTGCGTTTAACCCAGAGCTGCTCCCAACCAGCCAGGTGGGTGCCCGAGCCCGTGAGGCCACATTGCCACATCCTGGCTGTCAGCTAGGAGCCAGAACACGGGTCCTGCACGGGCCTCTCCCATCAGCAGGCATTGCTGCGGGGCAAACTGTCACGGAGCAAGGTGGCAACCGATTTGCAGGGGACGTGCTCTCATCCCACGGGCAAAACCTACCACTTCTCCTCCTTTGGCTGCTCCACGCTTACCTCTGAATTTAAGAGAGCACCCACCGGCAGCGACGCTGTTCAGCCAGCCATACCTTTCGGCACGCAAGCAGCTTGCTCTGTCAAGACGCACGTGGTTCTGCAGCTAGCATGGCTTTTACGGCGCCGTCAATGAACCTTTCTTTAAGCATGCACTTACAAAAAGGAGAAGGAAGAAATGTATTTGGAGGCGTAACACAGTGTTTACAAAATCCAGTAGCACAGTCCAACTCAGAGAGTAGAAAAAGCACACACTCTGTAAGTTTATAAATTCCTCCAGCTCCAAACACTGAGGTCACTCCAAAAAACAAGTTTATCGCCTCTACAGTGCAGAAAGCAGACATAATTTACGTACTTTTAAGTTAGTATCCACTAATTTTTCATGATAACCCTGTCAAATCAGTAATGAGAGCTCTCTGTTGAGATTCTAGATAATGTTCTGCTAAAACAAGAAAAATTCACCGGAAGGGAAAAGAAATGTGTAAAGCAATTTACCTCCCTCCCGACATACTCCAAATGATTTCTCTGAAAAGAACAAATGGAAAACTTTAACCCTTAGCCTTGATTAATTTCATCTACATAATATAGATGCACATGGCAATCAGTTACTGATGAGCAAGTTTTACTTCATCTGCTGAGTCAAGCTAATGTCTATGCAACGTGCTGCTTGGCTCTTCCACAAGGGTGATCTTTCCCTCTGATGCGAGACCACTGAAATCTTGCAAAATATCCAGATTTGCCTATTACTGCTGTTGAAATACCTTTACAATTTTATGAACCACCACACTTTCTTTTATCCTCTCTCCCCCCCCCACAAATGGGCTGGTGAATTGCAAGAATTACAGTACTCCCACCTTCATCTCACAAAAGAAAGACGTTTCCCTTGCCAGGGAGGGAACCCACCAGCCATTATGAAAGCAACATAGTTGTCGGTCTAAAGCAGATCAAATAACCCTTGACTAGGAATAAAGGGGCCCCCGAGGAGCGGCATCGAGAATGAAGAGTGGAAGCAAGACAAGAGAAAACATTCATACTTTTTCCAAAGGAAGGCAGCACCTCGCAGCTACAAGAGCTTGTCTCCCTTGTGTGATGTTTACTCACTTATTGACCATGGGGCAAGTCATTTTAGTCTCCACAGGGCTGATGTATCAAAGAGTCTTGGGAGAAACTCAGCTGGAGACTGCAGGGCTCAGCATTTAAGCACACATTTTAACTCGCAGCATTTGTGGAAGCCTCATTAGGTTGAGTACGTTGCACAATCGAGTGCTATGTGCCTTGATTTCCACGAAAAGAGGAACAAAAATATATCCCCACAGCTCAATGGAGCCTGTGAGGCTTCACTCATTAAATGTCTAACCCGCTGAAAGTCTGATTTGAAGATGCTGGAATAGCGCAAGACATTGTTACTGACATTATTGTTATTAAAGGAAGAATAAAAAAATATTATTCCTAGCTAGGAAGGTCATACCAAACTACCAAGCGAGAGATAAATCAGCCAAGGTCTCCAAAAAAAGACATTATTTCTCCTTTACTCCAACATCTTAATGTGCGTGACTTTTTTTTCTGCTGGAAATATATTTCTATAAATCCTCCTCTACAGAAAGCTTTGCTTTCAGAAGGGGAAAAGTAGCAGATAAAATACTACCCATCAAAATGAACTCAAGTCTCTAGTAACATAACTAAATGTGTAATGTTACAGATGTTTTATAGCCAGGATGTCGGATCCATTTAGATCATTTTTACAAACCCGGCAAGAAATATCTCCCCAGTGCTGGAAACCACGCTAACAGGTCTTGGACCAATTGTTTATCCAAACAAAGATGCCGTCAGGGAACAACAATAACTACTGACCAAAACTTGGAGGGCTCATTTCTCAGCCGTGTACCATCAAGACTGAGAGGCAGAAAAGGATGCCGGGTGGGAAGAGGAGCTAGCGTTAGGACAGAGGGGCGGGAAAGGGGGTGAGTGTGGGAAAAAGTGCCAAAGGAGTAGGGGAGCACTGCCAGTAAAACCAGGAGGAAAGCAGCAAGGACTGAGGGCCATTGCTACGCCCCTGGGAGCACAGGAGAGCGCAGGTATCTGCAGTCGAGTTATCCCCTGCTCCACTCACCGCCCACAGCCGTTTCCTCTTCCAGGCTCCGAGTCCCCCAAAGCACCCCTGAGCAACCGTTTTGTAGCTCACAGACGACCAAACAGATGCAACCACCTTGTTTTCAGAGTGCTCCTCTGCCGAGGCAGGTCGTCACCACCACTCCGTGCAGCGGGGCCGGAGCCCCAGCGCCGGTGGTGTGAACTGCCCGGGGGTAAAAGCAAAGCTCCAGCTCTCGCGGTACCAGCCGGACACACGTTTTCCTAAGACCACCCTGCAACACTCCTAACGCTGTCAGGTGCCAACCACAGCTCATCTGGTGGCAAACACAGTATCACCAGTGTGCTTAAACGGCCGCATCTGGCACCAACGCAAACTCAGCCTGCAAAGGGCTTTCATTCCCATCGGTTCAGCGGCTCCTGCTGCTCCCCCTCGGCAGGACCCAGACCTCCTCCACACAGACGGGCCCCACAGCCGGCACACCCCAAAGCCTCTGAAGAACCAGATGCAAAAAGTAGTCCTTTGCCAGGAGTAAATAAGCAGATCCAACTCCAGCTGCTGCCAAGGAAAACCAAAGGAAAATAAGAGACGGCTTGATCTGCCTCAAACTTTATGTAGCTGTTGTCGTACAGCAGCAGAATCAAAATGGTTCGTTTATCCACAGCATGTTGAACCCCAGAGCTAACACACTTCTTCCGTTCATTAGAGTAAGGAAACCAACGACCCGCTGCCCTTCTACTGCCATCACCACTAGAGCAAACAGATCCCCGGTTCCTACATCTGTAAGTCCTGCCCAGACCACGGTGAAACCACCACGTGCGGCACAGCCCCACGCGCCGCAGCGTGCCCAAGCACCAGCGCCGGAGCAAGCAAGGACTTCAGCACAGCTGCGAGGGGCTGCACCGCACCGCTGCCTCTTGCTGAACACAAACCCGTCACCCTCCTCCACCACACGCCTGGGTACACAGACAGAGATCGTTAGCGTGCCCCGTTAGTAGCTATTACATTACACGCACATGCATCGTCTGTGCACATGCAGCCTGCCCGGGCTGAAGGCACGCTCTGACTGACGTACAGTTTTACTTTCAAAGCCCATTAGCAAGTGGTACCCAACACTGAAAGATTTATTACCCAGAATGATAACTGCCTCATGCTGCTTTGTTTGTTAATTGTGACTAGCTTTGCCTTCAGAAGGGTAGGAGCCTAATAAATCAGTTATCTCCAGGAAGAATTTATTTAAAGCTGTTAACATTGTAAACCCGAGTACTTGGCAAGAGATTCTGCGAAAACGGATGTGTTTATACATTGGCATTTGGATGGCAGAACACACAGTGTGACTCAGCACCCAGGCTTTAACGAGACCATCTCTAAGCAAGACCTTGATGGCTTCAGGCGGACTTTTGTCCACCAGAACGGGCCAACTCTCACACTCCTTTTTCACCTCCCACGTGGAGCTGTGCCAGGACCACCAGAACTGCGCACCACCGGCTTACAGCACCCAACTCCCCACAGCGGCTCAGGGGACTTACAAAAGGAAGAGGGAACTAAGCCCGTCCCAACTTCAGGCACGTGTAACTAAGCTCGGGCTCACCCTCAGCCCTCCAGCAGACAGCGAGGCATGCTGCCGAGCTCTGTGCTGCTAACCAGGTTGGAACCGTGGTACAACTGATCCTCAGGATGACCCCACCACAGCTCCCTCTCCAAAGAGAGGATTTGGGGGACAGAAATGTACGACATGAACGTGGAGGCTCCAGGGCAGGAGGCAGAGAGCCTGCAAACCACACCAGCGCTCACAAAGCCTCCCTGCTCCCTCTCGGCCAAGCGTGCAAACGATTTGAACATCTCACCAGGCAATGCCTCCAGCTCCGAGCCTGCCCGACCCCAGGAGATCTCACTTCAGAGACATGCTCGTCCACCCTCCGGTAACATCAGCAAGAATGAACTCCCCGCACATCACAACATCAAAACCACCGGCATTTTTGCACTGGGCCTCTCTCTGTTGTCAAACGCGAGGCTCCCCTTGTTCCAGCACTCACAAGATTTGGCACAGATAGTGGATTAAAAGAAAATTGTTGTCATGTTGACAGTCCTGTCATTTTTTTTTTTCTCCCTAGGGCTGCAAGACCCGCAGAGCTCACAGAAATCACTGAATTGTGGCGTTTCGGTCACTAGCTTAGCCTCCTACCTATGGAGGACAAGGAGAGGGGCTGCTGGTTTCTTCCTTCCCCAGCAAGGCTCCGAAGCGCAGTGCTGTGCTGCCTACGTGTCTTACTGGCTCTCGGACCAACGCCTGCTACAATGAAGGGACTCATTCTTACCCAACCTATAATACCAACAGGTCTCTAATAACAATTATGTTACTGAAAATAAGCATTTGGCTGGAAATACATTCCTTCCCCGTCTTTTCCAGTACAAGAACTCTGCCAGTATCAAAGACTATCACAGCTCAATACACTTACAGACTTGAAAGTACCTAGATCATTACAACACTGCCAAAAATCTCACATAAAAAGGCCAAGTCACAGAGATGACTGGATTTCCAGGTCTGGCAGGACATGAAAAGCTGGGACAACTTCCCATGAACAGCCACTTGTGTAGTTTGACTCAAGCCAAGTCGGAACGCCATTAACATCTGCCTCCTGCCTGATACATGGGGATTGAGCTGGAGACCTCTACAGCTAGCTCCTGCAGATTGAGCTTGAGCTATTGCAGGAGCAGAGATATTCAGAGAATACAGTACCAGGAGGAAAGCAGTAACATCCTTGCCAGTGGGTCACCCGTCAGGAGGCCCATGTGCTGTCGGCACTGGAGAAACCCATCTCAGCTTGATGTCCCAAACCGCACACAAACTGAACGCCACTGCCTGCCTGTCTGCAGGGTGGTGGGAGATTTCCTTCCTCCCAAGGAATCGCAAGGTCTGTAACTACGCCGGAAACTTTAACATAAGACCAGAAGCTCTGTGCCTCAACTTGCATAGTCAGACATTGTAAGAAATAACCTATGAACCATGTGAGCATCTATAAGGTACACACACGGTGCCATACATCAAAATAGTTCATACGAGCTGACAATGAAACCTTCCATAGAGGTTTACATCCCACCTCTCCAGCCTTGTATCTTTAAAGTGATATAAAGTACGTAAATGAGCTCTCCAGACTGAAGTAAAGCACGGGAAATGTTTTAACAAGGAGCCCACCACGAGCTGCACCCACGGCCACATGAAGCTAGCAGGAAGTCGGGACCAATTCCCCCCTGTCCTCCAACAGAACTTACAGCCCTAATGCAAAAAACTAAATGGCAGTCAGACACCTTTCTTGCCTCTTTTTGATAGTGATTTGCTATCCATTTTTATGAACCGCAGTCTGCCAGTCTTTCTAGCTCCAAAGCTCTGCCCTGAAGGCAAATACGCTGCCAGCTGTGGCAAGGTTTTGATGGATCTTCTCCAGGAAGAAGGGGAGAGGAGAAAGCAAAGGGGCTGCAGGTTTGAAAATTTCAGGTTATACATTCAGCTCAAGTTCAGCAATCCTTCATCCATTGTTAAATCACAGACCACATGCTGAGAGTTAAAGACTTATATAGGACTCCAGGGACTAATCGAGGAATGATTTCAGCTTCTAACTGTGCTCTAACCAGGCACTTAGGATGCAAAGCACAAGTTTGTGATACTATTGTACACTGCATCAAAATGACTTTTTGATACATTTCTGCAAATAACTAATAAGGAAAAGAAGAAACCATCACCCTGGCATTTAACATAATTCTTCCCCTCCGTCCCCCATCCTTATATTCACATTTGTGACAAACAGCCTCTGTCTTCAATTAGGTCTACTTTATGCATGCATGAAGCCCCCAAAATATGAAAGAGCTTTTATGCAACACCAGATTATCTAATGCGCACATATTTTGCAAAAGAGCACTTTTAAAATACCTAGTCACAGAGAAGGAGGAAAAAAAAAAAAGGCATTCCATTCAGTAAGAGAGAAAGGGAAAAAACCCCACATAAAAGCTACAAAAAAGAAACTGAATGCATTTTTATATTAAGCAATCAAGTGCTGTCACACATTGAAAACACAAAGCACTGGAAGTTTAAGTGGGCATACACTAAGGGCCTTACCATGGGACACACTTTTTCAGCAATACAGAAAGCACTCCCTTATCAACGTAGCACAGTAAGAAGCAGGATCTCTGCCTATTTAAAAAAAAAAACCCAGAGAAATAACTTCTCTTGACAGCCTGACAGCTGACATTCTTAACTGAAAAAGCTATGTGCCAAGAATTATCAGGCCTGGCTTTTCTCTCCCTGATAGATGACAGAGCAAAAAACAACAACGGCCACACACATCTCATAAATCACAACTTTTATTGAATGCCTCGCCACATAATAGCAACAGTCAAACTGAATAAAGACGCTTTTCAGTGCTCATCTGTAAAATACTGGGGGAGAATAGAGATCATTTCTAGCACTAACAGCCTACCCCAGATAGAACAGGTATTAATATCAGTGTTGCCATATTTCTTACAGAGCTACCTGAAGAGTTCAGAGGATTTTTTTAATCTTTCATTGTTTTTTTTAAGAAGCACAGAAGAAAAGCACGCAGAGAAGAAAACCAGCAATTAGGTGCACGAGGGACGGAGGTAGAAGGAAAGGCTAAGAGCTCTGAATAGGTGAACAGAGGAAGTCCAGCTGCTGACTGTAACATCTGCGCTGAGAAATCAAATCTGGCCTTCAGGATAAAGTCAGTCCACGGAGACACAACCACTTGTTGCAGAAACTGCTGTCACGTGCCTGGGTTTTTCTCCCTGAAGCACAAGGAATCTGCCTACAGACTTTTAGGAACTGAAGAGACAGGTGAACAGAGAGTATGTGCATGCTAGATTAGGAGAAAGCAAAGGTGGCAGCCCCAATCAAGAAAAATTAGCATGATCTCCCAAAAGTCAATTAACTGGGAGGAAGATTGAAATGATAGTAAAAGGAGTGGGACTGTGGAGGAATACCAGATGGACCAGGAAAGGGCGGGGGGGGAGGCAAAGGGTATTTTCCTAAAACAGAAACCTGGATCTGACAGGTCCTGATTTAAGAGCGCAGCCCCCTGACTCCAGCACCAGCCTGAAAAAGCCAAGTCCTTCTGACATTACCTGTCAGGGCATCTCCCAAAGTGAGAAAGCTCTCCAGGCCCCCCTGTACCTCCTCAAGCATCAAAGACAACACAGCTCCCCATCCCAGAAGGGAATTTCTGGGCACTCTGGAAGACAAGAAGCTTCATTAACGGCCCTTTATAGAAAGATATGGACTGAAGCAGGTCAGATTTCCTTCTGGCAAAACCCTGTGGGCTTGGGGTTTGGTTTTGGTTTGGGGCTTTTTTGTTTAGGTTTTTATGTTTTCTTTTTTCCAAGAAAAAATGTCATTCTTCAAGAGAAATTTTGTGGGAAAGCAACAACAAGAGAAAATCCCATCATGTTTTGAAGAAGGAAAAAGGGAAGAGGATGACTAACTTCTGCAACCAGCTGCAGGTTAAAGACATTTCAGACTTGGGATCTTCCACGCAGACGACAGCTGAGCAGCATCTTGCTGGGTGCCATCCAAAGGAGAACAACTCACCAAGGAAGATGAAGAGATAGTTAAAGTTAACGCCTCTTAAAAAGTGAAGTACATTGGCTACAGTAGCCCTTTACAACACACAGAAAATAGTTCCAGGTTTAAAGGTATGAAATACTGGTGGCGGGGGTTTTTATTATGTTTTAGTATCAGTTACGAAATGTCTGTTCCTGGAGCAGCTCAATTTTGCTCTCGACAACAGTGTGACTTTTAGAAGTTTCCACATCTGATGGTGGAAGTACCTGATCAGAAACCACACAGACTATTACCCAGTACACTGTCCCTCCATGGACATCAAGTGTAAGACCTGGTAAATACATCAACTACCAGCAAAAAATTCTGGATGTACCTCAGATGATACATTATTGGCAGCACTAATACCTACCTTGTTCACTTCTCAGCAGCCACCCCAGACATCACCAGGAGAGCCGTGCTCCTGCTTCGGTCTCAGGCGCGGGGAATGGCTGCAGCGCTAACGTTAGGCTGCCTTTCACAAACGGGATGAACGTCCGTGAACTCCTGTTGCATGCAGGAGATGAAAATGCTTTATATCCCCCTCTAATAAAACATGTGCTGTAACTTCCATGGCAAGGGGACTGTGTTTTGTGACTGGCTGAACCAAAGAGCACTCGGACTTACTGAGTCACCTCCGACTGCATAAATTCTGCCACTAGTGACTGGTTCCATTAAGATAACAATAATAATAACAATATCTACTTTTATCTGAAATAGTGAAATATCAATAGTACCTTTCATCTAAACAGTTTGGAGGCACTTAACTCTTTGATTTCAAGAAAATCCTAAAACCACATTTAAATCTCCCTTGTAGTCAAAAATTTCTAATACAATCTTTCCAGTACATAAACCAAAGAAAGCAGAGGGGCATTTGTATATTAAATCAATTACCAGAACTTCCCTTCACCCAAGCTAATTAAAATTCCATGTGATCCATACCAATAATAGGATAGAAGATCACAGCTGGTGTTTTCAAAGTCAAATAACAAAATAAAAATACAAGGGGATCTTGGTCTGCAACCCTACTGCTACAAGACAAAAATAGACACCCAGCTCCTACTGAAATTCAAGTCAGTGCAAGCTTGACACCTAACTCCTTTGAAACTTTAAACTTGAGCGTAATTTCAGAGTGCCTCAACCCACTAGACCTGGGCCTACAATTCCCACTACAAGAAGGAGCCTCTGTGGACCCATGGCCAGGTTTACGCAAGCAATCTGGGCTCCAGGACTCTCAGAGTCTTGTTTCTTTCTTGTATCAGCATTATCTTGATACACAAGGTGAGGTTTTGGTAGCAGGGGGGCTACAGGGGGGGCTTCTGTGAGAAGCTGCTAGAAGCTTCCCCTGTGTCTGATAGAGCCAATGCCAGCCGGCTCCAAGATGGACCTGCCACTGGCCAAGGCCAAGCCAATCAGCGCCTCTGTGATAACA
>VXBL01007170.1:702075-747644 GCA_013400195.1 Aramus guarauna
TGTCTCCTGTGAGAGGGACTCCATGCTGGAGCAAGGGAAGGATGAGAGGAGTCCTCCCCCTGAGGATGAAGGAGCAGCAAAAACACCGTGTGGTGAACTGACCGTAACCCCCATTCCCCGTCCCCCTGTGCCGCTGGGGGGAGGAGGGTTGAAGCCGGGAGTGAAGTTGAGCCCGGGAAGATGGGAGGGGCGGGGGGAGGGGTTTTAAGATTTGATATTATTTCTCATTCCTCTACTCCGTTCTGTTTGGGAATAAATTAGATGAATTTCCTCTCTAAGTTCAGCCTGTTTTGCCCGTGACGATAACTGGTGAGTGATCTCTCCCTGTCCTCATCTCAACCCACAAAGCTTTTCGTTACACTTTTTCCTCCCCTGTCTAGTGAACAAGAGGAGAGACAGAGCGGCTCTGGTGGGCACCTGGCCCCAGCCAGGGTCAACCCACCACAAGCATTTAAGTGGCTGTAACATATACAGGCACAAAATATTTACTAGTAAGTGAAAGTCTGATAGGAAGAGTCTGCTCAAGGCTTTGCAGGAACGCTAAGAATCAGCTCAGGCAGATCACTGAGCTTTACCTGGCTTCTCCTCAATGGTAAGTCCCCAGAGGCACATCCCTTTGACATCTGGAAGGGTCTAGCACACTCGCTGAAACCCGATGGCTTCTATTACAGTACCACGAGATCAACCAGGCTTATCAAGTGACAAGGTTACTTTGACGGGAGGAGGAAACGCAAGGTCAGAGGTGGCCATGACAAAGGATGGGGCTCACGGGCCAGCAAGAGAGGGATGCTGCACCCTCGGTGCTCAGCCTTAGCTCCATCACCAGGAGGGTATTCCTCCGACGCATTAGCACTGTCATGCAACTTGGAAGGAATACGCTGAGCAGGGAGTGACACTGGCAACGTGGTATCTGTTATCCACAGCTCACCAGTGGTCACCAGTAAGAAGTCCTTAAGCTTGACAAAGTCAGCTGTCTTCCAGTCTGTACAAAAATATTTACAAAGCAAGCGACCACAAACCATTTGCCAAGTCCACAGGGGTTAAGGGTATGGAAAAACATGAGCTGAACCTCCAGCACAGCAGATGCAACCTAGATATGAGGGAAAACTTGCTAAATTGTAAGACTACTCAGCGAGACTGGGAGACCACTTCAAGCCTCTCAGATCAAGCCATACAAATACCTATTGGTTTGATGTTATTATAACGGATCTTACCTTTTCTGCGCCTTCTGAAACAAACTTCCAGCACAAAATGGGGCAGAACACAGATGTGTGCCCCCCCCCTCCCCGGGGAGACCGCAGCAGGAGCTACGAGAAGGTTCTGCAGCTCCAGCTGTGGCTTCCCACCATCCGTGGCTTCGGCTCGGGAAACCTGGGTAGTGTAGTGCGGGTCTCCACGGGCTGCGGAGGAGCCCCCGCACAGCGCTGGCCCACGGGCAAGTGGGGGCAATCACTCCCAGGAACAACCAAACCTTCTGCACAAAACACAGACCGCTCTCCCCTTCGGGTATGCACGGCTTTCAGCACAGGATGTCCCAACACGTTATTACAACTCCTCAGCACGACTCGTACAGCCTGGTGATAAGCAAATGGTGGACATCTGGCTTCACTTTCCATGTATTTGTCAGGCTTCAACAGGGAGCACAAAGAACTACTTGTTGGGTTTTCTCCTGCACCCCAGCTTTATTTGGTGCGTGTCCATCCCACAGTGACTTCTGCAGCTGACTGGAGAGTCTTCAACTGGAACACTCAACCAATTCCGTGTTTTTCAAACCAGAGGCCCTGACCTCAAATTTTATTAAGTGCAAACCCCTTTCTGTGTCTGTTTCCAATATTATCTTTTTTGAGAAAACAGACTGAGCATATGTTCCTGAGGCTTTTGCCCACACGGTGGGTGGGTGTTATGATAAACTTCTATGTGAGATGGCTACCAAATGTGTCTAAATACCTAGGGTGAGAGCTGGTTGGTTTGTTCGTTTTGTTAAGTTCAGGATTAATAGAATTAGGCCACTACCAAAGTTAATGAAACAACTTCCAGGCTAAACCTGAGCCCAAATTCCCGTGCAAGCTCATTGTCCCTACATCAGCGCCGAAGATAGAAAAAGGCATGGCGCTCCTCTCCACGCCTCTTCCAGCACCCTGACGTTGGCAAGGCAGTGCTGCCACGAACACGGCGACCACGCTGCACCCCACCACTTGCTGCTTTTACAGCAGAAACAATTGGGGAAAGTTATGCTGCGTACTGGAAGACTTGCAAAGAGAAACGTTGTGAGAAGCGCTTTTATTTCTTTCGGAAGAAGCGTAAGAAGGCAAAGGGAGGGGGTGGGGATTTTGTTTCCAATATCCATCTGCTCCTGCTGCTGTTCTGCATGTAAAATCACACTTCTGAATTTGTGACATCCTGCCTGGTTGCTGTGGAAATAGCTATGCCGTCACCAGCAAA
Source organism: Aramus guarauna (assembly GCA_013400195.1). Lineage (NCBI taxonomy): Eukaryota > Metazoa > Chordata > Aves > Gruiformes > Aramidae > Aramus > Aramus guarauna. The sequence goes on from VXBL01007170.1 coordinate 704,518, forward strand.
GGCCAGTCCCTTCATTTTGGGAAGCAGCAGCAACAAAGAGAACGTGTTGGCTTAAGTGTTGCTCTTAACCAACCAACCAGCCAACAAGCCTAGATAACGGGAAAAAAATTAAGAAAGAAAATGACAACCAGAGCAGATTTGCCTCTAAACCAAATGTTTTCTAAGTTTCCCAGGAAGGCATTAGCATTTCTTTAATTTCCAGTGTTTTTTCTTTGTTCCATTAAAACTACAAAATCCACCACTAATGAAAATTCAAAAATGTCTCTGTTCACTAAGCATGTAGCCATAAACATCAGCGTGTATTGTGTTATTTCTAATCTGCTTCATGGGAAGGAGACATATATTTGTCTAAAGTGCTGCATCATTCTTTCTATACAAGGGCCCCATTACCAGACTGTACTTATTTGCAAGTCAAATTATGATGCCACTATTTGAATACATTTCCAAGCCCCCAAAAAAACAAGCCAGTAGTTTAGGCTATCCACAGCTAACTCAACCTGACAGCCATAGCATTGATGCCTGCCAGTGCTGATTGACTGCTCGGATATATTTAGGCACAGGAGGGGAGAAAGGGGGAAGGGAGCAGAAGCAGACGAGTTACTGAATTCAAGTATACCGTTAGGAACCAAAAATAACAAGCACTGATTCAGCTACATCACTTCGAACGGATTCAGCTCTACCATGCAGAATCCGGCTAATGGAGAACTTACTACCACAAGGGCAAGGCCGAAAAGGACACCTAACACGTTCAGAAGAGCCATTAGGGAATCTGCGCCCTTAATTTATAATATAGACAATGAAACGGTCATTTCCCTCTTGCAGCCGTCTTCTAATGTTGTGTAAATAAAGAGGAAAGTATGAAACTGGAAGGTCAACAATTTTCTTTTTCTTTAGCAAGGAACAAATGAATATTGTATATACTGCCGTGTGTATACGTATATACCTATTATGTAGTCTGATGCTCTTTCTCTCTCAACTCCCATCCTTGTTCAAAACACTTACTTCAAGAGGGAAAGTGCCACTAGCTCAGGGAAAAGGCCCTCTCCAGCATTAAAGGACAACATGCAAAGTGTATTTGAAGAGCCGGATTCAATCTTTTCTGCCCCCTTCTCTGAAGTGCTATGCTAAACCTTGGAAAGCGAACTGTATTTACACATGGAAATCAAAAACACACAGAGACAAAATATCCCTGATGTATCTTCAGTTTAAAAAGGGGGAGAGCAGGGCCTGCCTGTTTGTTTTGCTAACCTCTGCTGGCATCTGGAACATCACGTGAAGCTTTTCTCAGGTCTGCCGCAGGACCCCTGGCGATGTGCTCTGGGTTCCCTCACGCCAACACAAAGCGGTGGGAGCTCCCAGCAACACCCAAGCAAGGGGGCAAACATAAAACCAGCCCAGACCCCCCTAAAAAATAGACAGACGACACGCACAAGTGATGGCGGCAATAAGACATTAGTACCGGCCTTCCAGGCTTGGTCCCCTAGGTTGAGCAGCCCAGTGCTGGAAAAGACTTGCAAAGCAGGATACCAAGCTCTGCAGGATTTGCATTTGCTGATAATGAGGTCCAAAAGTCGACAGACAGCTTTAAGGTATAGTCAGGCAAGCTGAAAAGCTTTTAAAAGCTGCGAGAGATTATTTGACTACCTGCCCCAGCACACAGGGGAGGTCCACAGGAGCTGAGCTCCAAATACCCGAGATTCCAGGTAAGTGCCTGACCAACGACATACCACATCTTCTCCAGAACGAAGCACAGACAAGGAAAAGCTAAACCAAACACCATTTAAAACAAAAAGGGTGCATTTCTCAATCCAAAAAACACAAGCCAGCTTGTTATGTTTTCAGAACAGTGATGCAGCCTTAAAATTTTAAGGTTTTGTTTAAGAAAAGAGAACCTTTAAATGTAAGCAGAATCAGGCACCAGAACCTTAATTTATCAATTAGACGCCATCTGTGGATTGTGTTCCTTGAAATAATTGTTGAATCTGACAATGCACTGCTGCTTTACAAAGTTTCTGCCAGCCTTGCTACCATTTAATTAAATTTCTGCACTTAACTTTGATTGCACTGAAAGCACTGCTGGTTTCTGCCGATTGAGTCCCTTAGCCACCTGCTGTGTTAGAACTAACCATGTTTCCACAGTTATATCAAAAATTATGTTTTTTATTTTTAGTCTTCGTCTTTTTTCAGTTTTCACCAAAAGGAAAAATAATAATAATAAAACCCCCAATGATTCTAGCGTGCTAAAGCCGTAATACCCAGTATGTAAAGCAGCAGCAACTTTCCCGTCTCCCAACAAAAGCAAGATGCTTCCCTTTTTATTTTCCACTACGAAACAAGTGTCAGGGCATGATGGCTTAATGTGCTGCGTTTTGCTTAAACAAAACGAGCTTCCTGTGCCTCCTCATTATATTTGTATACATCTCTTGTATTTATATCTAGAGATAAAGGCAAACATACTAGTAATTTACATACATAAATATTGCACACGCAAATAAAGATCAAGCTGTCATTCTCTCTTTAACCCACAGCACAGTTTGGGAAATGGAACTTCAATAATGTCAAATTAGCAGAATGAAGAGCGCTGAAAGCCTACAAATACCATCAAGTGTACGACTTGCTGCTGTGAGTAACCCCGCCATAAAGAGGAGCCAGGCTGTCAGCGCTACCCTTGCTGAGTAGTAAGTACCTCACCCGACACACAGGACGAGAGCTCCCAAGCAATCACAGCTCATCACAAAACGCACCAGTCTCTGAATCTGTGCTTGAATTCTGTAATAAACAAATGACTTGGGCAACTGCTCTGCCCTGCTCTCGAGAACATCCCGGGCAGCCTTGCCATGGTCAGCAAAGTAAGGCATCCCTCAGGGTAAAAGGTGATTTACGTGTATTGAATCGGTGCGGGTTGACTCTGGACAAAAAAATTAAAAATTGTAGGAAATTAATGGTATGCTTGCCCATTTTCTCAGCTGTGCTGGTTGCTGTGTCAGCCTCTCCCCTTCTAATTCCTTGTTTGCTGTGTCAATGGGAGGGGTACCCCACAACGCAAGCATTGAGGCAGGTGGAAACACGGGTTCTCCTCCCCCCCTTCGGGCTGTTAAAATGGGAAAAGCCTTTCCTCAACCCTGATGGAGTTCATGCTAAATTAACGCATGCTAGATATTTTTAAATCCTTCACTGTAAATGTAGTGGAAGTATAAAGATAAATTTTACATACTAGTGTTAAAAAAAATAAATCTGATTTAATGGCAGAACAAATTCAAAGCCAGTAAGAACAAGTCAGTGTTTACGTAGGGCTTTCTGATGGCACACCAAGAGAGGTCACAGAAGGGAACCAAAGCCCGCTTCTGGGTTTTGCTTGGGCCAAGGAGAGCCAGTCATTTAGATACTTAAATTATATTAACAATCCTTCATATAAAGTTATGAAATATTTATTAGCAACCTGTGGGGCTGACTAGCACTGCTCCAAGAAAAATACAGATTTAGGCAATTTCCTAAAGTGTGTGTTCTATAACTGGAGAGGCTGGAATAACTCTTTCTAGCCAATATAAGGCATGAATAGGTTTTATGATGCATTTTATAGAAAATTACAATTGCATAATTAAGTCTCAGTAGCAACCCTCCAGTTGCTCCCTCTGATTAAGACCACCCAGCTAATTCAGCGCTGCGAGGCGCAGCCGGACTGCCCGCGCCGCAGCCTCGGCCCTAACTTGGAGGGACCGCTCCGAGGGATGGAGGATGCTTGCGGCTCCTTCGGCCCAGGGCTTGCGAAAAGACTGGGGAGAGAGGTTCCAGTTAAGGCTGCTAGGGGAGGAGGGGAACCACGAGGAATATGGCAAAGCTGTTTTTTTTCTCTTCCACAAGGCTGAGACCATCCCGGATGTCTTCTGCCTATATATTTATACAAAGCTATTCTTCTCTCCAGCTTCATAGTATCAAAGGCTTTTATCAATCTCAGCAGTGACGAGAGCCGTCCTAGGGAAAAATCTTGTTTCCATGACCACAATCTGAATTAATTTGTCATTTTTAATAGTCTGCTATGCCCAAAGCCGGCACGAGACAAGAGTATTCCTGTAAGAGATGAGGCCACAAACCAACTCAGGGCTAAGACTTGGCACAGGCACGAGTTACGCCTTTCAAATCACACCTCATCCCATGTGGCCAAGGGGGACCGGCACGGTCGGGGCACAGCAGTTTCTGTGGCTCCCAGTAACAAAGAAAACGGTTTGCATTCAGGCCCAGTGGCCTCGAGGTTCCTCCAGTCCTCACGGCCAGCTACCTGTTTACACCAAGACTAACCGGAGCCAGGCTTTGGCTCTGGGCTGGTGCCGAACTTGCTCCTCTAGAGCCGTGCAAAGCCGCCTGCGCCCTTCCTGCCGTGCCCTCCCAAGTAACCTCCATCACCTCGCTGGCTGCCCCAGGCTGGTACCACAAGCTTTGCTTTGGACAAGAACATGCTTTAACAGACCTGCTTTAAAACCCTGGAATATAGCAAGTTTTATTCTGGTTGGGCAAATTCCTTCAGCTGTGCTGGCACCGTGCCCCTGGGCAGTTAGTTTCCACTGCCTGAGTGCCAGATCTTGCAGAGGTATTAGGGGTCAATTACATTACAAGGAGGTAAAGGAAAAGAAAAGACACTTTTCTTGGTCTTCAGTTCTGCCCTAAATTAACTTTTAATACGGAACAGAATGTCATATTTGCTTCTCCCCATAATCTAAAAATTTCTCCTTATGCAGCAGCAGTAAGAAAAGCTTTTAAAAATTAAAAAGACCTGAAAACCACACAAGGGTGTATTTCATGGCTATAAAAAAGCATTTAAAATGTAGAGTTAAAAAGGTGTTTCAAGTGTTTTCATCAAAGGAGGGTGAAAATGGAAGGAAAATAGGATTAAAAAAATGCCCATTTTCTTTAAAATCAGCTTTCATGAGTCAGAGCACGCAGAAACCTTTTTGCTGCTACGAGGATCCTGTATTTAAATCCAGCCAGCACCGCATCCAGTTTGTTTGTTGAGGCGAACGTGGCAATTATCAGCGCCGCGTTACTCCTACCGCAGAGTCTTGGGGCTCCATTTGCCTGCTCTCCCCCTCCCACAGGCAGGCGCTCCCTGCTAAAAGCAAGCACGCAGACCGGGTCAAGGCCCTTCCTACACACAGCAAACAAGACAGATGCAAAACCAAAACCCTAGCACAAGCTGGAGAGCTCAATCCAGTTACCAAGCTCATGTTCACCTCACCATAAGCAGCCTCCTAACCCAAGGCGCTGGGGTTTGGATACATCACAGCAGAGGTTTCGCCTGTGTAATAGCTACGGAGCTTCGCATTCCGCTTGCTGCTTGCACATGCAACAAGGCCTGCAGGCAAGAAATTTGCTCCTTGCGTTGTGAGCAGGCAGGTCCGCCTCTGTGTAGCACCTACCTGGAACTATTCACTCACCGGCGCTGCATATCATCATCATCAAACTAAGCACTTTGCTAAGGGAATCGCTCCAGAGCTCTCGGGGAGGGGAACATGAACAAGGACTAAAACACTGCTCTGCACCATCACCATCTGCAGCCCTCGCCACACAGTCAAAATTTCATCTGACATCTCTTTGCAGTCCCATTTTATTTTTATGTCCATTTCCAAACAGCACAAATTAAGAGCGTTTCAAAACAGTATTTGCTGTTACCAAAGTTAGAACACAGCCCTGTAAAAGCCACCGAGAGCGCTTGGGAAGGATGCTGTGGGCAGCACCCAGCGCCACTTTAGGACTGTTTAGAGGTTTGCTTTGTTCCTGTATGAGGTTCTTTTCTGTCATTAAGCCACACTGTAGCTACAGAACACATGGAGAACAGCAACCAGCATGTCCCACCAGCTCTGGAAGGGAAAGCCCAAATTCAAAAAGTAATCAAGGAACGCTTTTTCAGGGGAGGCTTCAGAATCATTTGCATCTAACGCAACCATGGGTCAGGAGCAGAAACCTCTTACCCGGGCTGGCTCATCTGGGCAGGTCTCAGTTTGACAAACTCCAAGAACCTTCCAGCAGGTGCCAAACTAGTGCAAAGCAAAAGAGATTTGGACTCATACTGCCTGCACGCTGCCCACTTGCATGCATTTTTTAGGCACACTGGCCCACAACAAGTTGCATCTGTGCAGCTCTACTGTAAAAAGGACAAAAAATGCTCCAAGTTCAGACGGGACTCCACTGGCTGCCAACTAGTAGCTGGGAAACAGTAGACTAGAATTTATTCGTCTCCCCTCCCAGTATCTTTCCCCCTCCAAGCTTGATTTTGTTAAAAACCACCGAAGACTAATGAGCATTACCCGATACCCTGGAAACGTGTGTATTTTCAACAAACCGAACCTCTGGGATCTGACGGCAAACCTGTGCAGCTGGCTACTGCAGGCGCTGGCTGCCATGCAGTGGAGTGCTGGAGACGTCGCAGTGTTTGCTAAAGGCTGAAACATCAAATGACACGTCACGCTGCTACTCCACAGTGCCCTGTAGTGTTTCTTCCCTCCCTTTATTATTTTCAGTTAGTGAACCACAAGGTTTATTTTCCTAAGTTTTTGCAACAACTCAAAGTAATACCCTTCAGCTCACCAGTTTTTGATCGCATCCTCCAAGTGTCTCAGATCTTTACCACCAAACCTCAAACCAAGATTCCAGCTGTAAATCAAGCAGAGCAAGCTCCGATTTACCTCTCACCTTAAACCGGGAGGATATTACAACAAAAATATCCTGATTTGGTTGCCTGAAGGAAGCAAAGCATCCACATTATAATTAGCTGGTACTAGCAACATATGTAAATCAGCATACGCTACCACATGGACCTTCCCTCTCTTTAACTGAGCAAAGTGCAACTGAGCAGTGCTGAAATGCAAATTACCCATACGAGAGTTTGGGGACATGACAGAAACATAAGGACTTGGCATCTGGATGCATTCCAATTTGAGTAGCTGCAAACTAAAACAACACTCAAGAATGCATATGAGGAAGCTTTTATTAAAAAAAGAATCTGCTCTCTCTAGTTAATAGTGGGAATGATGCAATTACAAGACGGAGCCAGGATACCCTCAGGCCCCAAATTCTAACTACAGAGCAGGGAGAGCGGAGGAAGCAGAGTTGTTCTGGTCCCTCCTGGAGCACCACGTCCAGCAGCGCTTGGCCTTGCAGCGCGGACGGGAAACGACACCAACACGCGGTGAAGGCACGCTGCAAACAGAAAGGCTCAGGTGGGCTCTTTGATCCGGAAGAAACTCCACCAGACAACAGCGTTCAGACCCCATAAATCCACGCAGCACAGCCCAACGCCACACGGATGTTCAGAGCTCAGATGCACCAATGCAATCCCAAATGTCTCCACTATCGGTTAATTGATTAAATGGAGTCATCTATGGTTTCAGTAGGTTCCTCGGCCCAGATTTCTTCATCAGGAAGTGGCTACCAAACTACCGTGTAGGGATGGATTAAGAACAGGAGAGACTATGAGGAACTCTCCACTGCTTTTGAAAGAAATCAGATAGAATTTGCAGCAGAAGGGCTGTCCGAGGAAATGGAGAATCAGAACTACTTCATGCATTAAATATAATGGTAACCATAATTTCTGACCTACGCTGACATGAACTTGCAAACGACTAGTAACACACAAAATGGAAAGATAGGGCCTCAATTGACTGCTAATCTACACTAATTACATTTACATATAAATGTAAACATACATACAAACCTACATCAATAAAAAACTTTTAACAATACAACTGTAAGAGGTCTTCATTCCTTTTAAAAAACGAAATCAAATTCCTGGTTAAAGGAAAGACTGAATACTGCAGCATACGTAATACAAACAGTGCAAAGTCACTTCAGCACAGAGTATCACTCACTGGAGATTAACACGTCCGTCTCTTCCCCTTTATAAATCATTTGTATTGAGACATGCAGCTAAATCAGCTAAAGCACAGATCTAATTAAAGAACCTGGAAACTGATTACTGAACTATGTAACATATCAAGGGGTTTTTTTCTTTTTTTTTTTTTTTTTAAGAGAGAGATCTGGTCTGAAATCTTATCAGTTCCACACATGCCAGAATTAGTCCCTGCCTTTGTGTCAGGTGGAAACTGTATCTACAAATTGTCAAGCAGAACTCGTGCTTGAGATGAACGAAATGCAGCTGCCCTAATCTGTTAGATTATATTCTGTGCTTTCCCCTATGAGGGGACAAACCGCAGGTGTAGGGCTCTTCAAAGCCAGACACTAAGAACTAAAATAGAAATACAAGCGGTTAAACTGAAAAAAGTTACGTGCCTGTTTCTCTAAGCCAGGTGTGAAGATGCGGGAGCCCCTCCGATGCCACGGCAGGAGCACAGAACGAGACTGCGGCTGGGAAACATCAGAGGCAGCTCGCTGCTCCCCTGCTCTTCTGACGCTCCAGGTTTCGCAAAGCTGGGGCAGAGCAGAGGTCTCCTGCTCGTCTGCTACCGCATCCTTGGGTCTGGCCTTTGACAGCTCCTACCCTGGGGAAACACTAAATACAGGCCCATTCACGCTTGCCTCACCTTAAAAGAGGAGACTTATTTTTTGACCTTAACTGCCCAAATTGCCCGGATTCCCCACCAGCACATGCCTGGGGAGGGATTTCAGCTGTAACTTTCACTGCAGGCAGCAGGACCGGAGATGCAGTTGGACCAACGGCCGCTCTTATGGACGGGGGCCAAGGCCAGCAGAGCAGATGCTGGCGGGGGGCCGGGGCACAGACATAGGAACTGACGCGCAGGAGGTTCGCACTTCTGCTGCAACCGTCAACAACTTATTAAAAACGTAATCAGGAAGATGATGTAGCGGCAGCGGCCCCTTCCCTGCGCATCCTCCCTGCAGCGTCACTGCAGATTTCTTTACGCTTTCCCTCCGGTTCCCGAGGTGCTCAAACTGGGCCATGCTGCCTCACCGGAGGGGGGCCAGCGGGGAGCGCAGAGACTGGAGCCCACGTCCCACTTTCACCCACTTTGCAGGGTGAATCACCAAATGCTGTTAACTTTTCAGCACCTTCGTGCAGCTCCCAGCCTGTACCAAGACAGGCAATTTTCCATCTCATTCCCAGGAGCTGAAGAGCGTCTTGGCCTCTCGCACGGCAGACGAGGAGCAGTGGGATGTGCCTGCAAGAAGTCTTAGCAACTCCTCCCAGAAGCCCAGCAGCACTACAGGCTTTGTAACATCAGTGAGCGCAGCGTCAGTTCATCCCACAAAGACCTGGCTTACCGCGGTACCAACCACTCGATCTACCTCTGCAGCAGAGACCCATTCCCCAGGGGGAAACTCGCAGACCTGCGGGAGATGCCCGAGGCACGGCCAACAAGGGCTCAAGTGAAAGGCAAGGCACTGGGGGCATTTTTGCTTTAGAGTATTAACTGCTGAATAATAAACATACTTGCCACAGCATCAATTTGTTCTGAAGGACGGGAAATAAGTATTAAAGAAATTCTCCTTTCCTAGCTACACGCATGCTTCCACGTTCCCCTGCCTCCGGGCTGGAACCACCCACCGGTGACAGATGAAGTTTAGCAGCAGCGCGTGCAAGCCCAGCACCGGAGATCAACGGGATCCAAAGCCCTGCCCAATAAAAGCCCTCCTTCACCCCGCCACCGCTCTTACCTACAGCACTGGGGCGAAGAACCTGTTTGCTTCTGATCAGCGGAAAAAATGAATGGGTTTACAGCCCCTCTCCTTCGCAATTAGATACTTCCGATTCATCTGTTCTAGACCGGCTCAACACAAAAGCTGGCGACGATGGCCATTAGGTCAGACACACTTTAACACCATATATTGCTGTTTTAAAACATGTTGGTGCTGCTCTGGAATAACATTTTACACTTACACCCTAATCATCATTATGGCTTCTGACAGGTTTTAAATACAATAGTATTAACCGCAATTAATTCATTTGAAATTAATGCGGATATTGCAAGCACTTCAGCAAGATCTCCACTGCAATTCACCATTCATTACTGCACCATTATTTTTTAAGTGTTATCCATAAAGCAGGCTGCCAGTGCATTTGCATTTAGGTGACAGAAGTAGGAATATAGAGGAGCAATAAATTAGCACAAAAATTAAGCCGAAGGAGGCAGGAGAATTACCACAGCCCATTGTCTGAAGTTTTAACATTCCTAATGACTTTATGATTCACAGTATCGCAGACCTGCAAGAGCCGGCAGCGGGCTGCGCGCCCCTTCCCTCCGCAGCCGGGCACACGCGCCCAGCCCAAAGCCGTTCCGTCCTCACGCTGCTGCTTCAGTGCACCGCACACTTCACCTCGCCGGCTGCAGTATCAGTCATTAGCAGGCAGAAAATAAACAGGGTTTTTTTTCCAACACGGCCATTAAAAAAAAAACCCAGCATATCCAGAAGGTAAGGCAGAAATAAAATGTATTAGACCATTAAATATGGTGCACAGCAGCGTTCCTCCTTGGGCAAAAAAAATATCTTTGGTGCAGTTAACAGCCATTTTTAGAGCATTAATGACCTCAGGTGAAAACAAACTGGTCATTAAAAACACGTTTTAAGGGGATTAGCTATCATCAGAACATACAAGTTACTTAAATTGAAGTAGTTCCATATGGTTAATTTATAATTTCCAAGGTATTAATCAGCGAACAAATCCTGATGGTTCCTAGATAAAGTAAAAGGGGGAGATTCACACAGCTTCCTCAGAACAATCCTAACTGGAAGTAGCGCTGGCAAACCAGTTCCATTCTTCAATTTGCTAGCTAAACTGAAAACAAAACAGAACCAAAAAACCAGGAGGATAAATTTGCCTACGATTAAAAAAACATGTTTTCAGTTTGTTGGCAAAACTTAAAAGAAAAAAAAAAATGAAAAATTTCATTTTGAGTCAATCCACAACATCTTGTTTTAACTCTGAACGGAAATACACTGTGGGGTTTTTTCAGTTTATTTAACCCCTTTTAAACCTTTTGTCTTTTAGGCCCAGTATTAAAAAAGGAGAACCTGTAAGAAAAAAAAAGTAGAAGTTTGTTTCAGAACATATCAACATTGTAGCCTCCAATTTATATCTGGTCTTTTGAGTTTCTCTTCCTGCCCCTCTCCTCCAAGCTCCATCTCACGGAGACGCTGTTTGTGACAAACCTCCCCCGGGAGCACTCGCAGGGGCCGCTGGGTGCCCCAGTCCCCGGGCGCAGGGCTGTGGTGCCAGCGCGGATCTCCAGCCCGCACAGCAAACCACACCGAGCCACCCGCGTGTTGTATACGGCAAAATAGAAGAGCGGTTATGTGCCACCCAGCTCATTAAAATACTCCACCTTGCTTGGGCTGGTACCGAGCGCTGAACGCCGGGCACACGACTGGTGCAAACGCCCAGGACTTCCACCGCCTGCACCCAGCATGGCCAGCGCGCTACAGCTGACGGCGGCTCCGGATCCATCCGTCTTTGCCTGCAGCCTGAAAAGCCCCTGGCTGATGATCCAGAAGGGAATGATTTACTAAACAAGCAGTAAGAGAGACATGGAGCTGGGAAGGATCTTACGCTGACAGCGCTTCAGCCCAAACCAGCCTCAGTATCTGTTGCTGCCCAGCTGGCAGATGCCTGCCATACTGATGTGCACAGATGGAGGAGGAAACAGAGGTTGGTGCTGCAGAAGCAGTTTGCAGCCAGCATTCATGTGTCTGCGTTAGGAAAATTATACTAATAGATAGCTCCCATCCAGACTGCTCCCTAAGCAGGGGTTAGCGAAACACTGAAGAGCAGAGGTCCAAGGGACACCAGAGCAGACCATCACTCCGAGCAATGCCTTGCATCGGACCTCACTGGGACGCCGGTCAGTCCAACCTCAGAGGCCATCAGTCCTAACCCAGTACTTTAAGACTTGCAACGCAGTTCAGTGTCACCTACTGACATCTAAAGATAAGGTATCCACGCCATCTAGTACCTACGGTATCTAAAGATAAAGCCATAAGACACTAAAGGGCATTGAAGTTCTAGTACAATGAACACACAAACGAATCTTAAAGTGGGATCACAACTTTCATGTTGACTTGACATACACTTGTAAGCAGCCAAACAAACACGCTGAGAGAAGGCACATGCCTACCCACCACAAGAAGGGAGACAGGCATACCTGAAAAGTAAAGAAAAGCAAACTTTTGTTCATTGCAAGACTGAATCCATTTAAAGAACAAATACACTGCTAAATTCATACTCCTCAGAACCTACACTCATTTGAAAAAAGTGTTCTTTTTATCACTGAAACCTTGGGGGAAATTTTAGAAGTTCCCTTCATCCTCGTAACAACCTCACTCCGCTGTAATACTATTAAGATAATGGTATAGGACTCTGCAGAGAACCAACAGGTTTGAGACTTCAATTTGTACCACAAAACAGCATTAGCAAATAAAACACACAAATTCTGTACAGCTGAATCTTTACTGTTAACTTTATCTCTCAGTCTAAGAAATACATCTTCCTTCACTGAATTTCCTAGTATCTCCACCCACCCTAAATCCATTGTGCGCATTCAAGACATGAATCAGAAGGCCATCCAGCAGGCTTGTCCAGTGCAATGACTCCCTCAGCAATTCAAGAGATCCAAAAACCATTTCTGAAGTTTCAAAGTTTTCAGATCAAAGTGATCCCATTTTGGAATCCATCCCTAATGTCTTCACTGTCAGAGACGGGGCTGAAGACGAGCACCAACACTGACCAAAGAAAGCCTCCTGCCTGTTTCCAGGCCTGTCTTTTATTCCAGTCTGCTCAAGAGCTACATTTGTTTTCATCTTTTTGCCAAAACAAAAAAACAGAACAAAAAAACAACCAACAACAACAAAACCTTTCCAAGAATGCAGAAAGGCAGAAATCCAGACCCAGTTTAGCTCAAGTCTCTGCTTTACTAAGCTCTGAACTAAGTACTTATGTGGGAAGAGGGGCTAATCTCTTTCCAAGGTCATTTCAAGGTTGTCATACCAGCAAGAGAAGAACTGCGCCAACGTATCCTGTGTATTCAACTGGGAAGGTAAATATGGCTTTAATAAATAAAAAGCCCTGAAAGAGAAATCCCTGCTCAAAGTGCCTATTTCTGCAGTTAAATGGGAGTACAGGATGTCCATGTCCCAAGAAGGTGTTGTGCCAACATCCCTTAGAGCTACATCAAATATAATTTTCAAACCAATTAGCTCAAAAAGCATCAACACCAAAGCAATGCCTTCCACATTCTAATTACTAGGCCATCCTATTCAATTCTTAATGAGAGAAGAGACAAAGGCAGTATATGTATTAGGGTCTACTTCAAGAATTCTTTTTCTTTTAGCAAACAGATCCTCTTTTGTTCTGGTTAAACACCAATTACTCCGTTCTCTCTAACATGCAAATCAGCTGAAAATAGGGCATGATGTATCTCGATCCTGCACCACTACAAGTTTGAATGAGGGGGGAAAATAAAGCAACCCTCTAGGGGCTTTCAATTCCAAGTACTTTGTACTCTGATAAAGCTCTTTTCAAAGAGCTTTTTGTATTATCTATGGCAGTTCCCATAAGCAGCGATTTTGCCATTATGCCAAAAGAAATAGCACATTTAAGGTGTACAATATAAGCAAGGAAAGTAAAAGTAGCCAACAAAGCTGTTTACATGTAGCTTTTAGTTGTTATGCCCCCACTGCAAACAGCAAAACTCGGAAGCATTATGAGCATTACTACACCTAGGGAAAGACTTATGGCAGAAAGCAACATAAACGTAAGAGTCGGAGCCCAGCTGTACAATGCACTGCATCGGGGAAGACGCCGCACTGATGGCCCTGAAGAGGGGAGCCCTTTCTGGCCAGGCTGCAGGCTCAACCACAGCCTTCCCTCCGCTGCCTCCTCATCATAGCACCGGGCCTCGCCCGTACTCACCACTCTGCTCACGTTTTACCATCGCAGTTTTAAGACAAGTCTCTGCCGTTCGAGTCCATTTGTTCACCACGCTCACTGGCTTCCGCAGAGCTCGCCCTGAACGGCTGGTACCGTAAAGCCTCCGCCGGCAGCAGATGGAAGGCTTCGGCTTCTCCAGAGCTGTTGCTTCCAAAGCCAGCAGCCATGCCCAGAGGGTCAGCCTGAAGATTTCTTTTGGAAACCAAACCGATAACTGTTTTGCATCTTTTGTCATTGCTCTAGTCATTTCTAATTGATAGTTTTTAAGTGCTGCCCTCTCTTTGTAAACACTTTAAGCAGTGTCAATGACAATTTAGGAACTGTTATATACACAGACGCACAAGGCATTTCTATATGGGAAGACATATTTTTAAAAATGGAAATTTGTAGACCCCTGTAAGATGACCCGAGCAGTTGAGTTTAGGAGTGCCAACGTGCCAGAGAGCGTCACTGAAGCGACCAGGGTATGAAGGTTCAAGTCTCTTCCCCTGCAAAACTTCACAGTCTCCGTTTAGGACAAAAAGGGGGAAAAGGATATCTGTTTTGTGTAATGCGCAGTGCAGCGGGGCAGTGATCACACCACATTCCCAGCCTAGGAGAAAGGGCTTTAGAAACTTTTGACTCAAAACAACCTTCCTAGATTAAAAGTGAACGAGCACGAGCAGTCTAGAGGGTGACTGGAGGAAGAGCCCTTGCTTAAAAGTGCCAGAAACAGCCTAGAAATCAGAGGCAGAAGGCCAAAGCATCAGAGGAGGAAGCAGTGGCTTTAACTGATTATCCCACACTATGTCCTTTGTGGTGTGACACTGTTACACAGAACACAACCACATAACTAAATTTAAAAAAAAGCATTAAAAGGGGAAGAAACATGTCATAAAGTTTACTGAAGAGCAAACACACACAAAGCCAACTCATTCTGATGCACTTGGCCTGATTATTTCCATCCGGCTGCTCCGAGACACAAGGCAAGCCTCAGAAACTCCTGGCTTTCCTCACAAGTCCCTGGTGCACCTTTCCAAATACTAGATGGTGCAGTTTACCAAAAAAAGGCTGAGCGCGCACATACAGCAGCATACCTGTTGTAAAGTGTATCTACGGAGGTGCGTACCTGCATCAGAGAAATGAATCTACACAAAAAATTACGTACTGCCAGCCCTGCCGTCAAGAGGACACAGAATTTGTTGGCTGAGATGAAGATAGCCAATGAGCATTTGCACTATGAAAATAATTTTGTAATTGAATATTCTATGTAAAATTGTCATTGAATTTATAGAATGTAGCATAGATACTTAACATAAATTACAAACACGCTAATACGTAGAATACACACACATCACCTCTGCTGTTGTTTTAACAGATAGATAAATACGTAAAAATAGCTCATTTCAAGGAGATGGACTCTAGAGTATTTCACATATTTATAAATTCAGCCAAAAACCACAGCACATTAGTCTCTTCTGCCAAACATTATAGACAATCTTCCAAAAAAGTTTTCGTCTGTTTTGTTGGCCTTTAATATATTTTTGATTTATGTCATTTTGAAATTTTTTCCCTTCTGTAGCTTAAGAGCAAAAAAGCATTCTTCTGATTCCAGATTCAGGATTTCTTTAAAGAGAAACCCAAAGTAATAAATCTCAAGTGTCACGCTGCTACTGTATCACACGAGTGAGAAGTATTACAGCATGTGTTGACTATAGCTTCCAAGCAAAGAATGTATTAAGTAACAGTGTTTTCTTACATTACACATTCTTTTTCTTGCCTGAAGAGTGTATTTCTTCAAGTCTGCACACAGATGTTCTTCATACACCAATATTATACACAGGCAGCAAGTTGCTAAAGCTCAGGCTCTCTCTCATCTCCTCCTTTCCACATAAACAAGTGGTAAAGCTTAGGGGCAAGATGTGGTAACCTTGACTTGGGAAGCACTAACAGCTTTGCTCTTATCTGTGTCACGGTTGCCACAACCCAAACAAGCTCCTCGGCATGTTAGTCTTTGTACAGCTTCTACCCCAAACTTACTGCAAGTTAAAAGAGTCCAAGACGAAGCGTGGGAGAGCAATGGGGTACAATCAGTACTTTTAAAATCGGAAAGAAACTGAACTGGTATTAATGCTTTTACGTCTTACAAGCAAGCCAGCTTCTCACTGAAAATTATGCCAGTCCAAGCCTGAACATGTAATATTATATGTATTATAGTAATAACGTACCACTACCTTATCTTTCTCAATGGAGCACAGTGTGTCGCTATAAACAGATTTATTTGTACAGTATATCAAGTGGGACAACCTCCTCATTGAGAAAAGACTGGGGACATAGCGAGATGAAGACCTGACCAAGCGCATGAGCAGCTCCAAAGTTAGCGGGACTATCCTGAGCTTAAAGCACGGCATGCGCTTACCCACTTCGGAGTCAGTGAATTCCCTGCAGACCACACCTTTTCCCTCCCGCCCAAAGGGAACAGGCTTTCTTAGCCACCTCCAATCCTGGCAGCAGGGTAATACGGGCAGATGTTGAGTTGTACATACCACGGACAAGTATCGGAACTCTACTGTCTCAAAGATCAGCTGCACTAACTATAGTATTCATCTTTGGGAGTCTCTATGAAAGGGGAAGGAGAGTAGCCTGAGAGAAGTCTGAAAATGGAAGAAAAAATAAGCAATAAACCTTGTAATGTAATAAAAATGGCAGTCAGTCTAGTGAGTACATAGATACCAGGCTTATTTCAGTTTACCACCGAGAACTAAGGATAACTGCAGGGCACTGTAAAACATTCATTCCTTTGCATTAATTGCTGTTAGAGTCATGGTTTAGTATATTATACCAGCCTCAGCTTGCTCTAATTCCTTATCCTATTTGCTTTGGCCAGGATACTTAAAAATAAAAGAGGAAAAAAAAAAGGGGGGGGGGAGAAGAGAAAATGCTTTCAATGATTATTGAAGGGGTTATGTGAAAAGGTCCTACTAAGCTGTTCTGGAGGACGCGAGGACACTCCTAAAGGCACCCTACTTTCAGTCTGTAAGACACACAGCCAACACCATCACTTTCACATGCACACAGTGAAGTCGACAAGAGCTTTCTCCCACCCACCGCAGCTAAAGACATTTCCACTGCCGGGCAGAAGATCTGCAAACCAGCTCTCATGGAAGCACAAGCAAGCACACGTTCAGCAGAGCACTGTGCCTGCGCCCCGTGGGACACGCTTCTACATCGACGGTTTCCTCTACCCTTGAAAATGCGCACAAGCTTGTACACGCACACCTACAAACATGCGAAACGGCCGAGTTCCCCGGCCACCCCGGGGGCTGAGCGCCGCTGAAGGCAGCGGAGGGTTTGTCTCCCTGCCAGGAGCAGGGCTGCAGCTCCCCAGAAACGGGGTAAGCTGCAGCCCTCGCTGCCCCTGCTCTTCCCCGGAGGCTCGAGACCAGCACTCCCCTCCTAGAAACGGCTTCGCTGAGCTACCAACAAACTCCTTGACACAGATCCAGAATACAGAAAGAAACAATGGCAATTAGGCCCCAAAATGAGTATTTGAATTTAAAACCAGCAAACAAACAAAAAGCCCACACAACAAACCACGCTCGCACATACACACAAGCCATCCTGAAAATCAGATACAGACAGAGCTGATCATATCATCCCTGGCTTCATAAGTGATTGACACTAATCGAGTCTCGCCAAGTTCCTGGAGAGGAAATACATGACCTGCACGCTCAGAAGAGAAAACCTAGACACACAAATGCTAAGTAACCTGCTTTAAAAAGAAAAACAAAAAAGAAAGCAGAGGGGAAAGCCAGCTACTTTTCAATCATGAGTTATGAACGCTCAATACAATACAGAAGAGCTGGCATGGCTCCTTCCAATCCGGGTTGCCAAACTCCAGCAAGATCCTCGTTACCAAATAATTGAAAAACAAAGCTTTCCCATCTTCTCCTCTTTCTCTGAGGCTCGCCCCTTGGCACTAGCACACCTGCCTCCCCGGAGGGTACGGGTTTGGCGCGTGCTTTTATTTGCATCAGTTCTCAGCAGAACAGGAACCCTCCGACCACAGGTCGGGACGCACACGTGGAATCGTGCCAACGTGTGGCAATCCAGCACGCTGCCTACTGCTCAACTCATGGAAAGAAAAATAAGTTACATTTTCAATACAACCTCAAACCTCTACTAACGTACATAACTATACAGATTACTTAATAACTGCATCATAAATATATTTACCTACACGCAAATCATTAAGAGTCAGAAAAGCACTAAATAAAATGTAAGTAAAAGCTTTTACAAAGCCATAAAAGTCGCAACTCCACATGGAAGAAGTTTGCTACCTCGAGACTAGAATTACAATGCACATTCATTTTGTATCCTTTTATATGAATGATATCTCCAAACGCTTTATGATGTTAAATAACACACAGCTGCACAATTTAATGAGCAACAGCAAGAGGGAAAAGCTGTATAAGGAAGTAAAAAGAAAAGATAGGGAAGCATCTGATTTTCAAGTGAAAGTTACTGAGACGGAACAGCAATGAAGGAAGCATTATACAGGGAAATTGTTCAAGATGGCAGGGTCTTCTAAGGTAAAAGCTCTGGGAGAACAGAGCAACAAAGGAAGCAGATTCACTCACTGGGTGGTTAAAACCAAGAGGTTTTTGAAGTTCCAGTAAAGGATGGCATATTGGTTAAAGGACTGGATTCTGAAAAACAAAGAGTTTCAGGCGCCAGCTTCATCACAGACCTCCTGGGTGACCACGAGCAAGTTTCTTCACCTTTCCATAGATTCTATCTCTCCCTTTTCTAGGAAAAGATGATCTTGTTGATCCCTTTCCCCAAAACATTTCCTGCCCATTCTATTTACCTTCAAAATCTCTTCGGCTCTACCAGCAGACACATGGACAACAAGGTCCCACGCCTGGCGGCTGATATGTACCAGGCAAGAAGGCAATGCAAAGGCAAGGTCTCTTAAGGGCAAAAATGAGCCTCAGGTTTCATCTTAGGGAGCTTTTTAATGACAAACAGACTTTCAACAGAATATTTACAAATAACAGTAAACTGTGTCGGTGCTCAGCGGTATTACCAGGCTGAACGCTCATTAAGGGTCTCGTTTACAGTATGTAGCTCCTGCACAGCTTACGCCCTGCAAGGAGCTGGAAACTCTAGCATCCACCCTCTACAGTTATTATTCAACAACAAACGAGTACTATATTTAGAACTTTTTCCATGAAGTAGCAGTATCCAAGGGCCATTGAGCCAAGAGGCATTCAAAGGTTAAACAAGTCTACTGGGCTCCCCCTCCACCCCCAAGTTTCTGTATGCAGGTTACATTTCAGTTCTCTCTTACACATGCATCTCAGCTTTATAAAATCTCTTTGATACAAGGAGTGAGATACTGCACCAACAATTATCCTCTCTGGTGCCTATAGCCGGGTAGTGACCTTACAATTACAGGAGCACATATACACAATTACTTTGACTTAATTTAAAAGGCTTTGCTAGCGAAGATTAATTTAACACATTAAACAATCTAGAAAAACCCCATAAAAACCCCTACTTTCCTTTCAGCCACTTTGGTCAATATTTCAGCTTCTCAAGCTGCTCTGAACAACACATATTCTTCATTCTTTGATTTTCTTCGTATTTTAGGAAACAACTGTTAGATCATGTCGAGATTTAGATTTCATTCTCTGCAAGGAAGTGTGGCCTAACTACAGAAACAAGCAGAGAACAACTCTTAGCTCCGCTGGAGTTACATGCAGTCTTCAGGAAATTAAAACTACCTCCAGCACCAGTCATCAGCAGGGTTTGCAAACTGGGACTCACAGCTCCTTAACACAATACCCCATCACTTGAGCTAAAAGAGCAGCATGACTACGTGGCTGTAGGAGTATGCTGCTGCCCATGTACAGAAGCCACGTGGGAGGAAGGGGCATAATGCAACACACAAGTGTGTTACAAGGACAATTTCTCTGTGCATCATTCCTCTACCTCCCCCTGCCTTCAAAAGGATAAGGCTTTGTTACGTTTCTTCCACAGATCACACAAGGCTTGAACTGTGTTTGTACAGCTCTTTTGCATCCTGCAATAACCCACATAAAGACATCTAAAAGCTCAAGACAAATGCATAAAAGTGCAACAACAGCTGTGGTCTGCTAAACTGAAGTAACAGATAAACCAGTCCAATCACGTTAATAAAAAACCCATCCACCTTGCTAAGCAGACCAAGATAGAAAAGCAGTCTTGACCATCAGAAACACCAGTGTCTTAAATTGTTGACTGTTTCTTCCCAAGCTCTTATGAAACACAACCAGCGGGGCTGGAAGACTCAGCGTCCAAGGACAAAGAATCAGCAGGCATGTAAGCACCAATATTTATGTAATGTATGTCATGTTCACAGCCACAATGAAATCATTGTCTTCCAAGGGGGTTGGTATGTTTGGAGCATTTGTTTGTTATTTCTAAAGATGCAGGAGGCAAAGCAGTTAAAAATAAAGAGGTCACTGCATGCAAAATTAATCTTTAACTGCCTACACTGCTTTAAATGACTTGTAAGGATTATAGTGCACTCCCCAAGCTGAGAGTACCTTTGTTAACAAACAACTCCTCAAAAGGTGGTAGAGGGTAGACCGCTAATACAAGTCAGCTGGCAAGTTCTGGCAGCTTTATTTACCCCCAGGGTTATTCTTTCACTGGTTTCATTCGGTGGGAGCTCTGCCCCCACACTGCAGAGAGCACGAGGACGGGTGCACTCTAGGAGACCTTCTAAATGCTGGCACGAACAGCTTCGCTTGAGAAGTGGACAAGGCAAAGTCTTACCTGGTCTCAGAGCCTTGCCTAAGCCCACGCTTACAATGGAAGAACAGAGTTTTAAATTAATCTCATTCCTCCTGCAAGAAGACAGCTGAGGATTCCTTTAAAGCACAACCTGTAGCAATGAGAACTGTTAAATGCTTAACACGGTGTTATGTGCAACACAACTTTAATGCTGCACACATAATCCAACCCTGAAGAAAAGCAAGAGGCACAGAGCAGAGATGTTGTTCGTTCCCCCTATAGCAAGAGATGGTTGTTTAGTACTGGCTGTCGGTAAAGAAGAAACTTCAGCATTAGTTACCAAGGTGCATCATAAAAATCCAACTTAAGGATTTAAAAACTGAACCTACGCTTGGCATCTCAAAAGAGCAGTCACCCAGCTCTGAGATTCATGACTTGCGGTATAAATCCACAATGGACAGTCTGGAGAACCCTCTTAAAGGGAAGTATTATAAATATTTGTTAATATAAACACCGAAGCATGGTTTTAGTCTAAGGCAATCCCTGGATGGCCTCTGGCAGTTTTGCACAAGTCACAGTGCCGTCTCAGTTTACCTGTCTAAGAAACAGGAACAGCACCTTCCTATCTCCCAGCGCCTTCTGAATATTCGTTTCTAAAAGCACTTCTAAATCAGGACAACCTTCTTCCCATCACCTTTTCGAGCAGAAAAGAGACAAAGCAGACAACTGCTGCAAAATGCACCGATTCAAAGCAGCCTCATCACAGATGCAACAGTTGGAAACTGATTGTTCCGAGAGACAAGGACTAAGGATACAGCTACCCACTCTGTTCACTAAAAAGTGTCTAAACCATGTCAGCTGTATGTGAAGTGGCTTGCTGCACTCCAGACAACTGGCAGGGTAACAAACTGTCACCTAGGTGACAAAATAATGACCCTTCTGTGAAGCTCTTGCAGCGTCTCCTGGCCATAATTGGACACTGCTGTTCAAAATGCTAAGTGTGGGAGGAACGAGATGGTACAATCATGGATTTGGAAAGGCTGCAAGCTAACCTTTGGCTCAGCGGGCTACAACAGACTGCTGTACGATGCTGTACTCAAGAGACCACGAAGCGGGCAGCGGAGAGTCTCGCTGTGCCGGCAGGTCTGCAGATGGCGCAGACAGGGCAGGTCTTGCCTCTACCAATTCTCAGGCGCTGGCCCAGTCTCCTTCTAACCAAAAGGCGATGCTACCCATTGATACAGGTGTTATGGCTGCCATTAAAAGACAACGAAAGCATTAAACATGAGACACTACTAAGTGTTCTTCCCACTCTGTAAAACACTCTTCATGTATTTAGCATCTTGTAAGCATTAAATCCATCTGGGAATGGCTCACATGAGCTCCACAACAACAGGAATGTTGTTCTGCAAGATCTCAGAAACTATATAGGCCTATCTCTAAACATAACAGCATGTAAGAGGGGACTAGAGGACTTAAAGAAAGCAATAAAAGCCTTTGAATTCCACAAACTTTTAATTTTCCAGCATACAGTCCTCTAAAACCAGCATAGCTTTAGCTGCCATGACATTAACTACGTTAATTTCCATTTAAAGAATGAAGGGCTTTGCCATCCAGCAACAGCCCGAAAGCGCCATCGCAAGGAATAAAGGAGCAAGTATTCCCTAAACGCTCCCGTCTTGGGCAAGTCGGGGTGTATCCGGTATCAGCAGGTTGAACAAAATTGAGCTCTGGAAGAACTTGGAGGAAAAGTATTTGCGAAAGCAGAGACAGATAGAGCTGACATATCCCCACTCAAAGATCAGCGTAGGTGAAGCATAAGTTACAGCCCAGTCTGTGGTGGCAGAGGGTCTCGTGTCTCTGGCCCCAAAAGCTGGCTCAAGTTAATGGATTCTAATTCACAGTAAAAGAAACAGCAGTAAGACTTCACGGGCTTTGTTACCAAATGAGCCTTACAGACACACACTCGGTTCTCCTCAGGAATAAGCAAGTTCAATCAAGAAGTCAAGAGGCATTACTGAAGGAGAGGCCACAGACTGCCAAAGCCAAGGAAGGAGGCCAGCAGGTCTTGCACAGATAATGTCATTCCAAACAATTTGGTCTGGAAAGGGTTACAAACCACCTTGCTGCTGTTTGAGAGGCTGCACAGAATCAGCTTACCAGCTACCTACGACTTCCCTGATGCCATGAGAGGAGGAAAACAGAGTATACAGTTCACCTACTTGAAAGAACCAGGTCTAGTTACAACTTCATGTCAAGCATGTCTTCAGGTCAGGTCCGTTAGATTGGTTGTAACATTTTAAAGTGTTGAAATACCTTTGCTAAAGCCATGTAATGCACATACCTGAACCCCTACTTCCTACAGACCCGGATCCCTTCCAGCAGCCGGTGCCTGAACTCATCAGGCTGTCACACTTCATTAGAGTGAACTTAAGAAGATAAGCAACCGGGCTGTAATGACGACAGCTTGGTCAAGTGGGCCGGGCATGCTATCCTGATCTGAGGAAGGGCAAGCTTTAGATGAGACACAAAATGAAAGCCTGCGAATACAAGTTTAGGCTCATTAACCTGGAATGCAGTGGAGCGACCACGGCAAGGAGAGGGTCTGCCCCAGAGAGTGCAGGAAAGCCACGTGTCCACCTGGCCCTGGAGCCAGCGGTGGTACATAGCCATGTCAGGTAAGGAGGAAAGTGAAAAGTAATAAGACAATACTATATGGTAATATATTTCAGAATAAAAATGGCGCTTTCCATGGCTCCACTGAAGTAGCATGTCACACGTAGGGCTATTACTTTTCACAACCTTTTGTTGCACAGCATGAATCCACAGTAAATATCAGACACAGGCAAAGAAAAAGCATTTGCTCAGTGGAAACTCACTGCAGTTCAGGAGCAGGACAGGCCCAGGAGCAGCCTGACTTAAGAAGAAAAGTGAACTGAGTACACTCCTATCTGTTCCTCCTGACTTACTCCTGCACATCAGCTCCTAAACAGCCAGGAATAGTTTCCACTGTATTTCCCCATAAATTCTGCTTTGATCATTCAGATAAACATTTGTTGCCTTACCCCTGAAACAAGAATAAACTTTTCCGTTCAGGCTCATACCAAACCCAAATGTCTGACAAATGAAGGCAAAGAATAGAAAGTATTTATATACCCAGGAGTAGGTATGGCTCCTAGCAGCCATCGGGGTAATGCAGTAATAGGGGTTACATCAAAAGTTTAAGGAGACAAGTTATAGCTTGAAATGAGCCATAGAAGCCCAGCGTAACTCAAGATGAAATGGAAATCACCCTCTGACTAAGAGGTTTAACCAAGATTAAAATGGCAAAATAGAAAAAAAGCATTGCTCAGCTAATCTTGCAACTCTCTTCAAGTCCTATCACATCTGCACTGGCACATTTGCACATACCACTAGATAGGCTCAAGCCAGGTGAGCTAAGGCAAGATAAAAGCAGATGCAGGAGGAAAAAAAAAAGTCCGCGTGTATAAAGACTTCCTGTGCTCAGGTCAAGTGAAGATTAGAGACACAATGCTGGGAGGACTACGCTTCTTTCTATAAAAGGGATATTTCCATAACTAACATTTGAGAAGAGCGTTTTGCTTGTCAGGAGATGACAAAAGGTTGGCTCCTTTTGATCTTGCCCTTTTTCCTCCTCAACAGACTTTTTCAAGTAATTTTCTTTGGTGAGCTACAGATCTGGCTGTGAACTACATTGCTAGGTGTTGGTGTATGAACTCATATCCTCAACAGGACTACGTAAGATCCAGGTGGTTACGGAGGAGACAGACGCGGTATGATGCACAGCATTTCTAAACCAGGTTGTAGGTAAAAATAATAATAGATGCCTTGTGTTTCCTGCTTCCATCAAGCAACATTTCCTATGGCTATTGGCAAGTTTAATTGTTTTCTTCTTCTGTGATTACCCAGAAGGTCCTCCTTCCAAAAGGCAGAGCTGGAGACTGTAATCACTGCCCTCTTATGCAATAGCCATTCTAATGAGAGACAATGAGGGGAAAAAAATAACTAAAGACGACAGGTAAAAAAGGTGACAGTGTAGGACTCTGACAGCATTTCTGTCAGCGTCACTAGCTGACAAAAGTACAGCTTCCAAAATAATCCTGTCTATTCTCCCCTCACCGTCATGGACATTCACACACCGAGAACTTCACTTAGCAGCGGGACAACGGCAGTAGGACAGCAGGACGCTCCAACTGCTCGCACGGGACCGTCCCACCGGGGTCCTGCAGCGCGAGTGGGCAGCAGAAGTGCTGCTGGCACCAAGAGGAGTGCAGGGGAGGGGAAGTCTCCAAAACATTTGCTCAAAAAAGCTCCAGAGTAAACACATACAACACGAATAAATCACTAGGTACCTCTAATGCATGACGTGCTACTAAATGAAGGATAAGAGACACGTTTATACAGATTTCCTGCCTACCTCTTGTGACAATCCAGTAAACATCAGAAAAATTACATTTAACAAATCAGCATCTAAATTTTAACCAGAGCAGGTGTCCCAGCCTGTAAGCACTCTCTTGGAAGCCCTACTGAAGGCTTAATCCTTCACGCTGTACTCTCTTGAGGTGATGAGACAGAAGTTTGAGGATTTGGTATTTCGAAGGTGTGGCAGCAGACGGGGTGAGTTAAACAACCCCTGCGACGGCAGCAGTGATGTGCATGCACATGTACGCCACAGAACGGGTGATGTTCTGCACCGGGTTCAAGGCACCTCCTTGCTGCCAGTAATTTATTCACACACCCAAGCTCTTAATTTCTAAGGAGGCATCTTTCAAAAAGACTTAGCAATGCCTCAGTTCTTTTGAGGCTCAAAAAAGGAGATTCACTAAAGCAGATAAGCCTATTTTGTTTATTTTTAAAAAGCTGTTTTCTTAACCTTGGATTTGAATGGAAGATTTGACTCCTGGAAAGTCCATAAAACAAACACACCCACCCACCACCACCTCAA
The DNA here is from genome assembly GCA_013400195.1 of Aramus guarauna. Taxonomy (NCBI): domain Eukaryota; kingdom Metazoa; phylum Chordata; class Aves; order Gruiformes; family Aramidae; genus Aramus; species Aramus guarauna. Next base: position 730,137 of record VXBL01007170.1, read on the forward strand.
TGTGACAACCAAGTCAGGAGAGCAATAGGTACAACCAAGCCACCTTCAGATGGAAAGCTGCAGCTTCTGAACCAGTTGTTCTCACAAACCCCTGCAATTAACTACTGAAATACAGACATCATCATCGTCTCTGGATTCCTCATGGCATCAAAGACTTAGCGCTGATAGAGCCCAACTGGCAGAGTTAGCCAAGTCCTCTGAGCCCCAGATATCTAATTAGACAGACTAAAACACACAAAAGCCTCAAAATACTCCAGCAAAGGAATTTTAGAAGAACTGTAGTGAAATAAATGCTGTATAACCTTTTGGACCCAAACTGTACATCCAAAACTGGACTTTTTTTTTTTTTTCCTTTTTAACGATCACCAATTAGAAAGCCAACATCCAAGGGCAGGAAGGAGAAAACATCTTTATAATGTTGAGAGAATAAAAATTTTTATTGCACATCTAATGGAGAATCTTCACATTATGAGGATGCTGATAGAACGATGCATCTCTCTCAAATCCCATTTAGCAGCAGCATTCACAGCAAGCTGCAGACTCGATCAAATTTTTTCTCCTCTTTGCTTTTGGACAAACACTCAGGTTCGAGAAGCACAGAGGGACAATTCTGTCTCCAGTCTTTATCAAGGGCTTGGCAGTCGGATGGCGAGATTTCCCAGAAACTGTTCTACCAGCCAACTGCCCAGCCAAGATCGCCGTGACGTCCAGACACCTCTTGTGAGTTTTCCTTAACTCCTCCTGCCCCCAGTATTTCGGATCTTGTCCTAGGGAGGGAAACGGGGGGCGAGAATCCCATTTGCCTGGGGACAGGGAGCAGAGGGATCAATGTCTGCTTCTGCTGCTGGCAGCTTTGTCACTCCACAGCTACTGAAGAACTGAGCCTTGTCCCAAACGCAGAGCCGTTCCTCCCACAAATTACTGAACAGGAACCACATCAGGTCTAACTGGTAATGGAAACAAGATGGTGGCAGTGCCTAAAGATACTAGCTTAAAAGGTTTCATTATCTTTCAAATTAAGTTTACACAGGAAACCTGACTTTCAATTTCTTTGGAGACCCCTGCTACCCTCTTCAGGAGATGGAAAACAATTCTCTACTCCTACTGACCCATTCTTCATTCACTTATGCAGGCATGGATTTCATCTTCCCTGCATTCTGGAGGAAGCAAGCCAAGAGGGTTTTCACGTACCCGCTCCCCCATGCCAGAACCTCCCAGGGCGTGCAGAAGGGCGATTTGAGCGCACGGCAGGGCTGCTCAGGGGGTGCGCGGGGTTTGTCTTCGCAGGGGGGTGATTATCACCCATCACAGCTAACGTAGGTTTCCTCGCTGGCGAAGGATTGGCTCAGATGTTCATTACTTTACAGCCAATTAATGAACCAGGATTTACAGCAACATAAAAATTCACAAGGAAACTTAACAAATCTCAGATAGTGTGTAAATTTACGTCCAATATGTTTGGAACATGTCAATAAAATATTTATCGTTACATTGTGCCTCTCCCAACTGTTGTGTTTTCCTCTTGGCAGAGGTTAAAACTCCCCCTCACCATCCTGTGTGTATGTTATAGATACGCTTTCAAAACCGACTGCCAGTGGGGAACAGCACATTTGCTTCAGGAGCATACTCTTTAAAATTAAACTTTCAGAGAACAATTCAGATTAGGAGAGCAAAACTAAGTGGTTAATCTTCCCCTGCAATTCTCGACAATGTTCCTCTAGGGGGAAGAGAAATGCACGGCAAGTCACTTTATGTAGTGTTTCCTATCCCCAAAACCAATCCAGGACATGGAAACCTGACTGCTGAAGTCAGAATCCAGCTTAAGAGTAACAGAAATAGGTATCAATACAAACCGCCTGCACCTCTGTGCAGCATTCCAGGGCTGGCTACCAACACTCATCCACCACAGCCTTCTCCTGGAAGGCTAAAAACCACTCTGAGAAGAAAGAGGGCATACGTACCAGCATCACACCCCCAACACCAACCTCGATGCACCTTAAAGCCGTCACGTAATGCATTTGTTAAGAAAAAAAAGTACAAAGATACACACCGCCTTACACACACAAAGTATACGCACATGCACGAAACCAGAAAATCCTGTTCATTCACGTAGACTTTTAATCCTAAAAGATCTCAGTTGCTTTCCAAAGTGAATAAACTTATCGGCTGCAGCATGATCAGAACTACTCAATCATCTCCAAAGCAAAATACAACCACTGCTTTAATGATAAACCAAACCACCAGAAACAAAGAAAAAACGATAAGGAGGAATTTCAGGTAGGCAGAGTATTTTATTGAAAAAGAAAATGAAAGAAGGCCTGAATTTTAAGTGCCAGGGAACTCTCTGCAGCTGGTAGCTTACATCTTAGCCTCAGACTTCAGTAGCACCAGAATTAATATTCTTCACTTATAACCTCTGGCTAATGTCAGCAGAAGACGTGCAAAAGGAAAAGGAGGGCAAATATCAGCCTCTTTCACCATCACATTTCCCAGCCGCGGTTGGCTGTGGGAAGAGACAGATCTCCTGATTTACTTCTCTCTTAAACAAGTCTTATGTCTCTCCTTCTTCCTCGCGAGTGCCCCGTTCAGAAGGAATTCCCCTTATGGGCTTCAAAAAAAAAATTCTGCCTGATACAACTTGAACTTAATTTTCTTTGGGCAATTTTCCTGAAAGAAAATAATAATAATATGGGAGTGTCCTGCTGAGGTTAACCACTAATGCAGTAAAATAAGACGGAAGGCAAATGGTGTAAACCTACTTTGCATTCCGATCAGAAGCTGGGGGAGTATTAGCTGTCAAACAGCCCATGGCACTTACATCGCTTCCTCCCTTTTTTAACTGCTACCATAAGAGAGCTACAAGCTTTTACTATTCTACATATGGCTTCAAATACATATGTAACAAAGCCTGAAAAATGAGAGGCAGATGAGCTGTCTTAGCCCAAAGGTAGGAGGTTAAAATGACCTCAAATCATGAAGTCTAGTACAATATTTAATCTTTGAAACTAGAAATACTTAAAAACAGTCAGTATCGATCAGTTCTTCATGCCAGCATCCCTCCTACTTCAATGGAGGTGCTTTGCTCCAAAGCAAAACCAATATCAAAGGCTTATCTACAGAAGAGGAGACCACTGCTTATTGAGACAGAATTTATAAAAGTCAACAAAAGAGCAACATCATCCAAGTTTTCATAACAGAAAAGAAAATATTAGTTTTATGGGGTAGGTAGGAAGATTTGCTTCAATCTCTTCCATTTCATGCTGGTTAGACTTGGCTCTCCACTTCATTAATAAACGTATGCAGTAAGCCCTATTCTGGCAGTGCACGATCTCCTTTGCTGAGACTCTGGTGCTGTGCAAAGGAAGTTGGAGCAAGACGAGCACAATCACACGCTATTTAAATGGCTGAAGATGGAAAGGAACAAAAGCTAGGAGACTCTCTGCACCAAGGCCTTAAAATCAGTTCTCACTGGTCCTGCCACCAAGCTCTTGTATTTTCACTAGTTATCCTATCTAAAGAAAGTGCTAAAGTTGCTCCTCACATTTCATTAAAAGAAGCTCAAGAGAGCTCAAGAAGCTCTTCCAGTAAGAGCTTCCCTTCAAATTTCATTAATAAGAGATGGCCTTCATGCTGCAATATGTTTAACAATACTCCCCTCCTGATCCAGGAAGCAAACTTCTCCTTTGGACTACACAGCTCATGCATCAAGGAACATCCTTAAAAAGTTCAGCTAGATCCTAGAGCTCGTGCTGCCAAGAGCTCGGGCAGTCTTGCTTACTGCACAGACAGCCAACATCTCAGCAGAGACCTTGTCCCTCCTGGCTCCTTGAATAAGGGCTCCAAATCCCAAGGTCACTGATGTTTATGTTTTGGCAAATACTCAGATCTCCCAGCAAACCAGGATTTCAGTAAATATTTAGTTCAAGCATCCATTCTTAAACAAGGAAAAAGCCACAAAAAACAGCAAGCAGAAGAGAAGTGATTTGCTTGACATCAAACACACAAAATGGCAAAACGATGCAGACCTTCCTTCTCCCGAGAGCTCACCCTCCAGCATGCAGCACTGCCGAGCTAAGCCCCCACATCTGGGACTTAATTCCTCCCTTTTTTTTTTTTCTTTCTTTCTTTTTTTTCTGTGCACCAAACCCAAAATTCTGTCTCTGGCCTCAGACTGTTATGAGACAGAGTCTCTGAACTTTCCAAACATCAGGGCACATTTGAAATTTCACAGGTTGAGTTTCCAGAGTTACAGCCACTTGGAAAGAACCTGCCTGCAGTCTTTAGTGACTCTGGAAGCACTCGCCCCTACTCTTCCCAAGACATGACACTTACAAGAAATACTTAGCCACGTCAAGAGCACTACACAAACGCAAGCGGAACAGGCCCCGTCTCCACAATCACCACCACACAGGGTACCCAACGGGTCCTTGGACCTCACCCACAGGGAAAGAGGAATTCCCAGTGCCTGGAAAAGGGAACGCAGTCGTGTTTCCCAACAGCGGTCCTGCTGGCTCAAGAAACAAGTTTTTATCTGTAGGATGGTAGCTGCAAGCAACGTTTCAAGATGCAAAGGAATGACAGTGATGGCATTAAAGCTACCTTGCCCCACAAACTTCAAACTCTGTCAGGGAGGAGACTGGAAGGACAGAAAACAACATTAACAGGTGCTTCAGATTAATTTTTCAGGGAAAGCAAGCTTCCTCTCCCCTCAATACCACCCAAATATATCAAAGTGATGGAAATGTATTATGATAGACAGATCAGTCACTATGATATATATGTTTATCATGTAAGTAGCTAATTGCAAACATTCCCTTCTCTACCCTCAACTTCTGCTCTTGGATCAACCAGACCTGAAATGACATCAGCAGGTGACCTCAACAAAACCCCAAACCCAAACAAAAACAAACAAAAAAACAAATAAACAAAAAAAAGATGTGAATCAAACTACATACAACGTCTGTCAGTCCCAACACTTCCGTACATCTGGAACCAGTGGCTCTTCATTGCAGTATTTTTTAAACTCCCCGCCATTTTCCTGTATTTTGGATTAAGTTGCCTACAATATTTTCCTTTGGCCTAAGTGGAATTTGAGTTGCATGCGTGTCAAAAGGCATTTGAGGACACTTTCGTCATCACTGTTATTCTCCCCGTGCTATGCCAGCACCCACGGAGGTCCAGAGGAGATCCGGGCCCTACCCCAGTAAGGCACTGCACGTAGACAGAGCAAGATCCCTGCTCCAGAAAGCTCACGACGAGAGCAGACGAGATAAACAGAGACAGGAAAGAACTGGAGGCACCGAGAGGACACGACAAGCCCTAACTCACGCATAGGAAGGAGCTGAGCACAGGTTAGATACCCAGTACGGCAGGCTGGCCACTGACCCCGGCTGCTTTTTATTGCTCGAGCTTGTCTCTGACAGTCGAGTTGTCTTTGCAAAGTAGTCTGAAATCCCCGGAATTTGAGGCACTGTACACAGGAAAGGAAAACTCCAAAGTGAAAAGACGTGACTATTAAGGCACACAATAAACTACAGCAGCTATTCAGCGCGAGAGGGAGAGCATGGCACGTGTTTTTCACCACAGAAAGTTTCGGCACATCCCAAAGCACATCACTGCACTGCATTACCTCACACGGCTGTCACAGCCAGGTTTTCCCAGGGATTTAAAAATACAGAATTGCACAAATATACTCCTGTGTCCAGTTTTTTCCCTCTTGCACAGTAACTTGCACAGAGATGATACAAAATCTTGAATCTGGACAACTGGAGGTAACGGGCAGCAGAACACAAGTATTTTTTATTGTCTAAAATCCCGCTTTGGTCAGTAGAAGCTTAAAATAACCACTGACTTCTACCCTGCTCAGTGCCCTTGCAAATGGAGTCTGAATGACCTCATGTTTTCTCCCAAGGGATGGGTGAGGCCGGCCAGAAACACCAGCTGGAACCTTCAAAGACACCAAAGACAAAATAGCCTGCAAAACAAAATTTCTGCATCGACTTCAGGGCTCAGCCATTCTCTCAGCTATCAAGCAGCCAGAAAAGTAAGGTCAAACTGGAGATGCCCAATTTATCCCCATCCTGTCAATAGAAGAAAAGGTCTTTGGAAAAGGAGACCGCCTTTCAGTTCTATGTGTGTTCCTCACTTAGTGCTGAGGCCACAAGAGCAGCTCCTTGCCACTACTGCAGTACAGGTAAATGAGGTAAAACTTCCTTCCCGGTTCCCACCCTACTAACCAGTGCTCTCGGCATTCGTTTCCATCACCAACTTCACACTGCTTCCTGTGCACAAAGGATTTCAATGTCTTCTGACCCAATGAAAGCATGAAAAGGAACATGGAAAAAGGGAAGAAAGAGAGAACTGAAAGATCAGGTGTTGGGGAAGCATGCCACTCCTGCAGCTCTCTGCAGAGACAATGGGAAGAGGGCTATCGCATGCTTAATTAGCATGGTGAGACATCTGAATCATCTACCCCTTAGTTTTCGCCTTCAGCTCTGACTAAAAATTCATTGCTTCAAAAAAAGCAACTGAAGTTTCACATTATGCACCTATACAATGCCCGTTGAACCATTTCTGCAAGAAACTCTCCCTATTTTCTGCTGTGGAATATTATGTTTCAGCCTCAGCTACCCACGTTGGGTTTTTAGCAAATAACGTTACATCTTTTAATCCCCCCCTCCGATTATTCTAGTCTTCACAGCTTCCACCCCAGCAACCATCACAACTCTGGCCTTCCAATCTACGTGGTACCTCTGCAGCAAGGCAGGCACAATCCTTGTCTCTTAAGATAAAGCTTCTGACTCCAAACAGTTTTTTTTTTTCTTCGTGCTTTTGTAACGACTACAGGAAGGTGAGGCAGGGACCATCAGTGTACCAACATCCCTGTGTTCCAGGGCACTTATTCTTCAGCAGCTTAATCGATACTGTCACACGTAAACGGCTGCAACTCTGGCCTAGCAACTTCTTCTCAACGCTGCCTTCCTTCGTAGCCCTCCGTGAGCACACAGCTTACCTAGGTAAAAAGTGGCAGCAGACACCCTGCATGGTGGAGCACCAACCTCTGAAACCGCAACAGCCACCTGAACCTGACACAACCAGGCTCACGCTCCGCAGTTAATGATCTCCCTGAACCGAGGTGACTTCAGGCAGGCTACAGGGACGCCAGAACCACCCGAGCACATCTGCCTAGCAGGACATCTCCCCATAGAGTCATTTACCAAATCCTCCAGGCAACTCCTTAGAGAGCTCTGAAACCGCCTCCAGGTGAGCACGTTGCTAGGGAAAGCCATGCAGCATCTCTATTTACCGAACAATAAGCGGTATTCATGCCTTTCCCACCAAAGCTAGTAACAGTCCAAAAACAAGAAAGTAAGACTACAGCATTCCTCAGACAGGAAAGGCAGCACTGAGAGCAGGAGTGGAAAGACGAACAAGAGTGCAAGCTTAAAGCATGCAAAACTCTCACTGTAGCAACTGGATAATACAAAAACAAAACAAAAAACCCCACACCAAACGAACCCCTAAACCTCAATGAAACATTCACATACATTTATACATTTTTAGAAGCAGAATTGGTTCAGTCCGGTAAAGATTTAAAAAAAAAAAANAAAACCGGAAAAAATTTAAAAAAAAAAAAAAAAAAAAAAAAACCAAAACCACAAACAAAACCCAAAACACGCTACCCCATGAGACCAAACCTTTTGTACTTCAAAGACTCCCTAAAAGAAATTTTACTTTGTGGGTAATCGATCATTACTGAGCCCTCTAACAAGAAAGCTCCTTTTTAAACAGAAAAACAGCAAGAACAAAGTATGTGGATTATTTATATAGTTTTCTCCCTTTTGCAACTATAGTCTTCCTCTCTCTCATCCTCTATCCCTCCAAGTCAGCTGAAAAAATTAAAATCATGGCTCTGCATAACACTGCTCCCTCCCTAAGCAGGGCTGGCAGCACTTCCCTCCAGAGCTCGCAACAAAAATCCAGGTTGCAAAGAACAGGGCACTGTTCCCTGCGTGTCCCTGCCCTCCAAAAAAACCAAAACCTCAGAGCACGCACAAAGCAGCGGCCCCCACCCCCTTCGGCAGCCAGCCCTCCCTACGTCACCAGCCGTGACAGCAGCACTGGCGCGAGCGACGCGTTGCCCGTGGAGCCCGGCGTGATCTATGGAGCGGGAGCCGGCTGGGCAGGGCGGTACGGCCCTCTTCTCCCACTCCTGCCCACCCCACCGGTGACCGCCTCGGGGCCACCCAAACCCACCCAGGACACTGCGGGCGCTCCGCTCCCAGCGGAAGGGCTCCGGGGAGGTGACCGGCACGGAGCCAGCTGCCAGCCAGCTCCATGGAGCCCTCTGGCACAACCCCGCGCCTTTTTGCTTTCCTTGTTTTAATTTTTATTCTAAGAGGAAACATTTATGGTAAGTATATTGCTCTCAGTCACAGTGGGAAAAGATTCCAGCTGGCAGGAAACCAAGAGCTGCGACGTTAAAAAATACCACCGCCACTAGTCTTGGCAGCGAAGCACACCCACATCGTGGGCTGGAGGATGAGAACGTTCGACCGGGACTCGGGATCCCTCCCTCAGCTGACGAGCCACAGCCGCCTTGGGAGAGCCGCTGCTCCCTCCGTACCCTCACCTGCGGGGAGGCAGAACGGGCAGCGCAGGACAGGCTCCAGCGGCACACGAGCACAGCCGGAGCCCCCGCACCTCCGCAGGCACGCGCGGCTGTGGACCCAGTACCCCGGGTCTATCCGCCACCAGGACAGCCGCCGGGCCACCACCACGCTCGTGAAGCGACGCTGCCCGAGTTCACGCGCCTGCGCTGCTGGCGGCCGAAAAGCCACCCCTTCTCTAGACAACGCTCTGACACAAACTGAGATTAATTGAACAGCTGTCCAAGAAAGTCTGCTTTAAATAACCCAGATGGAAGCCTGTGCAGATAATAAACTAAGAATAATAATCTATCCCTCTATAGCGTGCACAGAAAACTTCTGCGCACCTTTCCTGCACGCCTCTCTGCATGTCTGTGCACACGCTCCAGCCCAGTTCCTGACACCTCGGCAACGGGCCCTCACTTGACAGGGAAGCCTTAAAATCTGGTTCTTGGTAGTCCGGACTCAATAGGTAGCCTTGAAAGCAAGCCACGTTATTCAGGTGGATCTGCCCCAAATGGCCATTTTTAAGCTGTGGAAATAGAGACAGCTAAAAGAGCTCGTAATTGTCCCCAGAACAAAAACCACCACTACAGTTGAAAGAAATTCAACCACTGCAACAGAATAATCACCAGCCCCAAGTCAAATTGTTATCCTCCTCCCCCACAACATGCATGCTAACTGCCCCCACAAGAGCATTTACCAGAGGCTTGTATTTGGCAAGTCAGCAAGCAGCCTTGCTACAGTTCGTTAGCTTTCCTCTCCAGACATGTTTGGAAAGGTTCTCTTACTCATTTTGGTGCATGTGGCCATCCTGTCCAAACCCAGATCTTCAGCAAAAAGAAGTCCTCCCTTTCATGGTATGCTTCACTACCTTAACTTCATCACTGCACCATCTTGAAAAAGAATTTGCAGCATTTGCAAACAACCATTTTGCAGGTTGTTCTCCCTCTGGGGGAAAAGCAAGAATTGGAAAGGGTGGGAAGAGAGCGGATCCTCATTCCAAATTGCTATAATTCAGTTTCAACCTCTGCCGTCACCTCCCCCCGGGACAGAGAGAGCACGCTGTATTGCACGTGAGGTTTCATGCCGAAGTGGGGTGTGCACACCTAGCACCTTCCCGGGTGAGGCTCCCACCTTGCCGTGCGGAAACCCTCGATTGCAGGTCACGAGCAGTGCAGCCGAGGACTGTAATAATCCTGGCAGGAGTCGAACCAGCTCCTGTCGCTGGTGGCTTTGGACGAAAGACAAAACACAGCAGAAAATTTCGGTGACGAAGGTCCTGATCCACCAGAGCAACGGAAGTTTAAGCACACAGTTGGACTGACTTCACGGGAACTGCTCGGGGACTGCACTTCTGCACACACAAACCTCGGCAAAACTGGGAAGGGGTTTGTGTTTGGGGGGTGGGAGGGTGTTAACAGCAGCTCACTTCTCACAGAAGTTTTGTTATTTCTGTCACTGTCATCAGAATGGAGTCAAATATCCAAAAGGCATATTTACATGAAATGAATGGACTGAAGGAAGAATAATTCAAATGCTTTTTTAAATAAGCTTGAGAAGTACCTACGTAAAGATTTCAAGACACCATCACGACACTATCCAACAGAGACGAGGGAACAAATGTTAATCTAACGCAAGATGTATGCACAGCATAAATCTCCACATTCATTGTGCAGAGACAATAACATCTTCCCACAGCTTATAACTGTATTTAAAATTCATTTATGTAAATTACAATAGCACACATATGATAAAATTGTTAAAGCTGAATGTGCCCTTTGCTCAAAACAAAAGGACTGACAAAAAAGGTATTTTTAATAGTAATGAAAAAAATATCTATTTCTAGTTCAACTTATTTTAAAGTACACGCTCTCAATCACGCACTATTAAATTCTCCAATTTATTATGAAGCCAAAGGCAACAAACTGCTGTTATGGAAGCAATGACAAAAATCACCAGGTCGGGGGGGGGGGAGAAAAAAAAAAGGCATTAAGCAGGCAGTCAAGTTTGACGAACAACAAGAATGAAGGAAAAGCCTGTGATTATGTGAACTGGGAAGTGAGAGTTAGAGCACTAAAGATAGCAGAGAAAGTGTTTCAAGCCTTCCCATAAGAACAGGCATTGTAAGAGAGACTCTGGGCTTAGGGAAGAAGGTAATTTTAAAACGAATATATTGCCCACCTTGTGGTTAGAGCAGGGGAAAGCAAAACCCTTACATAAACCAGAGAGGGAAGAACGGACTTTGTTGTGGGAGATTTCATTCAACTGTGTTTAAAAATGAAAATGCACAAAGCTCTGGAGATAATGCCAAGTTGTATCTGGTTCCAATGAATCTCTAACTCTGAACTCTAAAGCAGATATTCACTTACACCACACTCACCCACAACATTGAAAATAGAAGCATTACATAATTAGAGCATGGTCGCATCGGCCAACCATGTCCGAATGCGGGCAGGACCCTGGTTCCAGCCACCTCACCAGTCAACTCCTCCCTCGGAGCCAGGAAAGTGGGCTCGGAACCGAGCAGAGGCACTCATTGATACACGCGTTTACCAGCAGGCAGTGGCTTTGTAAGAGAGACTGACAGGCTTATACAAAAACTAAGCAGCTTTTAGGAAACCCCAGTGGGATTCAGTAAACCTCACCGCAGTTTCTGAAGAGACAGTGTGCATGTGCAACTGCTCATACCAAGATTTTCCCATTGCAGTCCAGATCAGCAAGTAGCAGCATACATTAAAAACAACTCTTACAATATTTCATCCACATGGAGCTGCTTCCCTTCAGACTCTCATTTCAATTATTCTGCATACAGTCATGCCCTAAACACAATTTAAAAACATCAAATAAACAATGTCCATCAAGCGCTGGAGACAGTGATGGGAAGTGAACGAACGCCAGCCAAGCCCAGGCTGCTCGCTAACCTTTTCTCCAAAGTCGCATCTCTCGGTAGAAGAGGCGCAGGGATGTACATGCAACACCTTCCCTTCCTCCCACCGCTACTCTGAAGACAGATTGGCATGGGGCAGATTAATAATGACAATTACGCTCACCAGATGCTAAGGAGACGTGTATCTGAGTCACCAGACATGCTCAAAGACAAACACGTTTCCTGAAGTACCAGCTGAGGGAACATAATCAGAACTACAAGTACAAGAAGAATTAGTACAGCACAGAAGGGCAAATACTGGACCTAGTTAGAACACAGTGTTAATTTTTCCATGGGAAATTAAAATATAAAGTTATTATTTTCACTCCCAGAGAAATTTCCAGACAATTCTCCCCACCCTGCCCAAACCATAAAAGTAACTGTATAGGTTCCAGAAAGTCAAAAAGTGCTTCGGTTTGGGGTCCAAGTTCTCAGCTCCCTTCCACATCCTAACACAAAAAGCGAGCACAGAGAAGAGCAAAAGACAGAGGGAAGCAATACATTTTGCAATATTTTATCATCAAACATAATTTGGATTAAAAGTAGTTCTTATGGAAGCTCTCGAGCAGCTTTATCAAATGTGACATTTCAGCCCAGATCTCTCAAAAGCACTTCACAACAGAATCCTTGAGAAGTGAGATTGTTACTCTATCCATTAAACAGATAAGAAACTGAGGCATGGAGATCTTCACCCAGAAAGCACAGAGAAAAACAGAACTACACAGAAAAAGAATTTAAAAAAAAAAAAAAAAAAAAGAGGAAAAAAATAAATAAGGAGCTTTCTTTATGATGGAACCATCAAATTACCAACAAAGCGGCTGCTTTCACATAGCCAGGCTGTCGGCACTTGTCATTGGCTGACAGTAAAGTTTTGACAACCATGTGAAAATACGTCATTTCTAGCCATTTAAAATAAAAATCTGTTTGCATTTACCCATCTCTCCCCATGCAAGCACTATGCAAATACCATCACAGATACAAGGCCAGGGGAATTTTCTGTGACACATCCTGGAAAACCCATAGGAGATAGTTTTTGTTTCCTTTTGTTTAGGAATTCTGCTCATTTTGGAAAATGTCTTTAAAATAGCACATTTTGCCAAGGTGCAGAGCAGGTATCTCTGGGGTTTTTCTTCCTCCTACACCTTCGTTCACGCTACTGGGGGCTCCTCCGATGCTCAGCCGCGGCAGCGCAGGCGTAACGCGCTCCCTACCACCAGCCAGCACTGCCGCTGCCCTCCGCTCTGCCAGGCGGCTGCAGGGACTCGGGGTCACCTGGAACCACATCCCGTGCCCCTCTCAACCTCAGCTCACGCGTTGGTGACCCTGCATCTCTCCACACTTCCCCCATCAGCTTCCGACAACAAGTATCTCTTTAAACCTAAAACCGGAAGCCCTAACTGTGACTAACCAAAGTGCTGGACCAAAGCAAACGGACTGGAAAGATTTATGACAAAGAGTTGCTGGACTTCTTCCCAGTGGTGAGGGATAAAAAGGTCAAGTAGATATTTGACTTGTGCTAGGAGATACCGAGCTTTGCACGCACCCCCCTCCAGTCGTGCCCATGAACGCTCCTCACGCTCCCCAAGGAGCTAAACAGCAACTGCTTCAGAACCGAGCGACTACAGTATTGAAGAAGAAAAACACACCAAACTCACTCATCTGTCTCCAGCAAGCGCTGGAAGAGGTTTGTTTAGCACAGCGTGCATCAGGATACATGTGCCCACATGAATGCCTGAATTAGAAAAAATTAAGCATTCATATGCATACCCATCTATTCCTAATACATTTGCCTTCGCTGATTACATATTCCAAGTGAAGGCAACAGAGGGAAGGAAAACTTAGAGAAAAATTAATCAATCAGCTACTTGAGCCTTTTACGTTTTCACAAATAATCAAGTAATGGTGGCAAAGTATCATAGAGCATCTTTTCCATTATATGCAGGGAAAAGTATTCAACTCCGCATCATGATGAGCTGAGCAAGGTTGCATTGCAGGGCGAGCTCACCATCGCCTGCTCATGTGAAAATTGTAACAGCGGGGAGCAGAGGGAACAGCTTAAAGCCAGGCTACACTTGTATTTTTATGCGTACGCACACGCAGAGATACTTGCTTCAACTTTTTTACTTTTTTAATTTGAAAGGAGGAACAGAAGGGGATTTTAAAAAATTAAAAAACCAGAAATAGCAAACATGCAGACAAGCTATCCCAGAGCGCTGCCTGCGTACACCTAGGTACAGGCTCTTCTACGAGAGCGGTTCTTTTAACAGTCCCCTTTTTCAGTCTTGGATGACGGATGAATAGAAGACAACCCACGAGCAAGTGGAGAGGCTCCAGGGAACTATGACTTCTTGTTTGTTATTTGTTCACATCCCCAGGGTGAGATCCCACACCATCAGAGCTCCAACCCTCCTCCCCTGCAAGTCAAGCCATCCCCTGCACCGCACCACAAAGTTAGCCAAGAAAATAACAAGCTACGCACGCTGGTTTATGGAAGCTGCTGCTCCACCACGAAGCAGAGATGGGATAACTTGCATCAGTGTATTAAATTGGACTTTGTTACAGCATAAGTTGACTTAAAGTGGCATTAATGGTTATGGAAAAATACTACCTCCCCCAAAGATACGAGAGGCTGAGAGTTCTGCTTGTAATGCTGCTTGTTTCACTTAAAGCCCTATTACAGTGCCACGGTGCTGTTTTGCTTTTAGAGAGAGGGATGTCTTTACAGCATTAAAAAGGTCTTGTGTTTAATTAAATTAGCTGCACCTGTATATATTATGTGCAATAAATCAACTATAATTTGCTACCATAGGCGGCTATTAATCTTCCCTCTGTTATTTATTGCTCAGCATCATTAGTACGAAGGCTCTTCCAGGATACAGTAAGAAATAGCAGTTTAGGAACCAAAAGCTATAACTCATTTCGCTTTCCCCTCTCCCTTTTTCAGTGATGTCAATCACATTTCTTGTACACTTGAACAAACACGAATATGTAAGAGATTCTGGCATCCATTATATGTGTGTGTTCATACATATATTTATATATAAAATAAAATTAATGTTCCCCACACATCTCAGTCTTGACTTCTATTTGCACATATCTACTAGCAAAATGACACAGCTCAAAATGTTAAGCCCATAAATAAAAAAATTAAATAAACAAAATATCACAACAGTCCGGGATTCTTGCTCCTTCATGTTATACAGCGAAATACCACTGCAGTACTCCAGCCTTGCCATATACCATCCCTGAACACAATTTAGAGACTTACTCACCTAGGGATCATAGGCTACCATCCACCACTTTAGCAAACAGCAGCAGCTGACTGCATTACCAGCACTTTGTGATTTATTTTGGGGTTTTTAGACATACAGACACACTACTGGATTTTGCACAATTTGGCTCACAGCCAAGATCATGCCGGCATTATCAGTTTTACTTCATGATTTACTCACAGAGTTGAGGAAGTACTAGCTACTGGCGTACAAGGTGGCAAGGGCAATACTTGCTCACATTTGCAAAAGAAACTAAACATCTCTGTCCTGCCCACCTCTCTACCTTTTTTTTCCCCTCACCTAGCTCCTGCCTCCCTCCTAGCAAAGCCATCGTTTAAAGCAGCAAACACAAACCAAGGACCCAGGAGAGCAGAAGACACCAAGAGCTCAGAATCCTCTACCTTGGTTAAGCATGCTAGCAACACGCTTGCAGAAAGCAGTCTGTGTGCACTGCTCTCTGCTCTTCATGGTTTTATTATTATTATTATTAAACAGCTGCTACAATGCACAGGTGCTCACAATGCATTAAATACTTTCTCTGCAATATTTTTCAACTGCTTTAACTGACACGAGAATGTTATGCAACAGCTAATGTAAGAGAAGCCGTCTCGGTGAATGCAAAAGTATTCTGAGTGCTTGAGGTTGCTGCTAAGTCACAAGTCTGCTCTAAACACCCATATTTTGCAGTTTCTATTTGATTCCTGGACTTGAATCTGAAATAACATCTCAGTTCCTCCTCCTCTCTGCAAATGTATGTATATATGTATGCATATTTTTTTTAACGATGCTATTCTTTTATATAAAAGCGATGGCTGACATTGACATTAGTCCGTGCTAGGGCTTTCAGACAGATGCCAGCCTCGGGACACATACAAGAAGTAAGCGACAACCCTAGCAGGAGTGGAGAATAACCGCAAAGGCACCTGCCTCTGGAGTTAGGGATGAGGGAAAAAAGCACCGGCATCCTGAATCACACACCCCTTCAGCACCCAAAGCCACTGCTGCTCTGTCTCCACAGGATTGCTGGTCTTTACTACATCCACGTCATCAGGGAACAACAGCGAAGAGCCTGAACTTTATTTACAAAAATCAAAAACCCAATACAGAAACAAAACAGCCCTTTTAGAAAGGAGCAAGCTAAATTTCAAAAACAAGTCAGCGCAGCTGACAGATTTGTGATTGCAAAGAGCAGGACTCCATCCAGGTGGAGCCGGAGCTGGACAGCTGCGGTCTCTCCTCTCTCACCTTCACCATCAGCTTCATCACTTTGCCACCCCTGCGCTCAGCGGGCTCCGTTCTCCCACACAGCCTCACGAGCCTCCTTCATGAATGGGAACAGCCAGCTCATCGTGCAAGCTCCGGCCCTGGTCAGCCCTCCCGCTTCCCTCCCCACAAGCATTTTTTCAAAACCGTCTCTGGAACTAACAAAGAAAACACATGTGAAAAGCTCCGGGCTGGTGGAGGAGCAGGAAGCACGGGCAGCGGAGACCTCGGAGAGCGGAGGAATGAACTCTGAGGCACGCATACCACACAAAGCCAGGGAGAGAGCACACTACAGTAAGAGAACTATTAATAAAAGAGAAAAATTAAAAGGACATTCAGGAGTATTACGAGCCAGATTGGAAGCTGGCGCTGGATGGGGCTCAGGGAGGCCTGACATTAAACCCAAAAGAGATTATGTAACCCAAGCTGCCCAGTGATCATCTGTTCCTCGGGTCTGCCTTTAAAGCGGCAGCGTGGCCGACAACTGGCTCCAGCAGGGACCGGGGCTGGGGACCACGCGCCCCACGTCCCTCTGCGCTCCCGCAACTCTCGTCCTCTTTGTGCATCACAAACACAAGCCACGTTATTCCCTTCCCGGCTGCAAGATCTGCTTGCACGAGTTTTACGCAGTGAGCAACCGAGGAGCACACGTGCAGGGCTGAAGTTGTTCTGCTCTGCCATTTAAACGCTGTATCTTGCTCGTAAATCCCTGCAGCAAGCATTGGAAAAAGCAAACCTGTTTCTCCACCTGAGACGTGCACTGCCCTGCATGCAGCGTCAGCTCCCATCCAGAGGGACAAAATAGAAAACCCTCGTTATTTTTGCAAAAATGCCTCAGCCAAGGCAATATGCTCAGCTCCTCCACCTGCAAAGGGGAGTTTAAGAGGATTTGCCCTGCTCTCCTTGACCCAGAAGACCACCACCTACAAAAAGAAGGCACGTTCACTAGCTAACGGGGTCCTCAGAAAGGCTCTTATTTCCTCCCTTTTTTTTTTGTGGTCTGGGCTCAACTGCTGTTCTCCATAAAGTCATTAGAAAAGCCTGCCAGCCATCATCACCTCTCATCCCTCTTTCCACATCCTCAAGCCAGCCAAGGAATGGGAAAAGGCTGATGCGTGCCGGGTGGCTTGCCGAAGCAGACATGCCGAGAGCACAGAGCATCCCCACGCAGCCCGCCACGCCGGCGGGACAGGACGCTTAAGAAAAGTCACCACAAGCAGCAGCCTCCTCTCCTCACCTCTCCTGACCGAGCTAACTGCAGGATGCAGACGTTTTCATCAGCCCCTACTTTATTTAAAATATAAACTGCAAGACCTACAGCACACAAACAGCTTCCCTAGCTGAACCCAGAAGGGGGAAAGAAGCACATCTTTGGGGGAGAGAAAAAAAAAAAAAA